>PVIA01000055.1:0-600000 GCA_004024845.1 Tonatia bakeri
TTTTGTGTTGTCTGCCTTTTAAATTTTACCTATTTTATAGATGAAGCAAAAACTTGCTTTTAAAAATATTTTATTTTATTTTACTACTGAGTTGTAAGAGTTCTTTCTATATTACTTCAGGGTATAGATATACAAATTGCCAGATAGGTAAATTGCACTTATTTTCTCCTAGAATGTGGCTTTCACTTTCATTTTTATAATGGTGTGCTTCCAAAATCAAATGCTTTTAGATTTAATGAAATCTTTTTTATGATTATATTTATGATCCATTTTAAATTATTTTTCTGCATAGTACGATATGAGTATTCAGAATAGTTTATCTTATACTGACACCTAGCTGTGTCAGCACTTTTGTTGAAAAGTCTACCTTTCCCTATTTAATTATCTTTGTATCTTTTTTGAAAATCAATCAACCAATCATATATATGTGGGTTTATTTGTGGATGTTCTCTTTATTACATTGATCTATTATTTATCTGTCTTTACTCTCAATACTATGCAGTCTTAATTACTGTAGCTTTCTAGTAAGTTCTGAAATCAGATAGTTAAAAGTCTTTCTAAATGCTTTTTAAAATTGTTTTGGCTATTTGATGTCCTTTGGATTTTAATACAAATTTTAGAATCTTTTCGATTTTTATCTCTTAATATAAGTCATCTTGGATTTTATTTGGAATTATGTGGAGTCTATACATTAGTCTGTGAAAAACTGACATTTTAGTGGGATTTATTCTTCTAGCCCACGAATATAGTATATCTCTCCATTCATTTAGGGCATCTTTGATTTCTCACATTAACATTTTATTAGTGTTCAGTGTTTAGGTTTTGTTCATATGTTGTTAAATTATTTCTGCAATGGGTTTTTTGTGTTAAATACTTCATAATGCATTATTATCATTTAACTTAATGTGGCAAGTCATTTATTTTCCTTATACTAAAGTTTTGCTTGTGAGAGCTTAATTCTGACTCTTACAGTATATTAAAAAATATTTAGCATGTCTTTATTTTCACATACTGCATGATATATAAATTCTTCCAGGCTTTTCTCTCTTTCCCAGAAACATGTTCAGACAGTACAATGATTTCATTTGCCTTTAACTTGTGTGAACAGGTCAGTTGAGTAGTACGTTGGTTTCTGTTTTCTCAATAGCCTGTAAAAGGAAGATGGTATCATTAGAACCTATACCTAAAGGAGTGCAGGCACCAGACCAGAAGACAATATTGGTGCTTGTGTAATTAATGAATTTTAGAGTATTGTCAGTATGATAAAGCAATTAACAAATAAAACCATTTTAATCATATTTAGAGAGCTCACAGGGCCTCTGTTTTTGAAAAACTGATTTTAGTAACAGTAATATATTACAGTTATTCGTGTGAGATAGTCTTTCTTTGTGCTGATCTGACTCTGAAATATACTATGTTTGACCCTTATTTAGGTGGTATGATTTGTAATATGAAAATCACTCAGAAATTAGAAAACTACAGACAAAATAACACTACTTTATAATTTTCTTTGTATCACACTTTCTCAGGATTTTTTTGCCATAAGATTTATTTGAGCTAAATGAATTTGAATAACTACCGTGTCATAAATTTAGGAAAATTGCTTATGTGTCTCTGTTTCCTCATTTGTAATATAAAAATAATAAAACCTGACCCATAAGATTGTTGTAAGGACTAAATGAGAAAGCATTTGAGAGTTCCTATAATATAGAAGATGTTAGAAATATTAGTTCTCCACCTTCCTTCACACCAGTGGATTAATAGTAGAAAAAATGCTTTAGCTAATTTGTTTAGAAGTTAATTTTTATTAAGTAATAGAAATGGTGTTTTAGTTAATTTTAGTCAGAAGTAATAATGATTTGTTTCTACATGTCCACAAATGGATAAAGTTTAAGGTTTCACATGTATTTTTATAATAATTATTTAAATTATTTTGAAGCCTTTTTTTTAATGTAACAGCATAATAATCTCATATATATAAGCCCTGTTTTTGATGACTCACACTTTGATACTGAATGGATCACTTTCTCAGGTATTATTTAATTCAACTGAGGAAGTTCACATGAGTAGCCTGCTGAAGACTTTTCTTCCTTTCATATAGGGTTAACGTTGATTGGAAGTAAGAGCTTCAGAGTAGCATAGATGATGCAGTATAAGCTAAAACAGTACTCACTTAACCGTGGCATAAACTCAATAATAATTGTTTTATAGTATAAAGTATAATTAAGCAAAAATTGTTATGATTTCAGGTTATGTAATTATCACAATAAAAGAAAGATATGTATTATAATGTTTAAATTAAATACAGTGATTTCTTTTGTCTAGGTTTTTGTAACCCAAATCCTTATACTTTCCACTTCATGCAAGTGATCTTCTGTCTTCCCTCCCCTTTTAAACTTCCGATACACACTTTTTCATGCAATTTCCACATAATTTCATTTCCTATGAAAGAGCAAATGGCTCAGCAAGGAAAAAAGAACTATAATATCAGCCTTTACCAGGGTGTGGGCAAAACTAGCAGGTACTTCCCTTTCAGCTCTGCTTTCATTTCAAGTCACTTAAACTCTTCCTGGAAACCATTTCATGTCAATATACCCATATAATGTGAATACCATCCACACTGAACATGCTAAGGCCTTATATAGTTAGGAGAACAAAACTCATTAACTAGTTAGGAGAAAAAACAAAAACAAGATGATGTTCTGATATAATGATTATTAATATTGAGAATGAATGACAAAAAATTAGGCCGAATCTTCCTCAGATATTGTTCTTACCTCCCACTGACTTTAAGTATTCTGTGTTGAAATTTCCAGTACATATAAATATATGTGTTGTGAGCTGCTGATTGGCTGGAGTCATTACAATTTTTGAGTTTGAAAAATGACAAAGAAAATTATCTAAAAATAAATAGTAGTATCTATTTAAAAGTAATTGCTATATTTTAGTGGCATCTATTTCAAAGCCTTTTCTCATTTATTTAACATAGGTTTCAATGCATCACAACAAGCTAAATACCAGAAATGTGGCATAAAGTTTCTCTGTATGCCTTTTCTGAAATTCCAATCATGAAACTTTTTCTCTTCCTGCAATCATTTGACAGAACACAGTCCACAGGGTTCTGATTCACTTCAATGCACTGTGTTATCACAACCTCAGTTTTAGAGATTATTTCATATCTAGGAACGAATGTCCCTTAACAGGCTCTTTTAATTTAATTTAATTTTTATTTTTTTGTAATGTTTCCCTACTGAGTAAAAACTTATAACTCTTCTGACTAAAGGGCATTTGCCTTAAGACATAAACATTATTTGATTTCTATTTAAACCTACAAAAAGAAAGTATGAGTCAGACCTTATTCTGTTATTTATTTGGTAATTATAATAATGCATCAAATTAATTCAGCCCTTAGATTTTAAGCTAATTTTGAAAATATTCCTTTTTTCAGAAAGTCTTCACAGTCACTTCGTTGGTTGGGATCACGGCCAGTTCATGATAAAGACATGAAAGCCTTGACTCGTCGCGGTCACAGGGTCCCAGTAAGTTTAAACCGGTGTCCAGGTCCTCCAGTCCTCAGCTCCCCTCTTCTCACGGGACTTCGCCGCCTGGTCCGACCTGCACTCATTTTTATCGCGTGGATTCCTTTTCATGTCCCTGGGTACGCGAGGACAATGCAGCTCTCTGTGTTTTTGCAGCTGAGGGAAGAGATTGGAGGGGTCACGGGGGCCGAGATGACAGCCAAACTCTTAGCACTTTCCTCACCAGGCTGCTGCTCCCCTCTTCCCGCCCGGCTGCCTTTAAAAACACACTTCTTTGCAACATAAAATGTAACTCTTAGCATTCCAAGTGCCTAAAGGTGGGTTAATCTTGTGGAGTTTAATTTACCAATTTTGCTACCGTAATTCTCAAGGCTGGAATTCTGTTTCAAATGTCTTTATGTATAAGCACCCCATATATCCAATATTTATAAAATTTATGTAAGAGGAGTGGGAGTTTAATAATATAAACATTATTACTTGAAAAAAAAGAAACAGAAAAGGATCATTAGCTTCATAAAAGCAATTTACAAAGGGTAATAAGGGAAACAATGCTCATTAATTTGTCTCTTATGAGTATTTAGGATATGGTGACAGGCAATGAAATGATTACAAGTAATTAATAATTATCTAAGCAGATGAGAGAGATAACTAATTGATAGGTGGCTGATTAGTGTTTATCCCATTTTCCATTGTCTGAACTATTGATAAGAATGGTTTCTTTAACCCTGGCTGGTACGGTTCAGTGGGCTGAGTGCTGGCCAGTGAACCAAAGGGTCACTGGTTCAATTCCTAGTCAGGGCACACGCCTGGGTCACAGACCAGGTCCCCAGTAGGGGACACACCAGAGGCAACCACACATTGGTGTTTCTCTCCCTCTCTTCTCCCACCCTTCCCCTGTCTAAAAATAAATAAATAAAATTTACAAAAAAGAATGGTTTCTTTATAAACACAATGAGACAGTGTATAAAATTCCTCCACAACCACTTTCAAACTCAAAACTATATTGTTAGAAAAGTATATTTATAAAACTAATAGAAATTAGAACACTTCACAGAACTGACTTATTTAGAATCAATACTACAAAAACATGCGAAAGAAATATGGGTTATTCTGAAACTAAAGTTTAGGCAAAGTATAAACTGGGTATCATTAAAGTAAAAAGTGTTACCTTAACCAAATATGACTCACTTCACATAAGTTTGTTTGTTGCCTCTCACACTGGGTAGCAATTTCGAAAACAACACTTGTCCAAGGGAATTTACCTTTGAAATACATTTAGAATATACCATATCATTGTAATAATTAATAAAGTTATGTTTTACAGACATATTAGCAAATCTCAATAATATACATGTGCAATATCCTATGTAATTGAAGTCCTATAGTTTTTAAACTATGCATGTTGTTTATAAAATTATAGCATTTATTTTATAAAGAGCAACATTCTTATACACATTCTTGTTACTTTAAAATTTAACTTTTTTCCATATGTAATATTTTATTTACTGAACTATTAGAATATGTGTTATAGAAAACATAAGTTTATGAAATTTGTTAAACAATCTAAGAAAAAACTAATCTCCTTTCTCACTTCTTCATCCACATGTTTTTGTCCAAGTCATTTAAATAAAAAATATTCAGGTTGAACTAAAGCTTAAGAAGAAAGGTACAACGGGTAGGGTTGACAACACGCTGTTTCGTTCTCAGCGTCATCCCTGATATGGAGCTTTGTGTACTATTTCACTCAGATAAATATCCCCAAGTGCAATTGCTGGGTTGTAGGTAGTTACATGTTTCGTTTCAGGAGAAACTGCCAAACTGTTTTAAAGAGTGACCATGTCGTTCTACATTCCTACAAGCAAAGTATGGATGGTGGTTTCCTAAGTCCTCATCATCAGCATTCGTGTTGTCATTGATATTTATTTTAGCCATTCTGATAGGTGTGTAGTGATAATATCTCATTTCAGTTTTAATTTGTATTTCCTTAATGCCTGATGATGTTGAACATATTTTAATATGCTGATTTGCTGCCTGTATATGATATTCAGTGAAGTGTCCATGTCTTTTGTCTATTTTCTAACTGGTTTGTTTTATTACTGTTGAGTTTGATAGTTGTTTATGTATCCTAAATATTAATCCTTTATTGGATATGTGTTTACAAAAATTTCCACTTGATAATTTATGTACAAGCATTTTGCGGACATATTTTCATTTCTCTTACATTTATACCTAGGAGTAGAATTACTGGATCTTATAGTAACTCTATGTCCAACATTTTGAGGAACTGTCAAAGAATTTCCTAAGTGGCTGCGCCATTTTACATTCTGACCAGCAGCGTATGAGGATCCAAATTTCTCTGCATTTTCTCCAGTACATTTTGTTATTATCTGTCTTTTTCATTACGGCCATCTTAGTGAATGTGAAGTAGTATCTCACTGAAGTTTTTATTTGCATATTTCCATGGCTTATTATATTGAACCTTTTCATGTGCTTTTGGGTCATTTGTGTGTTTTCTTTGAAAAAATGCCAATATTCAGAAAACTTTGCCCATTTTTTCTTGGGTTATTTGTCTTTTGATTATTGAGTTATATCAGTTCTTTATATATTTTGGATACAATTCTCTTATCAAATATATGATCTACAAATATTTTCCCACACTGTGTGTTATCTTTCTGTTTTCTTAATGATGTAACTTGTAGAACAAAAGTTTTCAATTTTAATCAAGTCATGACAAACACATGGGGATGACTACTGTGGATACTGACTCCTTATCTGTTTTCTCTAATGGATGCTTCTTCCTTACTCTCTCTGAATTGAAAAAAAATAGCAACCCAAAAGGACTGGTTCCTCTGTATTGCATGCTGTTTAACTCTCTCACTATTCTCTCTTTCAGTCACTGACATAGTTCAGTTGATCCTCTGCCTGTATATTCTTAGTTGACTGTCTTGCCTGTCAGTCCCTTAAAGACAGATGAACAAGTTTAATGTTTACGCAACGTTCCACATAGCTGTATTCCAGCCTCATATGATAAACCCACCCTGCAGTCCTCCCATCTTTTTAATGATGGGCACAGCTTGAGCACAGTGTGATCTGCACGTGCAGATAGGGTTAAAAGGCCGATTTTTATAGGTGACTGTTATGCTTTGGGTTGTAACTATAGTCTTTCTCCAAATACCTGTCACTATAGTCACTACCCATGTGTCCATCACAGCTGCAAATGCCTCTGGGTGCATATTTTGCCTGTAGGCTTTGCTTAAAAATACAGCTCATTACAATTTCTTAAAGTTACAGAACATTCAGTTCTGCTGGCAGCAGTGATTGTTCCACCTGCTATGTGTCGCTTATGATTGAGCTTCAGGGAATCTCTACACATGTTTTTTTCTTTCCAGTTACACTTACATAATTTTATCCTTAATACTATGACTGATAGTTACTGTACTGCCAACATTTTTATATGTCCAACTTGATAGTTTTAAGTTATTTTTCCAATGAAAGACTCTTTGCTGTAGTAGTGATAATGTAAGAGGATATAAAGTCACAGAAGAAGGGACTGCAATACGACATCTTCCTCTTCGATAAATAATACAAAATAATATATATGTATGTGCAAACTGTGTATCTTTTATTATATTCTTATATTTTTATGATTTAATATACATATAGGAAAGATTTTTAAAATCTTAGCTGATTTTTACTGTCATTTATGTCTTTAATTTTGGATGTTAATTTTTTAAAGGTTAACCTTACATGGCAAAAGGGTGCCAGATTAATGAATTAAGACAAAGGTAAGATTCCAAATGGTGTTCTTGGTTATTGTTTATTTTCATGATACTATACTAGTAAATGATAACTTTAGATGCCTATTCTTAAAATATGCATGTACTTGTGACTACAAAAACTTTTATGTTTGCTCAATATAGAGAAAATATGAATTATAATAGAAATCTGTAAAATATGGCATTTTGCGTGTAATTCTTTCATGTTATAAGTAGTTTATGTCAAATCCATATTAATAATTATTAATTAGTATACACTAATTGTTTTTAATTAACTAAAGATCAAAGGTAATACATTAAATTTAGTATAAATGAAGATGATTTATAGTGTAGCATATGATGAAATTCTGTTGTTTTTTTTTTTAAGGAATACCTGAATAGATTTTCTACTCAGGTATTTTTTCAGTAGAAATGGATTTTCTACTACACCTTTACAAAGTATGACTTTTAGTTAAAACAATTGTTCTCAAGCCATCCTGTTTCCTTTCCTATGATGGCGAGCATGCTGGACAGTTGAACTATTGCCAGTATTTGGGCCCCAGAACTAAGAGCCCGAATCTTTCACTTATTCACAGTCAATGATGTTGACGATATTGATGTCTCATGAGACAGGCTAGATTAATGGAATAAAGTTAGAGAAAAAAAATATTAGCCAGTACAGTGGGGAAATATTATAGTAAAATTTTTATAAATGACAACAGAAAAAATACTAAATTTTGTTACACTTTGATTATCAATACTCAATTATTCCTCCACCCTGTTGGATAGAGATATTACTTGAATTTCATGATAGACATATTTATTGTGTTAACAAGCTGTTGCTTTGAGAATGGCTTAAGCCAACAAATTATCTCAGATGATGAGGCTTGAAAGCTTAAATTTTGAATATCACAATATTTTTTATAAATTTAATATTTGGTCTTATAAAAAACAAATATTCACTGTAGAATGTTTAGAAATAAAAATCACCAAAAAGCAATCTCTAAAATCACTTATAACCTCACTACCCAGAGGTAATCACTCTTAATCATGTCTTCTATGTCATTAAAGTTTGACTGATACACCCAGATTTCTCTAATAAAGCCAGACTTGTGTATATTTTATGATGTCCTACTAAACAAAACTTTTATTAAATTCAAGTGTCTTTGGACCTCCTTTGCCTTTGTGTAGAGATGTGGGTATGGTGACCTCTCCAAATTTTCTGGGTTTTGCCTTCACCTTCTGTATGAAAATGCAACTCTTGTTCAAAGTGCAGTGATACTATGCCTGAGAATATTCTACTGTGTACACCATTTGTTTGGGGATGCTCTTTTGTCTTCCTTGCCATGCAGCCCTGGTATCACCATGTTCTGCTGGTACCAGCATACCCAGCAGACTGTTTTGTAGCATTGCTGTGCCCACCAAGCTTCTCCATTGCTCTACTGGACATCACCACTGATATCATGAGGTCTTTCGAAGCAAATGATGCAGGAAATTTAATGGCGTAGTCCTAGCGAAAAGCTTGTCTTCATGCTCCTTATGTTATGGTCTATTAAAGGGATATTAAATGAACACTTATTAAATGATTGCTACTATAACCCCATTGTTGTAGCGGGAATATAGTAAAACAAATTAGTAAACATAGACAAAAGAGTAAAACAGTAAAATGCAACCTTTTAAACTGATACTATTTTAATATACTATTATGTTTTAATGTACTATTAAGTGGCCAAATCATGTGTCGCATCAAGCCTTGTGAAGTCAGAGACGTCTATCAATCACACTGAAGGTGCTCCCGGCGCTGGCTCAACACAACCAAAGAGAGTGAACAGAACACATAATGTGAAGACGGTGATGCTACTGCGGACAAGGATATAACAAAGGAGCATTTGCCCCAACCTCATTCTTCCCACTAAAGTCTCTGCCTGTTTTCTAACATTGTGGTCCACGTACCACTGAGGACTCTCCCTTATTCATCTTTTCTACATCTCCTTTTCCTCGGGGGTTCAAGAAGAATATTAGGGAAAACTTGAGTTCCCTGTAGAGTGTGAATTTGTTAATATAGATTTCAAACTTTAGCAGTAAAAGGTTCATATAGTTACTTCAAGGTCAGGTTAAATAATGTATTACTCTCAAGTGCTTCCATAGGTCTCTGTGAAAGCCTTTATACAGTTACATTTCTCCTTCTAGAAGACCAGCCTCCTGATGATAAAGATTATTGTGTTGCTGTTTAAAAATACATTTCCCTGATATAGCACACAGTAGGTCTGGGAGAGTATTAAGCATTCCAGGAGAACCAAATAATCAGGCAAGTGTGGAAAACCTTTTTCTCGGGTTTTATGGTCTTCCATTCGATTTTGGACACCAGATTACATCCCCGGCTGGACTTCAGAATTACCTGCATCTCACTCCCAGAAATTCTAGTTGGACTGGTCTGGGGTAGCACCTGGACTTCAGGTTTAAAAAAATAAAACTCTTTAGTTAATTCTAATATGCAGTCAAGTATAGCCAGCTATTACTTTAGGAATTGCAAATATCACACACTTTGTAGCCATAGACATTATTCTTCTGGGATTATGCTCTGAGGCATCTAATACAGATTTCTCAGACTGTCAAGATTGCCTTTAAAATTGAAATTTGCCAGGCAGATACGAAGTTCTTTTAAGAAAATGATTTTTCATAGTTCTTTGAAATAATTTATTGTTTCTTTCATCCCTAATGCCTGAACATGTCAGGAATCAAGTTATCTTTGTTTATATGCTACACTTCCAGCCTTAAAGGAAAACTGGTCATATTTGCTTGCTTTTTAAGTATGAAACTATGTGATTAGATCCATTTTAGGACTTTTTGCAGATGGACACATTTGAAATAGCTGCTATTTAGGTTGTAGCATCAGGCATACCCTAAAACATGCAAACCCACAATGAGGTGATTTAAGGACTAATTTTTTTCCACTTGCTGTTGTTGGGACCAAGTCAAAATTTGTCAGCCTTTGAATGAGCCCTGTGGATGTATTTGCTCTGGCATTGCTAGCCAAACTAAGTCTACCGCTTTGGGCAAGAAGCTCACTACATTTATTCTTACTGGTTGACAGTTTTATATGGGGTTCATATTTAAAATGGAGAAATTGAGCCCAGCCCTTAAACCTTTGGCTTTGGCAAAACTGCTTTGGACAAGATACAGAAAGTTAAAGGAGAGGCTGAATTTTTCCCTTAATAAACCTTTCCTTTGTAAAGTTGGCAAATTGTAACTTACTAAATGATGGGCAACTTCAACCATGTTGTTCAATGCCAGCATGAGCTAGAGTTTCTTTAAGAGCAAGCACACTAGCTCCTTGTCACTGGTGGTATCAGAGCTTTTTAGCCACATATCCCAGAAAAGCCTCCTTAAACTTTTTAAGTTTATAAATATCAATTTGTGGCTTTGATTTACATATGGCTGGCCATATGTGGCTTTGCGGGTGTTTAATAGCTGTTTGCAAACTTTTTTCTTCTAGGCACAGCTTAGAGTATTGAGTCAGCAATTAGAAAATGTTAAAGAATAATTTCAGAAAGAAAAAGCCCTCTTTAACTTTTACAATTTTCATCCTTGTATTCCTGGTATATGAATACCAAAGTCAAAGTGATTTAAAAAGGAAAAAGTCAAGGGAAATATGTCACTCATGGCTGGAGGGCAGATTAGAAAGGATACTGATCACTAATAGGACCAAAGAATTAATAAACATTGCACTCAAGTATTATTTTTATGTCTTGATTGAAACAAAGTGACAATTAGGAAATGCGTATGGGTGAGTCTCATAAACTATTGTACCCTTTCAAGAATTCAAAAGATGCCCGTTTTTGGTAGCATTGTATAGGTTATGCAAGGTTGGCTCTCACCGCACTAAAGTCTACCTAGCAACACTCCCCAGATTTTCAGACCAGTCCTAGAACACAGGGCATACCAGATACTGACAACTGGGAAGCCCTAGGTTCACTTCCTGGTCTTAACAAAGTGGCCCATGGATTTCTCAATGCATCCTTGTCTTTTCTTGGACATCAGCTAGACTCTACCATACTCTACTCTACAAATAACTATTGAAAATATGTGGTTTTGATGAGACTTACCCAGTGCTCTACAAATATTTGTAAAGAGTCTATTTACTATGAACCAGGCACTGTTCAGGGTGCTAGGGATAATAACTCAGTTAACACAATAGATAAAAGTACCTTTCCTGTGTAAATTATATTTTATTAGGCAAAGAGCAATAATGCTCAACAGAGTAAATAAATAAGTAATAGAGTACATAGAAATTGATAAGTGTTACGGAATAAAAATTATGTGGGCATAAGGGCAGTTCAGAGTGGAGAGGTGATGGTAGTTTGCAATATTCAATAATGTGGTTAGGATAAGGGTCTTTGCTACAGCACAATGTGGAAAGTCCTGAAGAAGAAGGTGAGTGGAGAGCCATTTGGGTATCCAGACAGATGGAAACCACCTTGAGGGATATGACTGTGAATTCCAAGTGTCAAAGGCAAGAAAGAAATCAAAGATTTACAAAACAGCTGTTGGCATGACTGGCTGGATCATAAGAGGAAGTCAAGAATATTGGCAGAAGGCAGATGATTACATACCCTTTATGCTGTGTTAAGGCATTTAGATTTTATTCTGTGGGGCCCAGCCCATCTTCCATACAATGAAGAGCCCGTAAGCAGGGGTCCCTTGTATCTGCTGAAGACTTCTGTACATGGGGAACAGTAAAGAAATGACATGTTTGGTTACAAAAGCTTCTAGTAGTAAAGTGGTGGAGGAACTGTAAGAGATATAAACTCCTGGGTACACAAAAAGAATATTGATGTGAAGCTTAACCAGAGCTCTCTTTTACCTAAGAAATTTTTTTCATGATAAAAATATGAGTAAATCATATGCCTAAGTAGTTTTCTGGTGCTTCTACAACAAATTATGGTGAAGTCAATGATTTAAAACACACAAACTTATAACCCCACAGTTCTATAGGCCCTATGTTCACAATGGCTAAATAGCTTTATGTGCTCTGGGTCTCACAAAGTTGAGATCAAGATGTCAGTAAATTTCCAGGAAGGAATCCACTTCTAAGATCTTTAAGGTTGTTGGCAGAATCCAGTTGCTTTTGGGTGTAGCATCAAGATATCCATTCCCTAGGTGGCTCTAAGCTAGGGTTTGCCCTTAGCTCTTAGAGACCTTTCTGAGGTCCTTGGACGTGGGCCCCTGCTCCTCAGAGCCAGCTACGCATGCAGTTACCCTTCAACTGCTTAAATATCTCTGACTTCCTCTTCCTGCCACTTCTCTCTTCTTCCTCCTCTCATGCATCTCTAAAACCAGTTCTCTCTTTCCCTTTACAGGACTACGTGGAATCCACCAAGAATAAATGCCCTATTTTAAGGTCAACTGATTAGTAATGTTAATTACATCTGCTAATAGTGCCTAGGTTAATTTTGAGTAACCAGAGGACAGAAATCTTCAGAATTATGCTGACTGCAATGTCACATCTCAAGATAATTTATATCTAAATATTGATGATCTTTCTAGAGCCAGACAGAGCACATAACCTGTTCTCTGGGGGAAAAACTGACATAGGGGAAATGACTCAGATGCAGGCACTGATGGGGAAGGGCTGATGAATGGGAGGGTTGGTTTCTGAGGAATGTTACTGTCTAATTTTTATTGTAGGGGGGAAATAAGTCATTTCCAGGTGATCAGTAGTGAGTGAATCAGATAGCAGTGAATACTGAGAGCCAAATGGATAGGTTGTCATCATCGGTAGAACCTACCCATCTCTAGGCATAGGTCCCACTTGCTGGTTAGGGTTCAGAACAGGGATTTGATCCTTATATAGAAGTCTACCAGGTGGGCATGGGGCATTATGCAGGGAACAGGTCCAAATCAAATTATAGAGCCAATTACAGAATGAGAAGACATAGGAAGGAAAGATAAAATAACGACAATTTAGGGATAAGGAGTCAGCTGTGTACAACCCTTGTTGGCCCCAATTTCTGGCTTTTACTTGAAGTTAAGGCATTTTATCAAGATAGCCCAATAGTTCCTCAATGGTGTGGTAGGAATACAAGCCTCTCATCTAAATCCTCTAGGAAATATTCTATTTCTCTCCTTATGAATGCATTGACATTGTTGATTTAATATACACGTATATCGTGATCAGTATCTTACTATGTTTCAGAGGAGAAAAGGAAGACAGTAACATCCCTCAACCATCTGTAGCTGTATTATCTTTAAAACATTATTTTATGCCTATTGTTTCATTTTTACCATGCATTATCAAGAATTTTAGGAGACAAATATGATTGCAAACAGACATTTACAGAGTTAGAGTAAAAATAACATTTTTTCCCCCTTTAGCCATCAGTACTTAAAAGCATTTGGTTTGAATCTAAAAAAAAAAAGAGGATGCCTCTTGCTAGCCTTGGATCAGGGAGAAAAATCTGAATTGTTCCTTTGGGGACACAGAGTAAAGATTTTCAGAGTATCTGTTGCTAGAGCTTTTTCCTGAGGCTCATTTCCTGCACCCCTTGCTGGTTGGTCTTGTGGCCAAAGACTCTCATTTCAGATATCCATTGATCATTGGCTGTGTGTGTATGGGGTAGAAGGGGGGCAGTTGAGGTGAAAGGTAATAATTACTAAGTATTATTACTCTGTTTTCAGTCAACTCGCACCTCTTTAATGAGCAAATTTCTGCTTCACATTTTTCCTTCAGCTTGCTGACCTGGCGAAAACTTAATCTAGCAGATGATTGAGTGTGGCATTAGGCAACACCATTCTGCTTCCAGCTTCCTGTTCTGAGCCTCCTCCACTGGGATTATTATATTTCAAGTCTGGTTTTCCTGCAGCTGGCTCACTACCCCAGCATTGCTTTAATTGTGATATGCACAGGCCATAATGTGAGCTAAATTCCAGAAACATTAGAAATCCTTCCCTTTATATATTAACTGATGGCCTCTGTGAGTTAATCACCTGTACTTCTATCCATATATTTGCACCATGCAAAGGGAAAACAAATGCTTTAATTTTTTCAGATCATTGTATAGACATAAAATGGTACATATTTTGTTATAGATTTATTGAACTTTTGCTCAGACAAACATAAATCTATGTAACAATAAATATGATTAGTGTAGCAGGTAGTCAAAGAAGAACAATCGGGAAAAGGCATGATGAAATTTTAAAAATACATGGGGGAAACAGAAAGAGGGTATTATCGTGATATGTTGTTAGCATTATCCATAGACTCAGGTCCTTCTTGGCAGCCAAGTGAAGCTGCCCTTTATTGAATAATATCTGGATTGATTGGGTACAGGTATTAACAAGGCTAAAGATTCATTCTTCCATAACAGGCTAGAGATCATAACTTTATACCCAAAATTGAGTTTAAATCATATTCTCTTGGGAAAAGGCTATGTAGTTATAGTTCAGCACAGTCTCTCCCGAATTCTGGAGAAATTACTAGGTGTCTCTTACAAAGAGTGGACCAGTGACCTGATTTTCCTATTTAGAGGACAGTGTCAGAAATGGACTTGAAATGGTGAGGAAGAAAGGTATAACCAACACAAAGCAGCTGGTCCTGTAGACATTTTCTCATTGGGTTACTGTATTCTGGTTGGGAGGGCTAGGATGCAAATATTGTCAGTTATCTAAACTAAATTCACAGATATCTAAGGCATAAACTGAAATGTCATTTTTCTTTTGTTTTAAAGATGAAAGTTACTTGTATTGATTGGCTATAAAGTTCTTTATCTATAAGCCCTTGTAGCCAAATCATGATTGGAAGTTTGCTAAGTGAGGATAGAGTCAGAATAACGGGTTTATGTTTGACAAGATAACTTTAAATACTTCTCTTCAGACAAAGTCTTGCTGATAGGACTTCCATGCTCTGTCTGAAGGAAAGACTTTATTAAAGAGTGTGTTTTAAAGAGTGTGTGTGCTCAATATCTTTTACCCTGTTCTTTAAAAAATATTCTATTTTGACTAAATTTTTGTTGATAAATTTAAAATTAGGTTAATAATATTGTCTACTTATCTTGAATTTGGTCATAAAACTCATTTCTTTTTTTTTTATTTTTAAACAATTTTTTTTAAGATTTTATTTATTTATTTTTAGACAGGGAAGGGAGAGGGAGAGAGAGAGAAACATCAATGTGCGGCTGCTGGGGTACATGGCCTGCAACCTAGGCATGTGCCCTGACTGGGAATTGAACCTGCGGTGCCTGGTTCGCAGCCTGCGCTCAATCCACTGAGCTACGCCAGCCAGGGCCATAAAACTCATTTCTTGATTCAAACATTGGTGTTTGGTGAATTAGTCAACCATTTATAAATTGTTGCTTAGTTTGATCAATTAGCATGGCCAACTTTAGTTGTTATATGTTGAGCAAATTGAATGAATTTTGAGTGATGAGATGCATCACTAGGTACTTACCTTAACAGGCTGCATTAACTTCCCTGTGACCATACATTTCACCTTTAGAGCTGTATCAACATTAGAAGAAGGATCTGAACTCTTTCGCTTTACCTACTGCTCCCAGCAGTAATAATATTAGACAAAGAAGCCTCTATTTTACTTATTCATTGTTTTTTATTACCATAAGCTGCCTAGATTATTTTTTACTAGATGTAACAGCTCCCAAAGGAATGGAATATATCAAATGACAGAGTTACTTGAAAAATTAAGGGATTTACATAAATAAAAATAATTATGGGATTATGAGACACAAGATTTCCCATTTAATATTATTTCGTGATTTTTGTCACTTCATATAATGACTTTTTTCTTATAGTGACTTTTTAAAGTTGTGGTGGAGAGAAACAGAATAGCATCTTATTTCCTATTTCTTAGTACACCTGCTTCATTTGATGGCTGTCGTACTGGAATTTCCAGGCGAGAGTGGGAGGGTGGTTACTTGTGTGGTCTCTGTTCTGTCCTCATCAGCGATCACAGTTGGTGCCTTTCTAGTATTTGCGATACTCATGTTAATCTTATGACGGCATATTTTTCTTCTGGAAGTAAAAAATTAGAGTTATTTTGCAGAGTGCTTATAATTCAATGTTGTAAGTCCTATTAAGAGACACTTCTATAGTCAACAAGAAAAAACAGACATTTTATTTGATGCGCAGCCATCAAATTACCATATTTTTTATCATTACCATATTTTCACTTGGTTAAATGAAAGACATAACTGCTATATATTCCAAATAAGAAATAGATTGCTTTGGTAGATAGTCACCAGAAGCACTGGGAATTAGGCTGGGCAACCTCTCTGATGAAACGGATGAACATTTCTTTATCAGAACTTTCCACTTTATCACTGTTACTTTGGTTTTCGTCCTGTTAGAAAATGTTGCCATATTTTGTAGATTTCATTGTTTTCAATGGTTTCATGAAACCATTACATTTAAGAAATGAAATGTAAAATTGTCAGTCATCCATAAAGAACAATGTATAACTTTCCACTTTTTCTTTTCTTCTATAAATTTTAGCAGAAAGTTTTTTTTCAAAATAAGTAATTTATAGCCAGTGACTGGTAAATGCAATGACTTATTCAACATCTTCTACCTTCTTTCTTGCTCCCGCCACCCTACCTTGCACAGGATGTCAGTGTTTCCCAGTTTCACGACATGAAACCATGGTCTAAGGCACACGTGGCATACCTGTCGTCTTTTCCCATAAGAAAGAGCATGTGACCAAATTTCAGCAAATAAGTTGTACAGTCTAAGGGTTAGTTCAAAAAGAGACATGTTTAATGCTGTCTTCCTTTGCCTTTTAGTTCCTAGAATGTAGTGAGCATGACTGTTGGGACTGTAGCAGTCTTTTTTTTTTTTTTTTTTCAGCATATAATAGTTGGTGAACAAAGGATGGAAAGAGCCTCTGTTCTTGATGTTAGTTACACTTGAGTACCAGACTGAATCTAGTACTGGTCTATCTGCAGACTTTTCTATTCATGCTACTGTGACTGGGGACACACTTGTTTACATTTTTAGCACATTTCAGTCCTAACTGATGGTCTAAAGTCACCATACAAGCTTTCAAAATGAATTATTTTCAGAGGATTATCATCAGACTTTACTTTGAGCTGGAGTGTAGACAAGAGATGTTGACAAAATTATCAGGGAACTTGGTGAGTCTTCATAGTCTATTATTTTGAGAAGAGATTTAAATAATAACAAGAAATAAATTCTTTTATTTCTACATACCTAGTTATCATTTGCAGTGTTCTTTGTTCTTTTCACCAGATGTATTTTCATTTGGTATTATTATTTTTTCTACCTGAAGGACTTCTTTAATATATGTTATAGAACAGATCTGTTGACAATAAATTCTTTAGGTGATTTTATGCTTGAAAAAATATTATTTTGACTTTGTTTTTGAAAGATATTCTCACTGCTATAAGTTCCTATGCTGTTTTAACATTCAGGACCTTGAAGATATGGGTCCACTGTCTTTTAACTTCCACTGATTTTGTTGTAAATCTACTGTCATCTTTAACTTTGTTTCTCTATGTCTAATAAATATAACAAATCTTTCTTTGTCCTTTAAACTCTGGCTGCTTTTAAAATTTCTTTTTATCGCTAGTTTTAAGAAGTTTGATTATATTATACTTTGATGTCATTTATTGTGTTTCTTGTTTTTGAAGTGCATTGAGCTTATTGGATCTGTAGGTTTATAGCTCTCATTAAGTTTACAAAATCTTTGACCATTATTTCTTCAATGGTCCCCCCTTACATATAAACATATTAGGCTGCTTGAAATTTTCCTCAAGTTAACTGATGCTGGTGCAACTCTGGTTGCCTATCAAGAGATCTCTTTTTTTCTGGAATCAGTTATTCAGGGCTTTCTCGGCTCTACTGTTCTTCTCTAGCCCGATCAAAATGTATGTTTTTTCATTTTCTGGGGGGTGTTTCTTGTTATTACAAAAGGAGAAAAGTTCTTTTATGTACTCAGCATTCGACTTAAAGTGAAAGATCATTGATCCTTCTTGGTGTTACCATTTAATATCACCAAAAAATAGCAGATAGATACTGGAAGAAAAGTATCTTCCCTTCTTCCGGTAATTCTTCATATTCAGGCAGGTCTGTTATCAGAGCCTCCCTCTTCCTCTGCATACCCTCCCCCATTCTCTCGCAGAGGAGGGGCAAGGGCACACTCTGGTGGATCTGAAAGGAGAAGCTGGGGAGCCATGGCCAGGGCTCTGCTTCCCTTCGAGGATCAGCTCTCATTCCCTGTCAACGTGTTGTGTCACTTGTAAATCCAATGGTGTCTGTGACGGAATGAGTAAATCTATATAGTTTGTAGGTTCATAATTTCATTAGGCATTGCTGAATAAAAGGTCTGCTTAATCCAATATCAGCTTTCCCAATTATGAAAGTAATATTTCAATTTTCATGGAGTGACCCCTTTATTTTGTTTAATTGGTTTAAAACTTAGGCAGCTAAGAAGGTTAGTTTCTAATCTCAATTAATTGTTGAGCCTTAATAATACCTAAACATAAAGATCTTGTGTGGAGTACAAAAACATAAACTAACAAATCATTTTGATACATATGGAGTCATATTTCAATGTAATAATTTATTTTTGGTCTATAAATTGCAGTTGAATAAACTCTGAATGAAAATACATATGTACTGCCAAAGTTAATTAATTCAAATGAATTTTACTGTATGCATTTAATAAACTAAGTTATTGAGGTATAAGATCAAATTATGTTAATAGGGTTTAGATTACTTATTACTTCATAACCAATCATCACTTCATATAGTGACTTAAAGCAGCAACATGTTTTATTACCTCTCACAATTCTATGGGTTGACTTACACAGTCATGCGATTCTTCTGTTTCATATGATAGGCCTGTAGCATCTCGGGGACTGGCTGTGCTGGAATATTCAAGATAGCTTAATTGTGTGCCTGGCAATTGTTGTTGACTGTTGGCTTGTAGCTCTGCTGGGTTATCTGACAAGAGGGTCTCAATTCTTCTCTTTGTGGTCACAGCAGGTTAGAAATTAAAGCTGTCAGTTCTCTTAAAGTTTCAGCTTGGAAGTCTCAGAATGTCACTTATGCAGCATTTTGTTGGTCAAAACTAGTCCCAAGACCAGTCGAATTCAAGGGGACAAGAAATCAGATTCACTTCTTGATGTAAAGAGTAGTGTGTGCATAGAGAATAGAAAGTTTCTTGGGAACATTCTTGAAGATTAGCTTATTCAGTAGGAAAAAGTTCAATATCTCACATAGATTATTTGTAGGAAATTATCTCTCACAGTGTGAGAGATGCTTCACTTTAGGTATTTTTCATGATTCAAGCTTCAGCCTGACTTGGAAAACCTCACATCCCCAGCCAACAGACAAGGACCCCAAAGCTCCTCCATTTTCACTGCCAATCAGCAGACACCTGATGGCGGAGAAAAGCCTTTGCAGATGGATGACAAACTTTGTGATATTTATAAGATACACAAGGGAAAGAGCAGGTGGTATTGTTATTGTTTTTTTGTGTGTGTGTGAGCGTGTGTGTGTGTCTTGTTTTTGCTGCTATTATTTCCATTCTTTGATTTAGAACTTGGAACGAAGAATAACTTAATCTGTTATTGGGATCTAATGTGAGTTCTCTTGGGGAAAGAGAGATGAGGAGGAGATATAAAAGACATGCCGAGGAAAAGCTCCCCCTTTTCTCCTGCTCAACTATCACCATCATCATCGTCAATCATCATCAACAACCCACATTGTGAGTGTGGTGAATATACGCTTATTGTTTGAGGAATCACAAGATCTTACTATTTCCTTTCCAAGTCTGTCTAGACTCTGTATAGGAATAGTACAGAGCTCTAGATTACCTGGATTACAGTAGTTTTTATAAGCATAGCATTTTGATACACAAACTGGTATACTCAGGTGAGAGCCGGGTTTTAATTAGGGTAAGAAGAGAGTTTGTGCAAATTGTTTAAACACAAGGGAGTGTCTGATTCGAGATGTGAAGGGTGAGGAAGTACAGCTGTGAGTGCATCTATGATAATAAGTGAGGCAGAGATGGGATTTGATAGATATCTTCTTTCATTTTATTCTTTAGATGAAAGAAGGTGAGTTAAGGTTAAAAAAAGAGTAGATGTAGTTGAAGAAGCTCTCATGTTATTATATTAGGCAGGTCTTAAGGTTAAGAAGAATATTTGGAATAGGCCTGCCATGCTATCATATAATTTTAGTGTTAAATATTTTGCTTGACACCTTTCACATAGTCAAGTAAATGGTGATATCTACAATAACATAACACAATTTTGGGAAAGCAGTGTTTCAGTTTAGTTTTTTAACAGGTTCATAGTTGCAGCAAGTAAGTTAAAATTCTGCTTTTAAGAGTTTTCAGCTGTTTTGCATGTAAGGTCACTGTGCTACGAGGGCTTATTTTTATTTAATTTGGGATTTATATTTTTATTTACTGTGGGATTTTTATTTACTCCAAATGATTTAATTCATTGGAAAATGAGATTTAATGACTGCTTAAAATTTCAATACAGGTTTTGATTTGTAAGGGCAAATTCCAGCTATAAAATTTCTATTATATCCTCACTGACCCTGTAAATATTAGGATTATTTAGATTGCTTTGGTTGATAACCATTTTCCCCAATTGTTTTAAATTTTTCTCTCTTCATATATCTATAGAACAATGTAACTTTTAATTATTTGTATGCTAATCTTTATACAAAGTGGGTCACAAAACTGTGGTGCATTTACACAATGGAATACTACACAGCAGAAAGAAGGAATGAACTCCTATCCTTTGAGACAGCATGGATGGAACTGGAGAGCATTGTGCTAAGTGAAATAAGCCAGGCTGTGAAAGACAAATACCATATGATCTCACCTATAAAAAGAATGTAATGAACAAAAATAAACTGAGTAAATTAGAACCAGAGGCATGGAGACAAAGAATAGGTTGACAGTGACCAAACAAGAGTGGGGAGGAGGATAATAGTGGGAACAAAGGGAAGGGACTGGTCAGGGAGCATGTATGAATGACCCATGGACATGAACAACAGAGTGGGGATTGACTGGGAGTGGGGGGTGGGCTGGGTGGAGGAAGGCAAAGTGGGAAAAATTGGGACAACTGTAACAGAATAACAATAATTTTTTTAAAAAGATATCCAATTATGAGACATTTAACTGAATCTATTCTGCGATGTATTGCACTCCCTCAGCTGAACTTAGTTGAACTTCCTATTGTTCATCAATAAAACACACCATGTCTGACTGCATTATCTGTGAGCCCTTTAGACAGTTAACGAAAGCAAAAGTTGAAGCAACTTTTACTTAGGCTTTTTTTTAGAATCAGAAAATTACAATCTCCACTGTTTTAGTCAATGTCCTTTGGCATTTCACCAGTGTTCAAGCATATTATTATTTTAGCAAAGGTAATTGCTTCAGTCACCTTATCAGTCTCAGTGGTTTTAAATGCTAGAAGGTATAAATCATCATCCTATCGTTCGAGGAGCTGCTCTGTAAAGGAAATGAGGTCAGGTTTCTCTCTGAAGCTACAGGCAGTACCTGCCCTTATTTTTTTCTTATCTCCTGGGATCCTATGATGATGGTACTTCACAGGGCCCGATTTCTGAGTTGCACGTGGATAGGTGAAATCTCAAATCTCACTACCCAGGAGGAAAATTGTGAACTACAAGAACATCTTACTAATAAGCTAAAAGTTATTGTGTGGTTATGTAGAGGATACCGTCCAGCAGTATCCATTCCTGCTGCGGATGCTCGTCGAAACCACGAGAAATAAATGCACAGAGATAACCAGATCCCATGGGGAGATAGTAAAGGAACTCCGGCCACTCTCTCTAGTGGAAAGAGGGTGGCCATGGCACTCTCCAGGAGAGAGTTAGTGGTTTTGGCCTTCCCAGCTGCATGACACAAGACCTTGGAGTTCTTGTTGAAGGAATTCATCACAGGGACGTGATCATGGGCTCACCATCCAGCTGAACCTGGGCAATCTGAGGCTCCTCACCGCCTCCCCTGCCCTTGGAATATACATTCCTCCTCCATTCCCTGAGCTAGAAACCTTCTCAAGAATACAACCTGGAGAAAGTAAGGTGTTGATGAGGCTATCTGGAGTGTATATGTGACTGAACCACATTAAGGCCTTTATAGAAACTCATAATCCTGGTGGTCAGGTGCAGAGGGTTACTGCAGCTGCCAGAGAATTTCCCTTGCTCTTTAAACCTGTCACCTACCAACCTGGAGGGGTCTGCCTCCTTCCTTGGTCTCTATGTACTTTGTATATGGGGTCAGTTTCAGATTTCACCAGGTGAACCCCACCCTGGGCATACCCAGGGATCAGCCAAGATTTGTGGTGAAGTTTATATGCAGTTTTGAGGATCTCCCCTATTGTGGCCTTTTTTCCTTTGATTAGCCCTCCTTGGTTTTTCAGTCTCTTAACATCCCAACTTTAGTTCTCTGACTTTTATAGCCAGCAAGTCTGAGTATTTGCTTCAGTTTTAGTTCATCCCCCTCCCTCAGGGGTTGCCTGGTAGATGTGTTCTATGAAACATTGTTTAAACCAGGATTTCACCCGAGGCACCTCCAGTCTTTCATGAGAGAGTCAAATGCCCTCCAGTTGCTTCCTGCTCTCACTCTCCAGGGTCTTTCAATTACTTCTATATTTTGTTCAGAATTTTCCACAGTTACCTGTAGATGGCACATTCTAAGTGACTCCATCATTCTCATAGAAGGAATTTAATTACAGAAGTTTATATTATGCTTCTTCGCTGAAAGGAAATCTGAAACAAAGAGAGTAAAATAGCTTAAACTCCTGAGGGTGGTTTTATTATTAGAGAAGATAAAACATTACCCCAGCAGACATATTCTGTTTTCTCTGAAAGGAATTTAATTTTATTGTAGATTGGTTGGTAATACAAATTGAAATTTAACTATTCGATTGATTTTATTAACATGTGCAAAAGTAATTGACTATTTTACAAAATAAGAGAGAAAAAATCAAGAGTCAAGTTAATAGACATTTGCTGCACAATATGCTAGTTAAAAATCACATTCCTGTTTATTAAGAGACTGTAGAAATGTTCTCAGTCTTTTCAGGTTCTCTTCATCATTCATTTAAAATAAATAAATCAGCATCTCGAGACTTTGGGCAGATGGAGGCAGTGGCTTCAATTTCACTTCTCCCTGAATCTTCCCACAAATACAGAGAAAGAAAACCAACTGGACACCGTGGAGATGTGATAACAGCAGTCAGCGCTGAAACGGTTGCTCAGGATCTGACCTACTGGTTAGCGCATGGAGACCACAGTAATGTCCTAAGCACCACTGATATTAAAAAAAAACAACAACAACAACAACAAAAAGAAGCGCTTTTCTAGGTCAAAACCTAGAAATAGGAGAAAATTCTGGGAGTAAAACCCAAAGTGAGCGAGATAGTGACAAGTTTATAGGAAAATGTTGATCCAGGGTCTTTTTTCTGTAAAGGAACAGATAGTAAATTTGCAAGCTAATTTAGAGGCTGTATCTTCCTCCTGGGTTATTACCTCCCTCTCCTTCCCTCCCTCCCTCCCTCCCTCCCAATTTTCTTTTAAACATGAAAAACCTTCTTAGCTTTGGGACAGCACAAAAACAAAGCGGAGGTCCATATTTGTTCCACAGGTGATAGTTTGCCTCCCTTTTATCTGGGTAAACATGAGAAAGGGAAGCCAAGGCAGGCCATCTCAGTAGGACTCCTTATTATTTTAATCACTTTAGAGAAACGACAAAAGAGGGAGCTCTGGAGCCACAAGGTTGGAAAAGATAGTAGGGTTCCTCCTTTCTTTCAACAAGGACCTGAAAACTCATTTTGCTTAAAATTGAGCAATAGAAAAAGTACAAGGACATCCCTACAAATAAAGTACTCAAGAGTCACACTCTTAAATGAAACTATAACCTAATATTTTAAAACAAAAGCCATTAAGATTATAATAGAAAACATGAATGACAACATAAACTAGAATAACAACGCACAAATGCACTACTCCGAAGCAAAGTGTTTTTTGAATGTATACATACTTTCAAACTGCTTATTTCAACTCTCTAAGAATGTGGGCATGAGAAAGTATCATATCTTAGGGAAGATCTCTGGTTTTAAAAAAGATGTAATCAAGTACTTACTTAATTACCTGTTCCTTCTCTTTCCAGGTATTTTGTGTAAGAGAAAATCTGCTTATCTTCTTTGAAACCATCCAATGATTGGGGTATTTATTAAAATGGGAGGAATTTATTTTGAGGAGCTTACTGAATAGTTCATGATAATACAAATAATATTTAAAATTTCAGAGGAATCAAGCAAATTACACGTGCAAGGTGTTTTTAATGAGCAAATTATATGGGTGAGATGGATGGTATTGTATTTCTTACTCCACTGTTGTTTTGATCAAATCTCAGGGGTGATTAAATGTACTGAAATTTATCAAATTTATCATTTATCTGAAAGATGACCTTTTCTAAACTACCTAGTGCACTTAATCCATTACAGGAACGCACACCATTCCAGCAGGAGAGGATTTCCATTTTTCTAATATTACCCTTCTTGCAATCAATGCTATTCTCAAGGGGATTTTTGTTTCATGGACTAGATGTTCTTTGTAAATTCTCGACATGACCTAATATAAAAATCAATGCATCTTTAGGTAAGTTCATTTCTATTATTAGATCTCACTGTAGCTTCACACTAACGTGTTTCGAAATATAAGCAGCACCCTACCACAGGGCATGGCTTTTTCCTGGTAATGCATTAAATTTCATTATTGGTAAAAACCATTATAACCACAATAAAACCTACCACGGGTTTAGAAAAAGCCTTTCAGCTCCAGCCGATTGTCAACAATGTTAGAGCCTTAATGTTCTCATTACAATATTAGCTTTAATTAAGTAAAAAGTGCTTTTGTCCAGGTTATGTCTGTATTCATGATTGCCCCTCTGATAACTCTTCGGCTCTGCAAGGACTAAAGGAAAGCACTTACACAGGAGAACAGGGGCGAAGAGCTTCTCTGGACACCCACAGCAAAGAGAAAATCAAAGCAGTGCACACAGCGTTGCTTACATGATAATATGATAAACAATGTGTTTCATGGAGTAAAGAAATAATGATTAATTCTACATTTTGCATATCTATGAAGGAACCTTCTCAAATTAAAGAAAAGTTGCCCCCAAAATCCTGGGGCTTTTGAGGTCCATTTTTTAAAATCTAATTCTGACAAATGAGGTGATTAATTTTCCTGCAACTTAGTTTTTCTAGTCATAATAATTAGAACACTAGAACACAGGAAGGAATTGAGACACTTTTTAAAACGGCCTCGGAAGGATTTGCCTTAGACGATAATTTTTCTGGAAACTAGAGGACACAGCACATGTCAGTGACTGTGTTTTCCATTGATTTTACCCTCCCACCAAAGCACAACTTTTCATAATCTTATATGTATCTGAAGTTACATAGCTTTGTACTAACCACTGATGTTTCTCATTTTCCTGCATCTATTTAAAAAACCTTTTATGTTCAGACTCCTTAATTATGAACTTGATTGAAATAGTCATCTGATACTTTTCAAGTTGTGCAGAGCCAACATAGAGATCCATTTGAAACCAACCCATTAGCATGCATATTCAGAATAGGTGTGAGTCACAGACTCACAGAAGTTCTTTCTTAGAGACTGATCATAATGCCAGTCAGGGAGGTATGCTCATGGTGAGCTGCAGAGGCAATTATGGGACACAATGGAGAAAATCATCTTCAAAATTTTATGGCAAAATTTTAATGTTTAGTTTGAAGTCATGATTTCAAGAATATTAGACATGCACAAAACAACTACATATAGAAATAGTCTTTAAAGATAAGTAAGTCGTTCTTACTTGTCACCAGTTTGGTAGTAAAACTTCTGTATTTTCTTATTAGCACTGATAACAGTTTTATGCCACTGTTAAAATACAGTACATTTTTTTCATTAGTTAGTACCTTGTTGTTAAAATTTGTAACATTGTCTTGATTTTTTTTTATTTTAAAGATTTTATTTATTTAATTGTAGACACAGGGGAAGGAAGCAAGAAAGAGAGGGAGAGAAACATCAGTGTGTGGTTGCCTCTCACACACCGCCTACTGGGGACCTGGCCTGCAACCCAGGCATGTGCCCTGACTGGGAATTGAACTGGAGACCCTTTGGTTTGCAGACTGGCATTCAACCTGCTGAGCCACACCAGCCAGGGCTCATCTTGAATCTTAAAGGCATGCATGTACAAAATGTGTTTTAAATTTCCATCACTGAATGTACTGGGCAGGTTTTTTTATATTTCATATTCTGTCATTTAGGAGAAAACCTTTGTGAAATCATAACCCTGATGTTAATCACCCATGGGAAATGTGGCACAATATATATTTTCTCCTCCAACATGGCTGTTTAAAGTGAGGAGAAAATCTGCATGGCTGCCCCAAGAAGATGTAAGTCTCCTCATCAGGAAGTGGAGTGAGAGTGGAGAGAAGCTTTTTCAGCATCATCAAGAGTCCTTTCTTTCTGTGAAAAGTAGTGGAGTTTCAATGACTGTCCCTTCTTGTATTCCGCCACTTTGCCTTGCAGTGGGCTAGTTAATTTTCCAATACTGCACAATTTGTCTTGATCCTCATGAAAAATAAATGAGGAATAACAAAGATTATTGAAATGTATTATAAAATCTTATAGGGTATGAAAGCTTAATGGATATAGCCCATCCAATGAGAGGCCTAGATGTTATAAGATCCTTTTAGGGGATGTTTTATGCAGTGGAAATAAGGTAGGCATAGGCATCAGGAGCCCAGTGATCTAATTCCAATCTGCCAATTCCCTGTTCCATGAAATCGGGAAAGACCCTCAACATTCTGTTTCCATCACAGACAGGTTCACACAAGGGGATTTCTCAGGTGACATTTCATTATAACATTCTTTGAGTGCTTATTCTTTCTTATATTGCTAGAAAATTTTATTTTATGCAGTTCAACTAAGGAAATTTATAAAGAGATGAAGATAGCCTAAAACAATTCTAGAAAATCAGGCCGTTTCTTTCTCTGTGTCTTCTGGATTTTCTAGAGATGTATTTAAGAAAATGAAGAGTGAAGGCCAAGAAGAAAATCAGTGTTGTTCAGTTATACTATACATTTTAGTGTCAAAGAATTATTTACCATTTGAAGATATTTTTTTCCACCAGGATTTCTCACTGGTCATGGAATGTTATTAAATTAATCTCTTTCCAGAAAAAGAATGACTTTTATGCTAATCAATGTTCTTTGTTCAATTCTGGGTCAACTCTTAGCTCTTCAGTAACAGGCTCTTCTAATTCTGTTTTGTAATTGCAGTAAAGCATCTCTGAGGATTTATCTCTGCTGATGCATGCCAGCAGTATGTGGCCTTTTCTTGAACCCATCAGAACTGTGACTCTTCTTTGAACTCTTAGCTGCTTGGTGCCACTGACCTTGATGCTCGTTTATAACTTGGGTGCCATTTATCACTCCCAGACTTACAGATATTGTTGTGGAAAGAGACTGAATGCAATCATTCATGCCATTGCCTCCTCCTAGTGGTGCCTTCCAGCTTCCTTCCTTACAGGAAAACTGATAGGGAGAGATTAGTGACAAAGCTATAATTCTATTGAGGGATCGTGATGTAACTGTATCATAAACCATGAAGTGAGACTCCAGAGGTTTGAGATCACGAATGATGAGATTAAGTTACAGCAGCCACACTCAATCTCTGTCACTATGTGTTTTGGGATAGTTTGTAATCTGCCTGTAAAACATTAGCTACCTGTAGAAAATGCCTTTGCCCCTGAATTTACTCTACTACATAGCTTCTGCAGTTTTGGAACTTAAAAGGATTCTTAAGTTTTTATCATTACAAATACATGCAGATAGTTTAAAAACCATTACAAAATGTGATGCTGGCTTTGATGATACCTGTTTTCAAAATTAAGGTATAATTTACATATGTTATATTTGTTTCAGGTGTACAGTGTAATGATTGGATATTTGTGGTGATACATGTTTTAACTCTGAAACTTTCCATAGGTTTCTTATATAACACTTGAAACATTTGGCTTGTAATACTTTGAAATGGAACTTTTTTGCTTGTGTGACATTTAGAGAGATAATTCATTGAGATTGAAATTCACATAATAAATGAAAGTATTTTAAAGTAAATAATTCATTTGATATATTCATAACATTGTGTAATAACCACGGCTATCTGGTTCCCAAACGCCTTCATCACCCAGGGCAAAACTCCACACCATTCATTCAGCAGTCTTGCCCCACTCCTCCCACCCCCAGCCCTGGGTGGGGGGTGTTTAAGGCAAAAGTAAATGAATTTACTTGACATTTTATTTAATTAACACTTAACAGGTATTAAAATCGTTATTTAAGTGTTATTCATAACACTGAAGTTAACATATGCCTCTAGCCGCACCTCCAACTTCCACATCATGTTCAGGGGGAGGCCATCCAAGTGACACAAATCCGTGGAGGTATTCATAGGTATTATTAATTAGGTGTGCCAAAAAGTGGCTAAGTTAGTATACACAAATTTCTTTCCTTCAGGATTTCCCAGAAACTTTTTGGATGTTAATGAACTCTCTCCTCTTTATTCTAAATTCATAGTATTTCTTGAATAATTTGCCTCATTTTTACTGGAACATTCTGAGTGTACTATTGAGACCTATACTTTTCAAACAATAACCTAGGCCTAATTATGAAACTGATGCAGGATAGTATCAACAAACAGGAGATTTTTATTAACGTTTTTTTTTTTTTTAATAGAAATTGGACTTTCAAAGTTCTCACTGACATTACACTCTGAGCAAAGTGCTGAGATTCAGGATTTCTGAAATTTTCTTTTAATAAATAAAAATAACAGTTAACATTTTAAGCATGTCTATACATTATTTGCATTACTGTCAGTAAACCTGAGAGCTAGATAGTTCATCCTGATTTTGTAGATGGATAAAATGAAGTGCACGAGTAAATTATTTAATTTTAGCCATGCCAAAATATCTTCCATGGGGTTTGAGTGGTTTGCTCAGTCTCTCAGTTATGAATGACGGGGCAATGGTCCCACTGCTTTTGCCTGGGCTCACAAACCCTGCAGTCTTCCTTGCACCACTCTGCAAGCACAAGTTTGGGGCTCTAGTTTTCATATTTGTGAAAGTAAAAGAGACTGGAACATCTCTAAGACCTGTTCTAGCTTTGAAATTCTGTTGCTTAAATCCTGTGCTATATCCTAGCATGTCTAAAGGCTTTAGTAAAAAAAATAATTTTTATAATCTTATATTAAAATCCCAAGATCCCAATAAAAATGTCAAAATACATTCCCAAATAAAGGAACAATTATGACAGCTAACCTTTATACAGACCTCCCAGAACTCAGAATGAATTATAGAATCAAGGGAGGAACTCGGCTCTGTTTTTATAAATACAGTTAGGACCAATGTAAATACACGACTTGCCTTAAACATTAGGGTTTCTTACACATAACTAGAGCTTGCAAAAAGGGTAGGTATGTGTGTGTTTGCCTTCCTCTGGCCATCCTTGGTCATTAAATTAAAGGAGTCAATTCTGGAGCCCAGGTCTGCATCCAGGTGGGAGGGGAGAGAATGTGAAAATAGATCCACCACCTTTAAATCAGCCCTTTTGTTATTTTACTAGAGGAACAGATTAGAGTGAATAGATTTGGTCAGATTTCAAATGACCAAATTTATTTTTTCTTTCACCTTTAAAATATTTTTTTTTGTCTGTTCACCAAGACCAATCTTTTTCTCCCTTTTCCTAGACACACTCATCTTTAAAAAAATTCTCACATTTCCTTTCTCTCTAATTACATTAAAAAACCTTCTTGAAATCACAATATCAAATGCATATTGTCACTTACAAAGAAGATTTGGTAGCTTTATTTTTTGTGGTTTGTATTGTTTACCATTATGGAATTTGAAAATACTTTTTGGTTGTTTTGTAAAATTTCAAATAAATATTATACTAAATATATTTTTCAAACTACTATCAGCCTTTTCCTCACCTTTCCCCTTGATGTTCCAGTATATTTCTTCCTTTAACCTTCCTCTATATTTCAAATCCCCAGCTGAATGAACCTGTTTCCTGGATGGAAAGCAAATTTCTGTTCTTCCTTCATTTTTATAAGAAAGTCTTTCTATTTTTGAATGAGGAAATGGACTATAGAGCCTACATAGAACAAAGGCTATTTGGAAAGTCAGGTTATTGTAGGTTACCTGGATAACAATAAGAAAAGGAGTAAACTCTTAGAAGATATAATTCTTTCAATGTTTGCAGCTATTACAAAATAAAAGGTCTCAGGCATACTTTTGAAGATAAGCAGGCTGTAACTTCATGTTTGACTTTTATGGTTATTAAGAGAGCTACATTAGAAAAAATGGGAGATTCATAACTTCTCTTAAAGTCCTTTCTTTTGCAACGTAGTCATCTACTTTTGAGTCAATTTTCTTTTCTTTGATTGTTGACTTGAGTAAGCCAGCTAAATTTGCATTCTCAGTTCCTGTGCCTATAGTAAAAGCTGTCTTCCAAAATCACATTGATGGACTTCATGAAATCCCATACTTTTTGAAAAACTTGTAATTCCTCTTAGCAACCAATTTCCACAGTCACATTTTCAAGACTCTTGACAAGGAACTGGTTCCATTAGGTGGTTGATGTGATGGACAGGGATGAAAGTTAACATCAGGTGGGAAGGGAGAAGGGAAGTTTTGATTAGAGTCTAATTTTTAGACCATCATTTTATGATGCATTTGTTATGCTCTGTGGCTATATGACACTGGTGGGGCAGAAAGTAAACATCCAGATGTCACAGATACCATTTAAACCTCAGCTCCTTCTGGAAAAAGAAAACAGAACTTTCATGTATATGGTATAATTTATTTTTCATATTTGTGTATTTTTTTTCTAATAAAATTGCTTCTCTACTTGGATATCTTACCACCACTCAGATTATACTTTCAATTTCATTTGTGCACCTGTCCAAATTTATCCCTCATTCACGCCCAAAGAGAGAGGTATCAAAGTGATATACTGTTAGGGTCACTTACATCTAGCTGTTGAATATATACTGGAGTTCCCAGCTTTCTGAAAGGAGGAAAAGTCACGCTACACACAAGCAGTCCTGAATATTGACCTTCCCATCCACGGAAGGAGGCCCTGACGCTGGTCCTGACACAGGGAACGGACCTACACAAGGACTAGTAAAATCTCACGATTGATCCAAGGCAAAGACTAGGACATCGCCCCCTCTGGTCTCTTCTATGTGGTGGAGGCATATAACAAGGTATCTTTGCTTTTAACTAGAGGATGTTTATGGAAATTTTCATGACTTATTTCATCGTTGAAAAGATTGATTTTCCCCATGGGACCATTTGTAATGGGTGGGGGATGCGTTTCTGAAGGAGTACCCACTATAAAATTAATCAGGGCCAAATATACAGCTATACAAATAAACAATGATGTGAACTAGAAAAATCTTGCTCAAAATCATAGAATAGGAAAAAAGGCACTTGAACCTGTCAATTATTTATGTAAAACTTTTCTTATACATTTGACTAAAATCTGTAACTAGTTGTAATGAACACTAAATGACTGTTTTGTTTTCTTAGAAATTTAAAAGTATTCTTTGATTTGATTTTTTTCCAGCTGGCTTTAGAAGCTGTCCAGGGAAACTTGAATCAATGCCTTGCTTTTCTTTCCACATTTTTTCCCCCCTGTAGCAGGCAGATGTGTTTAGCAAAAAATAATCTATAATTTCTTTTATTTTGCCAAGTTAGTGTATCATTAAACTTGGAGTGAGACTTCCAGGGCTGTGAACATTGAACAAGGGTAGTTGTGAAATTTACCAAAAGCAGTTGGTAGACAGAGAGGACTTAAAATGAGAATAGTCAGGTAAAATTTCTCAAAGCATAATTCTGTGCCTCTATTGGTGGCAGCGGCAGCTTTGTTTATGGCATGTTCAGGTCACCAGAGTCCTCTCTGAAGACTGAGTGATTTAAAGAGGCTACAAAGATAATGCCTCTGAGTAGTATTTCACTCCGTAAATGTCTTGTAAGAAAAGAAAATTCTACCTTTTGTGATTATATGGATGGACATGGAGAATATTATGGTGAATGAAATAAGCCAAGCAGAGAAAGACAAGTTACATATGACTCATTCATACATGGAATCTAATGAACAAACCTAACAAACAAGGAAAATAGAGACAGATTCATGGATAGAGAGCAGGATGACAGCTGAGAGGAGGTGGATGTTGGATGTTAGGGGGTGGGGAGATTGAGTGAAAAGGAAAAAGGACTCACGGACATATGGACATAGACAACAGAGTGGTGATTGCTGAGGGAAGGGGATATAAGGGGACTAAATGGAATGGGGAAAATACAATAAAAAAGTGATAATGCCCCCCCAGTAGGCCTTGGCATTTCTCCCCCAGGCCCCAACCCTCCTTGCTGTTAAGTACCTGGGCACCAGCTCAGCATTTTTTCCCTTCCCAACGTGGGGTATACTACAGAGGGATCTCTCTGACTGACCCCACATGAACCAGAGGCATTTGTTCATCTCTCCTGTCCCGATACTGCCATGCCATCTCTCAAGCATAAATGTGCTCCCTGTTTAGCTAACAGACCTGTCTTAGGCAGCTGAACATACTCATTGCAAGGAAAGAATCGGTGTACCACATATGAAGTGAGGAGTATGCATTAACTTCAGAAATCATCTCACACATTAAACCGCTGACATGTGAAAAGAATCAAGCGTAAAGCTAGAAGCCTAGTATGAAGGATAGAACACTCAACTAGAATTCTGAAAAGTTATGCTACTGATGACTGATTCTACCACTGATTTACCGTATATCTTTGGGATAGAAAATGTTTCACCTCACTGTATTTCATGTTCCTCATCTGTGAAGTTGACCAACTTTAACATCCATTTTTGTATAAGTGTTAATACTAACTTAAACATTTTCTTCTAGCTGCTTTATGGAATTCTTTATCTTATTTATATCAATGTATTAGGTTACCCAGAGAAACAGAACAAGAGAAGATACAGATATATGAATCTATGTGTGTATGTTTGCGTGTATCTATTGAGAGAGATATATCGTAAGGAGTCGGCTCATACAGTAATGGAGGCTGAGAAGCCCCAAATCAGCAGTCGGAAGGCCTAAGACCCAGAAGAGCCTCTGATGTAGTTTCAGTCCAAGTTTAAAAGCCTGAAAACCAGGAGAGCTGAGGCGGTCTGTGCTCCAACTTGGCAGTCAGACTGGAGTTCTCTCTCACTCACAAGAGGACCAGACTTTTTGTTCTGTTCAGTCCTTTAACTGATTGGATGAGACCCACCTGCACTCAGAACAGAAATCCACTTTGCTCTGTCTACTAACTTGTATGTTAATCTCTTCAAAATTATCTTCACAGACATACCCAGAATAAAGTTTGACCAAATATATGGGCACCCAGTGGCCCAGTCAAGTTGGCACATAAAATTAACCATCACACGAGTCAAAAAGGCAACTATGTATGTCGTATCTAACACTTGGTGTTAGATATTGGTATTTATTTTCTAAAAGGCTTCAAAGATTTTTGAGACAGTGAGAACATCAGAATTATATGGGTCACCCTAAAAACAAACCCAACTCTAAAGCCTCTGACTTTAATAGGACCTCTTTCTTATGTGGAGAGAATGGCTGTTTCTTTCTTCAACCTTCATCACAAAGAGCAGAGATCAGAAGCTCTAAGGTGTAACTCCTCTTGGTGAGGGTATTTCATCCACAATGTCATCTAAAGTTTTCTCGAAACTCTTGATTTTAATCATTACAACCTTTCAGGTTGACACTACTCTCTGAGTAAATGTGTGAATTCATTTCCCAAAGATCCCTCCTTCAGGTTTCAAGAGCATGGCCCTTTTTGTTATTATATATTCTGGACTTGAAAACAAACATGTCAATCATGATTTCACATTTTTCAAGTATGTTCTTCTTATGGCCTTTACCTTTACAAATCCAAAATCTTACATTGCCTTTATTTTACTTTTGTCTAGAAATTTGTATGCTGCATAGCTTATTTTAATTGCCATTGAGTTAACAATAACCACAATTACTACTATATACGAGTAGGTGGAAATTGGGAAACAAGGATGCTTGATAACTAAGTAGAAGAGAAATATGGTGATGTCGGGGTGAAAACCTTGGGTTTATGGTTAGTTTTGTGAGGCTATAAACTTTTGCACAAATTCTTGTCTCTGGTTTTCCCTACCTAGTGAATACTGCCTTATTTTACAAAAGTTAGCTCTAATATTCATGTACCTTGTGATATTTTCTGCAGATTTACCAGGCACAGTTAGTATTTTTTCCAATTTTCCATAACGCAAATGTGTAATTACTGTGAAGCAAAAGATTGTTCAATGATAATTAGTTTTGACGTGAGTTTTGTTCCACTTGTTGCAATACTAGAGCATTTGCGGGGCAGGGGAGAAGATTGGAACAACTATAATAGCATAAAAATAAAAATAATTTAAAAGACACAACAAAGTCCAAGGGGAAGCTACTTTAGCAATAGCAAGAAATACTTTGGGGCATGTTTTGATATAAAAGTGAGAAATTCTAGACTCCTCATTGGATCATTTATTTTTTAATGAGAGCAAGTTCACAAAAATTAATAAAATATGCAAGCAAAAGCAAAAATGTATCATAAGAAATTGTAGTAATAAAATAAATTAAAAACATTTTGACAATGAGAAGCAAGTTGTAGTAGAACAAGTTGAAATCGTACCTAAAATAGTAACTTCTTAAGAGAAAAAGATTTTCCAGGGAAAAGGAATGAATAGCTATGGAATCATAAGTTAATCAAATGAATGAAAAAAGAATGTGTCATATGAACCTATTGGCAAATATTTATATTTTTTGGTGATTGGACATGATTCTTGACTTTGATGAGGAGAACATACGACTCCACACGACGTCAAAGCACTGAGGATGGCAGTGACAAAATGGTAATAAATCTTGTGCATTCAGAGCATGTGAGACAGTTAATATATGTAAATAGTTGAAATGCCTAACATCTTATTTGTACAAAAGAAACTTACTAACAGTTTCCCAAATTAGATAGTTTTAAACATTTTTATATTACCAATAAAAAGTTGCAAATATAAAAATTTTCTAAAATTTCAATACTAAAATAATATCAATAATTAGAGAGAACACTGAATTAGCTAATCTTGTGAAGTTTGTAATATTTTCAGATTTTTAAATATTGCAATATTTTGGTTTATTTTTCACTTTAAATATTCATATCTATGCCTCATTATATATTTGTAAGTTTGCTTCTTTTTTTCATAAAGAGGGTCCCTCAAATTGAGTAAGTTTCAGTCCCTACAAAGCCTGCATCCTTCCACAGAGGACACTTTTTATATCTTAGGAAGCATTTATTGCATTTTAATCATTTTTGCTGTTAATTTTTCATGGACGAAAACAAGGACTTTGATCTTTAAAACTTCTATACAAAACATAATACTTGACCCATGGTGAAAGAAACTGCTCAGTGAAGGATTATAAGATGCTCGCATATCTGACAGAGCGTGGACCTTGTCTCGGAAGCACCCTTCAAGGCAGTTCGCAGAGTCCTCTGCTTTCACAACTAAAATGACCAAGGTATTTAGATGAAATCATGTATAGAATAGCAATTCATCACTTTGGAAAATTTAGAAAATATTTATTTTAGTAGTATAGATAATCAAATCTTCCCATGAAATGTAATCATGACTGTTCTGAATGCGACGGAAAATTACTCTCAGAAGAGAGCCTCAACTTCCTTTTGACTTTGAGTGCAAATAAGAAACAAACCCTGATAAGATTCATCTTTAAATGAAAATACGTTTAGATGTGGCTATTATTAGCGTTATAATTAGTATTTTTTACTTGATATATCTAAAGCATATAATAAGCTGTTACTATTTTAGCTATGAAAATCTAAAAAAATAAACTAGAGAGCTCTAATTTAGTGAAAGTGAGATGTTTCATTTCCAAAGAAGAGAAAATATGTACTGTGAATGAACTGAGTTTATTCTGTACTCATAGCAAATAAGTTTGGGGAAGGAAATGATGATAAACTTTAGACATGTTTCAGCCTCACCTTTGTAACAGAACAATAATATTTTGAATTGCAATCACTAGTGATGTATGAATTCATAATATACATGCACAATTGAACAAAATGCATAATTTTTGCCATTTCTTTAATATTAGACATGTAAACCAAACAAAATTTCTTTAAAATTTTCTTATTATGCAAAGTTATGTCTTTCTCACTGTTTTCTTTAAATATTGTGATGTAAAGTCTGTAGTTAAAATAATAGGTGTTTTCAAGTTTGTTTTTTTAAATATTGAAATAAAATCTAAAAAGGAGGAATTCAGGCAATGTTTATTTCTGAAAAGTGTTCTGATCAGTTCTGACTTATAAGGGCAGACTTAAATATGCTTTTGTCCTTTTAAATGAAACTTCTAATTTCCCAATAGATGACATTCCCAAATGATGACTTTTGAATTTCACCAAAAGGAAACATCATAGAAAAGTAAAGAAAAAAACTCTGCTGACCATGTGTTGGTTTTCAAGACTGTGGAATAATGAAAATAGTGAAGAAAGCTTTCGTGAAGTAAGCCAGGCAGTGAAAGACAAAATACCATATGATATCATCTATAACTGGAACCTAATCAACAAAACAAACAAGCAAGCAAAATATAACCGGAGACACTGAAATAAAGAACAGAATGGCAGTAACCAGAGGGGAGTGAGGAGGGGATAATGAGGGGGAAGAAGGGGGAGGGCTGTCAGGAACATGTATAAAGGACACATGTGCAAAGCCAGAGGGGGTTAGGATTGAGGGTGGGAGTTGGGGGTGGATGGTACCAGGGACGACACAACTGTATTCGAACAGCAATAAAAAAATTATAAAAAATGAAGCTCTTCAATGACTCACTATACACTCATTCTCTTTAGTTTATACGCTTCTGCTAGATGTTTTAAAATGTAAAAGAAACATTCTATCTTCTCCAATCCCCAAATCATTATGTTATACAAGTCTCAGTCACTCACCCAGTAAATATTTATTGAAAACGTAACGCTAGGAGTGCCAAGCACCATGGTAACATCACGGCAAGAACATGAAGAAGCAGATAAAACACACTGTGCCCTTGATGAACTCTTGGTGTAGTTTGGGGGAAACATTGTGATAGATGTTAATATGAGCAAGAAGAGAGTGCTACAGGAGCAAAGAGGGGGCAATGAACTAACTTGGCTTTAGTAAATCAAAAGGGAGTCTTCACGCAGAGTGAGCACATATTGGTGCTAAAGTCAGGGAACTTCAGAACTGGGGGAAGATTTAGAGATGATCAATTTACAGATTAGGTAAACATTTTAAAGTAAAGTGTCCAGCACAAAGTAAAAACTTTTCATTGATTTCGTAAACTAATAAATATTGAGTAGCAACAATGTTCCCAAAATAATTCTAAGCACTAGGATTAATGCTGTTAAAACAATAAAACAAGCTGATTGGACTAAAAAAGTGACATAGAAGCTCTCGAATTTCCCTAATCCCATGGATACACCAAATGTACAGCTATACATGCAGCAATCGCCTGTGAAAAAAAAATCCAGAAATGAGCTGAGTGACTCCTACACATCAGGGGCATGAGAAAATGTCCACATTGGAATGGGTAGAAGAGGCTGAGACAGTCTTTCACTATAAATCCTGCCCCAGCACTGAGCCTGTAGGAGACTCAATTCAGCTTTAAGGTGACACATATCTGAAAGTAAAGGTATGTTAAAGGTATTCCATGCAAATTAAAACCAAAGTAAGCTAGGCGCAGGTGTACTATATCAGATAAAACATAATTTAAGTCAAAGACTGTTATAAAAGACCAGATGGTCATTATAAGAGAAAGGTATCAATTCTTCAGGAGAACATAGAATATTTGTAAATATTTATGCATGCAACATGAGGGCATCTGATATAGAAAGTAAACATTAACATAGTTGAATGAAGGGAGAAATAGATAGTGATACAATAATACACAGAACTTCAAAACCCCACTTTCAACACTGGATATATTATCCAGTCAGAAAATCAATAAGAAAACATTGGACTTAAACTACACATTAACCCACATGGACTTAACATATTGAATATTCATAGAATGTTCCATCCAAATGCAGCAAAATGCACATTCTTCTCAAATGCACGAGGACTTTCCTCTAGGACAGAACATATGTCACACCACAAAACAAGCCTTAATAAATTGAAGAAGATTGAAATCATGTAAAATGTCTTTTTTTATCACAGTGGTACAAAACTAGAAATCGATGATAAGAAGAAAACTGAAAAATTCACAAACATATGGGCGTTAAACAACTTGCTCCTGAACTATAAATGTACCAAAGGAGAAATCAAAAGAGACTTCAAAAAATATCTTCTGACAAATGAATAAGGAAACACAATATACCAAAACATATGGTTTGTAGCAAATCAATTCCAAAAGGAAAGTTTATAGAATAAATGCCATCATAAAAAGAAAGATCTTAAATAAACAACCTAACTTCATATCTAAAGAAACTAAAAGGAGAAGAACCAACTAAGCCAAACTTGGTAGAAGGAAGGAAATAAATATCAGAGTTGGGATGACAGAGACTAAGAAGACAACAGAAAAGATCAATGATAGCCCTGGCTGGCCTCGCTCAGTGGATTGAGCACGGGCTGCGAACCAAAGCATCGCAGGTTCGATTCCCAGTCAGGGCACATGCCTGGGTTGCAGGCTATAGCCCTCAGCAACCGCACATTGATCTTTCTTCTCTCTCTTTCTCCCTCCTTTCCCTCTCTAAAAATAAATAAATAAAATCTTTAAATAAAAAAAGAAAGAAAAGATCAATGAAACTAAGGGCTAGGCTTTTGAAAAAACTAAAAATAAAATAGGCTAGTCATGTATGTGAAATCATAAAAGAAAAAAACAGTTAAACTCATGTAAACAGAGTAGAAAAGTGGTTTGCAGGGTCTAGGGGGCAGTGAAAACAGGGGGTGGGGGGTAAAAGGGTACAAAGTTTCATTTATGAGATGAATAAGTTATGAAGAACTAATATGCAACAGAGTGACTATAGGTTAAAATACTGCACTGTATAATTACAATTTTCTAAGAGAGTAGAATTTAAATATTCTCACAAAAAAGTATATACTTGAAGTGATAGATGTATTAAGTAACTTGATATGGGGACTCCTTTCAAAACGTACACATAAATCATTTCATCACATAGCACACATTAAATATTTTACAAGTTGCTTTGTCAATTACACCTAAATAAAGCTGGAACAAGTAATTAAGGCCTTACAAATGCCAAAAAACCCCCAAAATTTTTAGCCTTGTGCAGTTTACATCCTAGTGAGAGTGAGTCACACAATTAAATCTACATTATATCAGATGGAGAAAATTTAATAACTGTTACAGATCCGCTATACAGAAAATGTTTATAGAGGTCATGAGAGGTATTATGTTTTAAAATAATTTGATCAGATAAAAGTGTGAGCAAGACCTGAAGGAACTGAGGAAAAACCCATTAGATGTACATGAGTATACCAGGGGGGTGTAGGCTGTGATGTCAAATCATATCTGTAGTTTCTAAGAACTGCATGGAGGTCAGGCTGGCTGGGATAGCATGTGTGATGGGAAAGTATAAGAAAAGAATTTTACTACACAACGGAAAGAAGGAAGGAACTCCTACCATTCGCAACAGCATGGATGGAACTGGAGAGCATTATGCTAAGTGAAATGAGCCAGGAAGGGAAAGACAAATACCATATGATCTCATCTATAAGTGGAGCCTAATCAACAAAACAAACAAGCCAGGAAAACAGAACCGGAGACACTGAAACAAAGAACAAACTGATGGTAACCAGAGGGGAGGGGAGAGGGGCATAATGGGGGAAAGGAAGGGAAGGGACAAGCAAAGAAACACGAATAGTAGAGTCATGGACACAGACAGTGGAGGGGGATGGGTTGTGGGAGTTGGGGGGATGGGGTAGGGGTAGAGAATGGGGAAAGAAGTGGGACAACTGTAGCTCAACAACATTAAATTTAAAAAATGGGAAAAACGCTGTTCAAAATAAGAAAAAGAATTTAAAGAGGAAATAAATTACACACAATGTTACAAACTATCATGAGTCCTTTGAAGTCTGTTCATGGAGAAATGGAATGTAGAGTCGTTTTGAGTAAGGCGAAGACAAAACATGGCATTCATTTGAAAGTTTCCTTGGCTTGTATGTGGCTATAGACAGTAAGGGGAGAAAAAGATTCATTTAGAAAAGCGTGGCAATGACCCAGGTGAAAAATGATGGAAGTGGACAAGGGAGGAAGCAGTAGAGGTGGTGAGATATGGTTGGACTTTGGATGTATTTGTAAAGGCAAAATCAACAGGACTTGCTGAAAGAATGAATGTGAGGTATACGAGAATGAGTAATACCGGATGGTTCCCAGGTGTTTGGCCTGAAGAGCTGGAAAGATGATAAGGATGAGATGGAGAAGACGGTATACAGAACAAGTCTGGGGTAATAATGAGTTTGTTTTCATACACATTTATTTCAAAATGGCTCAGAGATCGTCACTTAAGATGCCAAGTAGGCAGTCGGGTGTAAGGGGAGGAGAGGTGAGATGGGGGTTGAAGTTTGTTAGTTCTCAATAGACAGATAATATTTAAAGTTCTAAAACTGACTGAGAACTGGAAAGGGAATGGGAACAGAAAAGAGAGGCGGTTCAATGACTGAGCACTGAGCAATCCAGCAGTTGGAGCTTGGTCAGTAAAAGAAAATCCAGCTAAGGGAATTGAGAAGGAATATCCACAGGGAAAGCTTTATCCTAGCAGTTGAGCAAGCAGAGTGTGTAAGGAAGCGGGGAGTGATCAAACTGCTGCCAGCTGCAGCCGAATGCTGCTGAAGTGTCAAGTAAAATGAAACCCAAGAACTAACCCTTTGATTTAGGATCGTACAAGTTAATGATGACTTTGAAATGAAAGTTTCAATGAAGTGGTGGTAGTGGGAAAAGCTCAGCTGGAACAAATTCCAGAGAGAAGGAGAGGATAAACTGGAAACAACTAGTAGAGATCCTTTTTTTTTTTGAGAGAGTTTTGCTATCGAGAAAAACAGAAATGAAGTGGTGGTGAGAAGGGGTTGTGTGATTGGGCAAGGATTTTATTTTTGATTGTTTAAAGAAGGTATAAATAACGGTTTCCATGTTGTCCTGAACATTCAGAAGAAAAAAGCTACTGATGCAGAGATAGGATTAATTATTTTTAGTATATCTTTCCTGTGGTCATGATTTTCTTTCACTGGAATGTGAAGATGTAATTTTCTAATCTCCGGGAACAACTACAGCACTGCTTCGGAAGGTGTCTGCCCTGTAGCCACCTGGGTACTAAAGAACGATCGATGCCCAAGCCCCACTACAGGGCAGGGAAATGAGACTGATTCATCCCGCAGATTTCTAAAGCTCCCTAGAAGAGTCAGATCTAAAACTAACCTTTAGAACTACAGGAGTAGAGTAACTCAAAAATAGTTAATATTGGAGGCAGTAAAGTGCCCTTATTTATTTAGTTTTTTACTAAGTTTCAGCCTAATGGAAGAAAAAGCATGATCTGCTTTACTGAAATACAATGCAGTACATCCTGATTTTAATTTGAAAGTATAAGCTAATAATAAATGTTTATTTTTATTATGTTAGATTTTATGATAACTGATGAATCCTTACAGAACAGGAGAGGGAATTCCTGAAAAAAGAATAGGTGAAGTGAAATGTCAAATTTTCTGGAGAGATTATTTTACAGTAGAAAAATTAAGTGAAGTGATCCTGCAATGGTTGGAAAAAAGGAGAAATAGGTTCATGTTCTAAATAGGCTTTCCTCTGGCAGAGTTCTTCTAAATCTTAACTATTATGAGAATATAATGGTACTACAATTTGTTGAGGATTAGCTTTACTGCTTTGAGAGATTTGATTTACAAAGTGTTTCTGCCATACTTTGTCATTTATGCTTTTTACAGAGTGGCAAACCTCAACTCCAACACAAAATTTGGTCTTTTGATTCTGAAGTCTACACTCTTTGCACAGGTGTTGGCTAATTTTATAAACCAAGTGACAGTTGAGGACATTGAATTTTATAAATTGTAATGAAAGCCCTTGCTTGACTTAAAAGAGTTGTTGAATGAAATGTATAGTTATTCTTAATTCAAGATTCGTGAATCATAAAAAATTCTCCATATAACATTGAAAATTAATATGCCATAATTTAGAAAATCACTAAGGTATCTTGGTTTTCATCTAGCCTGTAGTTTGGGCATAGTTTATGCATTAATGAAAGTAATGGTTAATCTGTGAGGTATTTAGGATGAAGTGTTTAAGATTATTCAATTTTTTCAAACCCTAAAAATTAGCTCTGGCAATTTTCTCTTTTTCTAGGTGATTTTTTCTTTTCTTTGGCCATATTCACTTACCAACTGCTATTACTTCTTTTCTTCATAATATTCAGCCATTCTTTTCTTTCCACTTCTCTCCCCCACTTTCTTTTCTCCTTTTTTTTTGTTCTGCCTTCGTTTTCTTGGAGAAAAAGATTTCCATTCTGTTTGTTTTCTATTTTGCTTTGGTTCACAATATAGTACCAAATTGCAAAGCCAATTAACTGGGACTGAAACAGCATTTTTTAAAAGGAAATAGAAGAGAACATAAAAATACTACAGTATATAGCATACAGTGAAAGTAGGTATTGTTTTATGAAACTTTTTCCTACTTTATAATTTCTACATATTTAAATCTATAACATACATATGCATATGCATGTGTACATAGATACATACATGCATACACTTGTCCATGATGTAAATAATATTTTTATGGGAACCAGTAAAAAGTTAAAATCCATTGGAGTAATGAGTGTTAAGGATTTGATAAAATTGTATGAAATTATTTTTAGTAGCATATGTTATAAATTCAGTCAAGCATAGGCCACAAGCCAGGGCTTATGACTATTTTTTGTGAGGGTGATAATGTGTTTTAAAATTTTTCTGGTAGCAGAATTTGGCCTTGTTTACATTTGATATAAGGTTTTTCATATTAAATATACCCAGGTTGGAATGGGTTCAGTTCATGGAGCAGCCTGGCCCTCCGGAAAGGGGTTAGATGAGAGGAGATGCTTCATACTCATCTGTCAGAACCCAGGCAGCTTCTCCTCCGGGCGTCGTCGCCCACTTCTTTGGCCATGCGCTTTTGCACAGACTTACTCTAAAGGCAATTTCCCTCCTGCAACATTCCCTCGCCAATATTTCATGACCCAACTTACTAATGGCAAATGTTTGACGTAAAGATGATGGGTGAGATTGTGTGTTAATAAAACAAAAGTGGTGCTGTCTTTTGTGTTTTAATTAAATGTTTCACCTGTCCTGTCTAAAAACCCTTCTTTTCCAGTAATTGTAGTGAGAATAAAAGTGAGAAGTATCATTTAAATTCCTATTTTATGTTTAAGTAATTCACTTCAGAGTTTTATCTGAAGTAAAGTGGGTAAAAACTTTATGTGCCAAATAATTACTCTAATATTTTTAGAACAAGTTTAGATTTTAATCAAGAAGTTTCTGAGAAGTTGCTATCTGGATAGCAGAAGTAGAATATGATATGCCTGCAATATAAATTTTAGTCCGAGATGAAATCATTTTATGCAAAATAAACATTAGAGGATAAAGTAATATGAAACAATATTGAGTATAGATATTTATATGTGTATCTCTTTCATTGGTCACAATCCACCATTCCCAATTGCCACCAACCTTATAAATTTCTTGAATATGCGCCGGCAGTGAATTAACCACCGGGGGGACTACAGTCTTTACAGGTGAATTTCCTGTGCTCTTGAGTCTCAATGAACAACAGAAGCCACACAGAAACACAGAATGTGAGAGTATTAAGGGCTTCAGAGATCCCAGTTTAGGGATTTGGACCCTGTGGCCAACAGCCCGGAGGTTCAGTGCCTTTTCTGCACTCATGGACTTCATGGAGATGGGATCATCAAACCTGGGCCTCTGTTCCAGCTGGGTGTTCCTTCTAGTAACCATTGGTTCACATTTCTTGAAATATACCCAAATAATCTGTGATTATGTATTCCCAACAAAACAACACAACTTTAGACCTGGCCAGCGACAAATATAAGTGTACCATGTAGTCAGGTATCCAGTCATGAAATTTCATACAGATGTATGTATTCTACATGATTCATTTAAAATGTTCAATTTTATATAATCAGGTAAATCTAATGTGCCAGGATGTGAGCTGTATTTTCACTCTGACTTGGTGATCTCCCAGACACATCTCTGTATACCTCTCACAATACATATATGCACTGTTCCTTGCTACATTAACCTCCCTGTGTTAAGAGAAAGCAAAGAAAAAGAAAAGGAGCACCTGGCTGGTGTAGCTCAGTGGATTGAGTGCGGGCTGTGAACCAAAGCATCGCAGGTTCGATTCCCAGTCAGGGTACATGTCTGGGTTGCAGGCCATGGCCCCCAGCAACCGCTCATTGATGTTTCTCTCTCTCTCTTTCTCCTTCTCCCTCCCTCCCCTCTCTAAAAAAATAAATAAATAAAATCTTTAAAAAAAAAGAAAAGGATCATTTACCTTCATTGAAACATGATGTTTATTGGGTTGTCATACTTAAAATAGAGCCTCCATTTTAGTGAGTCTGTAATCATGATAACCTTGTATCATATGATGCTTTTCAAATTTGTATAAAACCATGTCTCACCAAGTTATTTTTCAATTAGTACAGTCCCCTTTAAAAGTATATTTGGTTCATATATCATCTCCCACCTATTTTTACTTGCTGTGTTCTCACTCTGTCTTGATCTCAAAGAAACCAGATATAAATGTATGATTTACCAAGTCTGCAATAATCTGCACTTTGAGCAAACCCATCCCTCCTGGGAGATGCCCTTTCAAAATTGTATTGACTTGCAACTATCTGTGCCAAGTTTTGTTTGTAAATCTTCACGAACATTTTTAATAAGTTTTAATTTTTTATGAACTGTTTTTAGTGGCCATCTAGGATTTCAAATAATACAGGGAGAACAAATGAGTTACGATGTGATTTTCAGGGCTGAGAAATAAAACAGATGCTTTTCAAGGTTCTGTCTACAGTGTAATCTTAAGCCAAATCATAAAAGCCTGAGTCTTTTCAAGATGTTTCTGATATTAAAGACTCACATGTCGTGCAGTACTTTTCCTATAGTGGCACTCATCACACGTTACTGTACTGGCTTGATAATTGATAGTTTTTTGTAATGATTTTACAACCTATGACCTCAGACCGGGTCTACTTTTTCATGGCTCTATCATCAGCACCTAATATAGTATCAAGCTCATTATAGAAATAAAAAATAACTATTGAATTAATGAGGGGTACTTGGACTAATGCTAACATTTCACCTATTTCATTTGTATATTATGTCAACTGGGAGATAATATTGTTTGATTAGCACCGTATTTGGCCATTGAAAGCAATAATGTTTTGCCTGCATTATTTTTAGGCTTTCTAAATAATTCCAGAATTATTTCTGGAATTCTATAAAAGGCTCTGAAGATTTGTAGAGTGTCCAAGGTTGGTACCCTACTGTAAGGTAGACCGCTCAGAAAAAAGCCTGCCTGTGTAGGAGCTCCCAAGGCCCTTTGCAACACCAAGTGGCACGTGCACTTCAGAATATAGGACGTGCACTTCAGAATATAGGAAAAATCTATCCCGTATATTCTATTTAAATTTATTTGCCTAAAGATAAAAATATGCTTCACTATTATTTAATGGTAACAGTGATAATGGAACGTGCATGCCATTTTCAAATAAGCACATATAATACACTGGGGAAGCACTTTATTTTTTCTGTGACAAATATATGTATGAGTTTTTAAAGATTTAGGCTATCACTGTACAAGCCAACCATCAATAATCAAGAATACTCAACTGATATGAAATACTAAATGGTGATGCATGAACATGTTTCTTCTTCACTGGCATAAATATAGATGATGTAAACTACGTATTTTAAATCTACATATATTTAGGCCGACTTTTAGAGATCGCATTGTAGAAAAATCGTGGAGACTTTAAGAAACGATATATACACAGAGCAACAAACTACCAGGTGGAATAAAAGTAAGCTTACAGTGTCTGTATAGAGGGTAATGCCACAGTTAACAAATAATGCAAGAATAAACTCCGAAGCTACAGTCATGCTTCACAGCTGTAAACCTCCTTTTGCCCCACCCCGTATAATTGAAAACCTGACAACACAAGTGAAACAGAAAGCAAGTGAAAAAGTGTTATTTCCCACAAAACTCTTGAAAACTTCCCAAATTAACATTGATAAAAGTTTGACTATGCTTGAGGTTGTTACGGAGACAGTTTATCGGAAAGCTGCTATGTTGAGCCAGGAAAGCCAGTTTGTGTATACAGGTGAGTGGTCTCGACAGTGGAAGCTAGAAGACAGGAGAATAGTACTTTCAGAAAATATGTGTGGCTGTAAGCAAACATTTACCTATGATATAATAACATTTTCTAACTGATTGGGTGAGAATAAAGAGGAATTAGTATAGAACAACAAGAGACTGTAATAAAATGACTGATTAGCCTTAAAGCATTCTAGGTTTCCTTTCAGGTGCAGTATAAAAAGACTAATTAACTTTAATGTTTAAGTGAAACATACATGCTAAATGTTCTTAAGAAACAGCAAATAGACTAGAAACAGAATGCTTAAATACCAAAATGTGGAGAGCAAAAAACTTGGATTTTAAATGATTTAACTAAACATGCAAAATTATAATACTGACAGTAGAGGGCAGGGTATCCCTGGTGCTTTGTTGGTAATTTCTTGAAATTGCAAAGCAAATCTAATGTTATCCCTAAAATCGTATGTTTCGTGTTTTGAGCCAGATATTGAGATTTTATGCTTTAAATATCGATGATACAATTTATTTTTTATTAAAATAGAAACTCTGATATGGCCTTTATAATATTAAGACCTAGCTTCATGACAAGGAAATGTTATATTTAACATTAGTTTTAGGATTTATAAAATCTATTGAATTTTTGTAATACACTTTGAGAATCATTTATTTTGTCATTGAAAACAATTTTGAAGTTGTGTGGAGGATAAAAAAAGAAAAAAATGATTATAGAATAAGATGGTGAGAGCCCTATTTTCTTGGGTTTTAATAATCACCAAATAATGGCCAACATAGATTCTAGATGCGATTCCTGGGTTATGTGCTCTCCTATCATGTCAATAACTAGAATCCCTTTGGATCCTGAACACCTTATAATGTTTTGTGGCTTAGTGCAGACAAAACTTTATCTTACTTTTTTGGGGGACTGTTAACATATAGGAAACATTGAAACGTTTGCTTCTTTCTGAATAAATGAGATGTCTTATGCTGTAGCCATCCTTATATTAATTATTTAAATTGACATGACAAATATAGAGTGTATCTGGACTTTGGCATTCTCTAATTAGTCACTTAGGATAGCCCAGGCTATTGTGTGGTAACAAGTGACCTAAACCAACAGTGACTAACAGGAACAAAATTCTGTTTCTCAAGTGTTCTGCATAGTCTCACAGGTCAGTCTCATTGCTGTTCCATGTTGTGCTCATCCGGGGTCCCTGGCTGATGGATTAGCCCTTACCTGAAATATTCCAGTCTTACAAAACAGGAGAAAAATCGGCAAGTCACATGGTGCTTGCAAAGTGGCCCATGTCACTTTTGCTGACTTTTCACAAGTTATATGACCAATGCTGACATCAGTGGAGTGAGGGAGTACAATCTTTCCTGAGAGATAGGCTGCAAACATTTTTGAAAAATAACACAATCTATTATAGTGTTCTTATGCTATTTCTTAGAAACCTAGACAAAATTTGAGTCAATTGGTTTGTATAAACTACTTACTCTAAATAACTTGTGTTCTCTAAATGTTATTATCATTTATTCTTTAGTCCTTGAGAAATTGGATAGGAATCTTAGTAGACAGAATATTTAGAAATGGTGGTGATTACTAATGGTAAGGAAATTTTAAAGGTTCTGAAAATGAAATAGTAATAGGATTCTGAGTTTGCTTTTTTGCAATGACAGGCTAGCCTAGATTCTGAACAAAGATATTTTGCTTTGTAAAAAATAGATAATAAGTCTTTGAAGAATACTTTAATAAACACAATGTTTTAAACCTAAAGGGTGACTGTGAGTTTTTTATATAACTTTTGTAATAACTCTGATGAGTTAACAGGTGGTGTGATTGCCATTTTCCTATGGAAAATTCAGATTGAAGGAGAGCTGGCTCAAGGTCATATGACTGGGACATAATAACATTAAGATTGAGAGCTTAAACATTTTGACTATTTTTCTCCTTCCCATAGAGCATGTAACTTCTCAAGTATTTTAGCAACTTTATATAATCATGATTCATTCTGGACTCATGGATGTGGCTCTCAAATTCTGCTGAAAATCTACTATTAAAAAGTCAAATAACTAACTCAAACTGTTGATTATTTTTGAATGCTATGTTATCAACTCAAGGAAAATTAAATGTTATTAAATATATTTTTTGCAACTCTGAATTTTAAACAACTTAAAATATGTTCAGTTATACTGCCCAATATTATTATATTTATGAGATAAATTCACTAAGTGATGATTTTGAAATTAAGAAAAATATATAGAAATCATAGGAATTATTAAATTAAATATTTCTATATCTAAAAAAGAATGACTAAAAAATCTATAGGACATGCACACAATGGAATAGTACTCAGCCATGATAGAAAACAAAAATGAAAATTTGACCTTTACAACAGTATGGATGGACCTGAAGAACATCGTACTAAGTGAAATAAGTCAGTCAGAGAAAGAAATATACCATATGATTGATTTCACCTATATGTGGAATCTAATGGACAAACTGAACTAACAAGCAAAATAGATACAGACTCACAGAGAGCAGGATCACAGCTATTGGGCAGGCGGTTAGAGAGTGGAGGGATTGAGCAAAAAAAGAAAAAAGGATATATGGACATGGACAACAGTGTGGTGACTGTAGAGGGGAGGGGGTCCCCTCTACAATTATGATCTATTGATAGATCAGAAATTGGCAAGGCAGGGCCAGTGGACCTGCCACCCATTTGGGTAACACAGCCACAGTCACCTGAGGACTTCTGCACTGAGCAGCAGAGTGGAGTAATTGTGACTGAGATCTTATGACCAGAAGGTCCAATACTGTGCTCTGGCCCTTTGAGTAAAAGGTTGCTGGCCCCTGTTCTACATTCATGATTTCGGTCAAGCTACCTGTTTCTGTACCTCAGTTTTCTAATTATGAATGTGACTAACAGTCTCTACTGAGGATTCAAATGAGTTACTCTGTAAAAAAAACTTAGCATAGTGATAGGATAGAGAATAAATTTACTATAAACTGATTAAACTGTAATCATGGCCAAAATACAAAATACTATTTCCTCCTCACTAAGGTTACAAACTCACGTAAGAGAATAAATCTTCAGTTGTACGGGCAAGGGTCTGGACTATTTCTGCGTTGTTTCATTTTTGCTGAGTCTCTTTTCTGTGTCCCATGTAATTCTAGCCTTCTGCAAGCCTGCTCAACTGTCACTTCTTGTAGCTGGCCTTTCTTTACTGTTTGTGGAAAAATCTCCATGTGTACATCTGGAATTGCTCAAAGGTCACTGTAAGTATTGAGTCTTTATTAATAGTTTATTCCCCTTCAAAATACTTTCCAAAATGCCTGCAGCCAGGGACATCGAGCTCGTTCGGAGAGCTAGTTTCCTCTCTGTTTTCAGGGACTCACAGTTATGCTCTGATTTGTTTGCTCAGTTGCGAAGAGAAAGGTTTTCTCCTGCTTCTCAGGTATGAAGACTTTTAATGAGTTAAAGCAAGTTATTTTTTTTAAAAATATTTCAGTCTGGTATGTTTAAATATTCTGGATTGGGGCACATTAGGGATCTTCTGTTTTATAATTGTATGTGTATTATCAGGTGAACTACAAAGTAAGTTAAGACATTTCTTTAGTTTTGTGATTTTCAATATTCTTTTAACATATTGTTTTTCATATTAAAACTAAAATATGCACAAATTCTAGAAATTTAAAGATATTTTAAAATTTGCTTTCATCCTTTCCCTCAATCGTGGTACTTCTTGTCATATATATGTGTATATATAATCATATCTTGTAGTCCTGTATATATTATTCACCATATATACTATATTACAATTTATATAGTAATAAATCATATCGATGTTACGCTGTATCATATCTTGTATCCTATTTTACTCGATATGGTCCTGTGCACATTTGGCCTTGTCATTAATTTTTGCAACATAGTGTTTCGGTCTGTGAAGATGCCACTTTATTTTAACACGCTCATATTGGACACCTATAACACGCTCATATTGGACACCTAGGGACAGAGTAAATCATTACACCTTGTCTGGAGGGTAATTTATTAATATCATGCAAAATGTTAAACGTAGGTACTCTTCAGCATAAAAACTGCATTTCTATGAATTTACCTGAAGGGAAATGATAGAGCAAGCTCAAATATGTGTATTGAAATGTTCATGTTAGAGTATTTAATTGTGAAAATAATTTTCAGCCTGCATGTACATCAGTGAAATGTTACGTAAATGATTAATGGTACATACTTCCCAGAGGAATGCGATGCGGTTAAAAGTGAAAAAGCTCACTTTTACTTAAGTACATTAAAATAGTTCATATTATTTTAAGTATTTGAACTATACCAAATTAAAAAAAAAGACTTGTTTAACAGACCTAGTTTGGTAAACACACACAAAATCTGGGGGAATATAATTCAGGATACCAACCGTATGTATCTCTAAGTACTGACATTATGAGTGACCATTTCCTCTTAATTTTTTCTTTGTAACACTTGACAGTGATCCATGGTTACTTTTTGACTAGGGAGAAAAATATAATTTCAAAAAGAATAAAGTGGATATATTAGTTCAGAGACTTTTTATGTATCTGTTTCAGTTTATTCACACTAGTTGAGAACAAAATAGAAATGAATTTCACTTCTTAGTTGAATCTTCACTTTTTAGCATCAACAAGACTTGTAATTATTTTACTTACAGTTCATAGGTGCTACGGAGATAATTTTATGCCAAAATTGTTGGTCCTGTGTACAAATTGGAATATCAGGACCCTCCAGAGAGGACTGAATGTCCCTATGGTTAGTGGTACATGCTTCTTGCTTTTGCTTAATATGGTCTCTTTAGAAAGCCGCTCAATACCTGAGATGAAGGGAGGTGATAAGGAGGACTTGAATAAGAGGTCTCGTGGTGTCAGCGTCACTATACCCTCGAACCAGTGGAGAAGCTGCACGACTTTTCCCACTGCTCACTTTGTTCTCCGCATACATAAAGGGGCTAGGAAAGTACACATGTATTTTTAAACAAGCCATTTTTACGGACTCCCAGAACTGACTGGTTTCTGATTCATTTATAAATAGCTTTTGGGCTAATTAGAGTTTAAAATTCAAACCAAGCACTACACATTCTTAGTAAGAATTATTAATTGTCATTCTATGAATATGTGTGCCTATACACATATGTGTATTTCACCTCCAGAACATTTGTGAATTTCTGTCAATATGCTCTCCCTCCTTCTAGCCATGTTGTCATGGTATTTGATTCATAATGTTGTAGGAAAAAAATAGAATTTCATTGCATTCCTTTGCATTTCCTTGATTATTAGTATGGTTGAAATTTTATTGTGGTCTTTTTTTTTTTTTAACCAGTTTATTAAAAAAAATTTTGCTACATTTTCCCCTTATATGTATTCTGGCATGGTTGGCAAATTATGGGCTGCAGGTCATTTCTGCTTGCTACCTAATTTTGTAAATAAAGGTTCATCGAGACACAACCAGGCCCACTCATTTATGTGCCATATTGTTTATGTTTTTTCCTGCCAGAGTAGCAGAGGGGTGAGCAGTTATGACAGAGATTGTATGGGCATCAAAGCTTAAAATTTTTACTCTCTGACTCTCTACAGAAATACTTTATGATCCTTACACATGTTTGAGAGGGCTAGTTTTTCAAAAATGTTTTTATCAATTTGAATGAGCTATTTGTGTAGCAAGTAAGGATTTTAACTCCTGTTTGATATATTTCTTGAAAATATTTCATGTCAAGTGTGTTGCCTGCCTGATGAGGTCCTGATGGTTTTAATCTATAAGGGGTTCTATTTCCTGCTTCTCTCAAACCTCCTGAGCCAGGTGGTGGAATGATGGATACTGTCTGTTAAGTAAGAAGGGCTACCACCATCCTTTCTTTGTGCCATGCTTGGTGGAGGGGCCACTGTATTATCTGCGTCACCTCTTTCTCATCAAAATGTTTACAACTTTTATTCATGACCTAGGTGGTAGGGAATATTCATTTCTCAGAATCATTCAGCATCCTTCTAATTTTACTGAATCTTGATGTCTTCGCTATAATAAAGTCTTGAAGCTAAAAGGCAATCCTTTCTATGAACTCCTAATTATCTTTTTTAAAAGTAATACCTTACATTTTATAACACTTTAAATCTTCCCTGAAGGTTTTTATATGTTTTTACTCTTTCATTTTCCCTTTTTACTCATCTCTACTCCTCTATTTTTTTCCAGCCCCACTTCTACTGGCTGCTCATGATTTTGCTTTTGTTCAGTAATGTTTTCCATGTCGTGTCATGAGTTCTGAGGGAGACGTTTTTAAATGAATAGCCCATTAGATTGTTCTGTAACTATCTTTTATAGCTTGCTAGTCACTGGGCATTTTCGTAATTGAAGGAACAAATGAAAATCCTGCTTCCCAAACACCCTTATGCTATGAACCAATACTTTGTTTGACGAATGTTTCTCTGTTACGGTGATCAAGAATTGTTACTGTGGCTTATCTATGTTTCCATGTTTATCTGAACATTAAAGACACGTGGAGGTAGAAATGACTAGTCCCTCAGAATTTGGGCTTCCTCTCCTTCCTAGGCACACGTAAATATTCTTCAGGCTCCCTTGCCGTGAAGACAGGGCCATGTATTTTTCTGTGGACTACAGCTGTGAGAAGGAGTGCGTGTGCCATTTCAAATCAGAGAAATCTAAGTATGATCATAAGTTTCCCTGGACCTGGCCACCTTGAAAGCCCCAGGCTGAGAAATAAGGTTAAAGACAGTAAAGCCACCAATAGCCTAGTTCCCTGAACAATTGTGTGGAGGAGAGTTCTCTTGTAACTTGTACATGTCATATGAACAAGAAGTTAAGCTGTGTTCTGCTAAGCCACTTAGAATCTATCGTGAATTCATTACTACAGTATAACCTCATCTATTCTTACTAACATAGACATTAGTTTTATAAATGGGGGCTCCACTATAATAAAAGATGCAATATGTGTGATAAAAACAATCCTGGTGGAGATAAGGAAAAACACATTTAACGTAGTAGTAAAATATTTGGTAAAACTGGTGCATATTAGAATGTGGAAGGCAGATCACAAATCTGGTAATTGTGAGCTGCTAGGTAAGGGGTAGAGCACAGAGGTAGGGCATAGTAGTGGATGTTAACTGCCATTGGCTCGGCTTGGCAAGGGATTACAACAGTAAAGACAAATTCCAGCAAGAATTGGCTGATTCAAAGGCACAAATGAGAAGAAATAACAGGGGCCTAGAAATGTGGATTCCTACAGAAGAAGCAAGTTGTCTCTAGCCCCAGACTGTACACAAAAGAATTTTACATAGAATTTAAGTACCAAAAATTCAACAGAAACTTTCAGTTGATTATAGTATTTAAGGTAGAGAAAGTTTTATAAGTGAAGCCTTCCCATCTGTCATTACAGATAAGCTTCAGGTAGCCACCGTCAACTGGAGAGAATAAGGCAGGGAGTTGGGAAAACAAAGAGCTCCTGGAGGCTTGGAAATTAGGTATGTAAAAATGTGGGTGTGGTCACTGGCACGTGGAGCCTGGAACCGGCTGGAAACGAACGGTGGAGAAGGCTCTTAAATACTTGAGAGCAGTGTACTGCCAAAGAAACCGCAAATCTGAAGTAAAGGGGCCTTTGACTGGGTGAGGGACGCTGCAAATGGGCTGTGTACTCACAACTGAAGGTAAGCAACAAGGGGCGGAGGAAGTGGTGCAGCCCTGAGGAGACTTGTGTTCAGATACAGAGAAGGGGCTGGAAGAAACAGAACCCGTCTTGGGGCACAGGCTGAAGACTGAAGCCACACACAGGTGCGGAACCCACACGTGTGCGCTCGGCGGGACTTCAGAATGTACGTGGGCTGCTGAGTGTGTTACATTTGTCTCCTTTCTAAAAGTGAGTGTATTATTGTAAGTACCCTGGCCCTGTGGCATCTTTGTGTACTGTGTGTGTGAATCTATAGGGACAGGTAATGCAGCTTTTAAATTCACTGGTCTCCAGACCAAGACAAGCCACATTTGGGTTTAGTAGGGATGTTGGTTGGATTTGAACTTTCACCTCCGCATGCTGGACTTTGAGACTCAGGCAGGGAGTACACTGGCTCTCTCTCTCTGAGTTTCTGACTATGTGCTGCATGTAGGAGAAAGGAAGGAACTAAATATTTAGTGACTAGGTGATAGATATTACTAGTCTTCACCATGATTGATTCTTTCGCCTAAATCAATTTCAGAAAAGGGTTTCTACTTGGAAAACACACCTGGGATTGTGCCTAGTAAAAACTGGAGCAGACCACTTAAGTAAGAAAGTAAAGGCTGCTCAGAACAGAGACTGTTTAATATTAGGTTCAAGCTAGGAGAAAGCTAAAGTTTCTGTTCAGCAAATTTTCATCCCCTAAAACTGTATTTTATGCCTCCCAAATTGTTCCTAAATTATGAGAAGTGAATTATTCGACTCTAAACACATTCTATTTTTAGTATTTTATTCACCTTCCAAAACTGATTAATGCTGCGTGTATTCTCTTTTTAGCACAAGAAGTTATTTTTTATCTATAATTATGGACAGGTAGAAACTACATGGTACTGGATTTAATTAGGCTACTCCCATCTTCAAAGTTAATTTATTTTTACCTAAAGATGGCAGAGTACCTTGTTAAATATTTTATAAGAACCTGAGCAAATGACAGTGTTTACATTAGGGAAATAAAGCATTCATATATTAAAAAGTTCAAAAGCTTATCAAGGTGATCATTGCTTAAGTTCTATAAATGTCCTATAAATGTCCGTCCTTTCTTTTGTCCACCTGAAACTAATATAATATTACATTGTAATTGGAATTGAAAAATAAAAAAATATTTTAAAAAGCTTCAAAGGACATAAATCTACCATTAGCACCAACAAACTATGTGCAGGTTTAATGTGTAATGATGAATCAGGAACCTCTAACTAACATATGACTAACTCCACCAGAATATTTATTTTTCTGCTTACTCATTGGTACAAATTTTAATGAAGGAGAGCGTTTCATAGGAAAAGTAACTGAGAATGCTAAAAATGGACAGTATTCACTGAAAGAGAACTTGGGAAACTGAAACTTAGTTTTATAGGAACAAATGAAAACAAATTCAACAAATAAAATTGACTTTAATGTGCTTATTGAGAGCTACATACATATCATTTTTCTTTACATAAATGATCATTTCTATGTTGTATATTGTTGAGATTGTCATATTTTCATATTTGCAAATTATAATTTGCACATGAAATTGCCTTAATAGTGGACATTTTCCAAGATTTTCAGTTTAATTTGCTAAAGTTCACTCTAATTTTCTTGTTTAAACTCAGTTCTTTTTCTAGATAGTCTATTTTTCATCTCTTTGTCAAGTAGACTCAGATCTTGTACTTACCTGCTGCACAATATAAGACAGATGAAAACAAATTATCCACTAGAAAATCCACTTGACGTGAGTACTGCGTTTTATGTCTTAGAGCACTGGAAATAGGTCTGACTTTGAAGTCAATGAAGGGCTATATGACACTTAGAGAAAATAAATCTTTATTTTTTTTCATTGAGCTGCAGCGCTCTGGCCTTCGAGCGCCATACAACAGAGAATTCATTAATACTGCATTTGCAAGGTTGATGTTTCATTTCTAGGAAGAGAATGTTTATGATGATTGGGTAATTTGGTTCTCTTCTGGTCAGAGAGCTTTCTAAAGTGTACTTCATGTGGGAAAAAAAGTGAATATCATTCAGTTTTTAGGAGTAGCTATGTATTTCTGAATTGCAATCTGAATTTACAAGTAGCTTTTCAAACTCAATATCTGTGTTAATGATTATAGTAACAAATCTAAATAACATGAATTTTACTCTGTGAATTACATTAATTACAAATCATTTGTATATATTTCCAAATGAGGCAGAATATTTCTCTCCTTTTATTGGCATCCCACAAATTCTCAAGGCAAAAATATTACATTAAGGATAACTCTTTGTTGAGATTAATTAGATGAAGTTCTTTGTTATAGTAATAAATAAAGCTTAGTAACACTTAGTCTTCAAGTCGCTGAAAAAAAATTTATTGCAATTTAGGATAGATATTCCACCAAAAAGGTATTACCCTTAATCTTGAAATGAAAACAACCAACAAGGATAATTAGTGAGCATGGTAACAAAAATTCCATGGAGCTAACTTTTGGTAAGTGACAGAGAGTTAAGGATTAAGGCATTGATGCCTAGAGTAGTAAACTTTCAAAGTATTGGTTTTAACCTTTCTTATAATTAATACTGCCGCCCACTTGAACATTTTTAGATGGATAATCTTTCTGCATCTTTATGTGTTTAAAGAAGAAAGCTCTTTATTTTTATTTCAAGGAAAGAACATTATTTATTTGAAATAGTTTCACTTTGACGACAGTTTTATCCATGTTCCAAAACCCAAATAAAGCCTGTTAACTAATTAATCTGAATATTGCAAACAAAAGTACAAATTAGAACTCTGTGTCTCTCAACCACATCTTTCTGTTTAACTAACAAAAAATAAGCAGAAGCAATATGTCAAAATTAAAGCAGGAGAACCAAATGCCAGCTGTGCCTTTGACTATAAGCAATTTCTGGAAGAATTAATGGAAAAAGAGATCTGTGTTAATAGATTAATTGAAAGGCTCAGGATATGACACATGAATTTTGATGGATTTACATAAATGAAAAATGCTAAAATTGAAGTATCTAAAAGATGTTTTCTTACCTCAAAATGCCACACCTGTAACTAACTTGATTCCCCCCCAGTTTGTTCTTTCTGCCCTTCCATAGTGACGGGAGCTCGTTGCTCATACTGCTGGGACAGCCTTACAGATGTATTTTAGATTGTCTTAGGAACTCAGGTTTTTATAACTTCTTCAGATGCTCAAAACCAAGTGCAGTACTAAGATCTGTAAGGGAAAGTGGAGTTTTCATAAAAACAAGTGAAGAATGAGTCAGAGAAGAAACATCAGAGACATTTCAGTTACTTAGCTTAAGGAAGAGAAGTTTGTGTTGTCGTGTCACTGAAGGGTGCCGAAGAGATTTAAGTTAAACATTAAAGACATCTTCGTGATTATGAAATGTGTTATGAACAAAAAGTGGTCTTCTCTGTCTTTTGGGCTAGGAATATTAGTAGAAGCAGGGGTGGTATTAGGGCAGTAATGCCCATTGAGCACTTACTATGTGCTAAGCATTGTGCTGCTTTACGATAATTCACTTTTAGTTCAGTCTTCACTTCAATTATGCAGTTTGTTTTATCTTCCTGTTACAGATGAAGAAACTGAATCTTACACAAGTTTACTTGCCCCAGGTCATGATGCTAGAAAGATGTGGAGCTGAGTTTAGAGCAGCCAACTCACTAAAAGTTACTTAAATTATCTGGGTCCTAGATTTTTCCTGTGGAGTGAAAATAATAAAACCCATCTCCTATGATGTTTGTAGTTAAAAAAAAAAAGAAGGCCATGCATGTAAACACCTAAGGTGTTTAATGAGTTATTTATTCCTTTAAATCAACTATGCACATGTGGCTAAAACTGTGTCACTTATAACACTGCATCTAAATTACATGCATGCCCTGTTACTGCTCTAGAAGCTCTGGAGGAGTTGGCTGGAATCATGTTTTGGTCCTTCACTGTCTCCTTCTCTTGCACCTAATACACACCCCAGTGCAGAGGAAACATGCAATGACTGCCTGTCGCCTCAGTGAGAAAAGAATGGGAGAGGTGGCAAGGGAGCACAACCATCCACGGCTGGTTGGAAGGCAGTTGGACGACATGGGCCAGATCTTTAAATTTGCTTACTCTTTGACTCAGCAGTTTTACTTCTAAAAATGTGTCCTAAGGAAGTAATGAGGTGTGTGCACCGAGATGCATTTTCAAGTGTCAGTATCAAACATTGTCTTGAATAGGGGAAAATTGGAAACACCTTAGTTGCTAATTTAAAAAATTAAAATTAAAATTGTGCAACAGGTGCGTGATGGAATGCTGTGTAGTCATGAAAAGTAATTACCAATGTACACATGCGCTTATTAGTGGTGAAAGAGCCCCCTGATGTATTTGTTGACTGGTGTAAAAGAGCTGATTATGCAATGGTATGATCATCTTTCAATAACACACACACACATGCACACACACATATATGTGATCAAAGTGTATAAATAAAAAACATCAGACATATCTTGGTAAAGGATCACAGGCTATCTTTATTTCCCTATACTTTTCTTAACTCTTGTAAGTTACTTTGGAAAAATCATGTATTTTTTTATATTTGAGAAAACAAATTATTTAAAGAAATGAATGTTTTAATCAATAACTAGATTTTGATATAAGGCCTCAACAGCAAACAATATTTCAGGTTTTTAAAGTCTTGAGCAAACCACTTTTTAAAAGACTCATTCAGTGTTCTGAAATTATTAAAAGACAATGCATTTTAGGCAAGTGGCCTTTTTTTCTTCCTTTTGTAAATAAACATAGGAGACTTTTAATATTTTCTGGGTTTGTTTCTTTTCTCCTTTTTTTGCTTATATGTGGTCAGAGATATAGAACTCTGAGTCACCGAACCCAGGGATTTGTTCATGTGGTTTATTGGGAGGGAAAACAACCAGGTATACTTAAGAATTTCTCTGTTAGACAAAACCCCAAGGTACTTTATTCTGATTTTTTAAAGATATGAGTACACATTAATGTTAAATGGACAGATTTATTTCTGTTTTAAGAAAATATCAACAATGGAACACTCGGTTCTAAGCAGACTGGCTGTCAGCCCATCACAGGGATGAGTTGTTTAAAAGAAGAAAAGAAACTTTCATGTTTCATCTGTGGAGAGCGGAGCCTTGGCAGCCGCTGGACAGAGTGAGCTGCACAAAGACAGACCCAGGAAGAGAGGCGGGAATATGGAAAAGCGTGCATAAGATATATAAATATATGTGATTCCAGAAATTAAAAGTGAGACCAGAATATGGAATTTTAGGAAAACTAGCCTCTTTGGGTACCTATAGAATACATTTAAACATTCATTTTAAATTTGTAGTTTTAAGTGATCATCCATGTGCCTCCAGTAGCAAAAATTTGGGCACAGCTGGACACCATTGTCCTGTCCAGTGTCCTTAAAGGATATTTCTTTCCTGGTTTCTTGTTGGTTATTTTGATTTGTGCAATTGAGCATTTGATTCCAAAATGAAGAGAACAACTGGCCCGCAGAGTAACTGTGAATAAGACTTGGAAGAATTTTGTGACAATGGTAGTTCTCTTCTACATAATTCCATTTTCCTTGTCGAAGACTAATTGCGGATTTTATAAAATGCACTTTCCTTCACAGAGGAACTTTCTGTGTGAAGAATAACAAATTTAGGTTTGATTATGAGACCTGCAGGATTCGATCCTGGAGACCAACAGGTCTCTTTTACTATGTGAAATAAGTGGGACTTAGGCTACAGTAGGGTCTGTGATTATTCAGCTTCTCCAAACGTAGCACCTGACTTTGATTTTGCAAAACACATTAATATGAATTCTGTTATTTTGAACATTTTCATATAACAGAATCCACATGCTTGGTTAAGACCAACATATGCCATTTATTATGCAGGTTTATCTGTTCCTGATGATACAACAAATAAATCAAATCTAAATTAAGACCACTCCTCCCCTGTGTCATGATATTTGGGGGTAAGGAATCATGAGGAATAAAATACTTTTGTTTATTGAACATGACACAATATATTTCAAATCCTGTGTGAGATATTCTCATTGTTCATGATAGTAGCATCATTACTGATCCATAACTTTAGATATTTCCATTATAAGTCCTATTTTTCATGAAGTTATTTTGCTTAGCTTTTGAAATCTTTCTAGCCATTGCATATGAGCTTACAGGCAAAATGGAATTAAAAAATAAGCTGGCTTAGTGAGGCTAAGAGATTTTTGCTTATTTTTTTGGTTTTAAAATCTAGAATGGAGGGTAAAACATTAATAAAATACAAATTAAAACAAAGTTTTGAGGGGCTTTTTTACTCTTTTTTCTTTAGTAGAATAAAATATTGGTTGCAATAACATTCGGATAAGGGTTGGGCGTTTCTTACATGAAAACGATGTATTAACTCCACAGCCAAAGGGATATGGAAAGACGTCTTTGTCAGTGGTTCTTAAATTGTCTTCACAGCCAAACCAGTTATTCTTACGGAGAGTTGTTCTGAAGGAAACATTCTGTGACAATTTCTTATGCTTCCATAATCTTTATTCAACATGGGAATACTTATTGAGTTCATAAATACAATGTACACTTAATTGAAGATTATAGACCTGATTTCAAGACATTCAAACTTGGGTCTGAAAGACAGACCTATTGGCAGTACCAACTTATCAATCAGACCAGCTTATTGGAAGCTTAGTTTAAGCATTACCTTCTCTAAACAACTTTCCTTGATTTTTTTAATTCATTTTTTTGCCTTTTCTTTTCTAAGCTAAAATTACTCTTCCCTGCCTGTTAACTTTCATGGTAGTTTTTGTCTTTAAGGTTTGGTTGCAAGGATCATATTCATTCAATTTACCAAAAAGGTAAAGAGAGGTCCTTGTAACAGGCTGCAAATGGAACCACCTCGGGAACAGACCAGGTGTGCTGGCTTCCTCTCCGACTTGCCCTGAGACTCAGTGGTTTCTCTCCCTGGCATTTCTGTGCCCCTCTCTGCAGACGAGCATGGCCTTGATGGCCAGGTGCTCAGCTTCTCTGCGTCTTCTACTGCCCCTCCTGCTGGGTTTGCTGGGATTGATTTCCAACATAAACTGACCACTTCACTGTTCATGTCAGTTAACCTCCAGCAAGCCCATGGAATGATTGGCCACAGTTGTCCTGTAGCTTTTCTTTATTGCTGGGGCTTGAGTAAGCATCTCTACAGAAGCATGACCTTAACACATATTTGGTAATTCCATGAATGCATAATAAGTGGAAGGTGAATATTTTGTTTATATATATTAAATATGTAGTGTCTAGAATATCTGATTCTAATAAAGATTGACAGAAAGCTGGAAAAAAAGCATAGTGATTAGTCAAAATGGATTTAACATTAGGGCTAAGATGCTAGCTACTATTCTCAGAAACAGAAGTAAGAAGATTTCTGCCTGAATAATTAGCAAGATAATCTATAAAAAGCCTTTATGTTATTAAAACATGGAAAATTGGTTCAGTGAATCCTGTCAAGGCTTCAGCATGTCTGACCTCTCCGTATCTGACAGTTTGCCCAATATTCTCTTCTTGAACTTTCCTTCTTCCTGGGCTTCTTAAAGGTCACTCTGCCCTGTGTCTCTTCTCACCTATTTCTTTTCAGAATCCTTCGCTGGCTTCTCTTTTCTGCCCACTCTCCAAGTATTTGTTTCATTTAAGCTATTGTTCTTGGACATGTTCTTGATTATACAGCAATTCTAACCAACATCATTCTTTCTCGTGGAATCTTTGATCAGCTGTAATCATGAAATCTGAGTTTCCTTCAGCAACTTCTGTGCTAAGTTCCAACGTACCAAACATTTCCAGCTGGCTACTTACAGTGATGTGTGATCCTGCCTTTGCAAACTGAACTTCCCCAAACACTACTTCTGACTTTTGTGCATCTGTGTCAGTGAGCACTTCCATCTAGCTGATGGCTTCCCAATTCCCACAGAACTCAATTAACACTCATTTTTTAGGTTATCAGAGATTTTCAGTGATCAGACCCCTCAGTCCACCTTTATTCTTACCATTCGGTTACACATATTTCTCACTGAATCTGTGTGTGATATAAACACGAAAAATACAAGTTTATAATTTGTACAGAGAATTAAATGAAATACATTCTTTCAATATTTCAATGAACACTGCATATTAAATTTCTACTTAAAATTTTTATATAAATCACTCATGTTGAATTTTTGACTCTGATAAAACACATAGGAGTATTTTTGTTAAAGAGTGCCATAGTATCTGGCTTACCAATAGAAAGGTCAACATATACTTCAGTCTTAAACTGATTAAATGACAATAAAGCACACTTGTGCTGTGATCTGTGGAAGAGATGACAAAGAAGTGTTAAATAAGAATTGGCATTTTAAAGGTTGTTTATTAAAATAAAAACATACCGTATGCTTAACAAGTGAAATGAAATCATGAATTTCAGTTTTGTTTCTGCTGATTTCAGAGACTATTTGGGAACCTAATATGACTTACGACTTTGCCTACAAGAGGAATCTGTAGGAAAAAAATGGTGTTGGATGAGAAAAATACCTGTACTCCTAAGTGTGGAGGATTGTGAATTAGATATTTTGTGAGGAAGGTCAAAAATTAAATATAAATTATTTACAAATGCCTTTGTTTTCTTTCTACTATATCATCAAAATACTATTTTTCTCTTCTATTATATGTCCTATATAACCTACCAGATAGAATGATAATTAAAATTTACCAAATTAATTAAGATTCTGTTCTCATTTAATCTTGTTCTTTACATAATTAATAAACATTATTAGATGACTGTATTCTATTAAAGTAAATATTTCATAACAAACAAAAAATTTCCCCTGGGAGCATATAAAATAATCACTGAAATTGTTGTAAGGAGAAAAAAGGTTAGTTTTTCAATCTTGTGTATTTCAGCGGGCCTAAAATGAATTAGATTTTCAATTAGAAATAGTATAATTCATCAAGTTTACTATGTAAAAACATTAAACAACTGAACATACTCCATCTATCTCATAAAATATATCTATAATATGAATCACTGAAAGACTGGATATAATCAAAAACAGAAATGGAAACATTTTTCACCCGTTCTCTTGTTTGCTTGTTTCATTTTTTTTTATTTTGCATATCTTCTTTGTCCATCATGGTGTATGTTTGCTCTTAGCTATTTTCATTTCCTGGGAAGATTTTTAGTTTGTTTTGTGTATCTCTGAATCCTGAAGAGTTTTATTATTTTTCTGTCACTCTTCTTTAACAGATTTTTCTCATGAATATAATACATTCAGGATAAGACAATGCAAACAACTCTTTCTAGCACAGTGCCTCAGGAGGAAATATTACTCTATATGATTTCAAAATTTGGCTGGACTCATTTCAAAGGCCTCCACAGAAAATGTAGGTAGAAATATAGAAGATAAATATGTACTTCAGTAACCCTCCACTATATTATGGTTTTGTACTATGTGCATTTGTTTCCTGTGGCTGCCTTAACAAATTACTACAAACCCCTGTCTTATTCTAAAGTTCCTAACAACTTATACCATACTGTTGAAAAGGCTATAGATTAGTTTGTAATAATATGGATTCGTTTGTAATAATAATCATATTTGTCCAGAATTTCAGACATGAAGATCAATGCCATGTATTAAACATGACCTCGCCACTTGAGAAGTAGGAGGTGTCCATTTGTGGCTTGGAAACCAATCATAAAGGACTGACTATAAAGATAACAGAATTTAATGATTAATTTCAACCTGGCCAAGAGTCTAGTATTTGTAGTAAACTGTTTCTAGGACTATCAAAAACCACTTGACAACTCTTTGTAGACCGAGACAGGTTCCGTAAGAAGAAATGTTTACATTTCTATGTCCTAGGCCTTAATTTAAGCCAGCCAAGCTGTGACTGAGTTATCCCCATAGGACCCAATGTTTAGTGAGCCACTATTCAACACTGAATCATCAACTCATGGAAGTTTGTTGCTAGAAGGGGTCTTGGGAGACCATCTTCCCCATCATCCTAAACATTGGTAGAACATGTAGATTAGGGGAGAAAAAAACTTTTTTGTGGTGGAACTATTCTTTGTAATAGGCACACAACAACAAAACTACAGCTCTGCTATGCCCCACAGTTTACATCTTCAGAAGTTTCTAACTTGTTGACTGTGAGTATGGACTCTATTTACTATGTCCATATAATTGTATTCAGCAAGTTATGAAGCATATGTAAAGAATTTTATATAATTCTCACTACATAGCTTTATAACTCTTAACTGGAGCAACTAAAGGCTTACTTTCCTGTTCTTCTGAAACTTTTTCTTATACAGATTTGACACAGATTTGATCTGGGTTAAATAAGTACTTTGGGCTTTACGAAACTAATTAATGACAGTTTTCTTAATCTTTCCCTTTGTGCTCCTTCAAAGTAGAGCTTTAAGAACCAACTTTTTACCAGTTAACAGTCATGAGGCTTTTTTTATGTGATCATTGCAATTGACCACATATTACAGTGCGGAATTGTCTGCTGAAGTTCTCTGCCTTTCTACCCATAATGCATTATATCTGCACCTGTGTTCTCCATGGTTACTTCAGTCTCATGATGGGTTTTGTGTTCCAAGTGTACGTGTCACTTTCTACTTGAAAAATAAGTAAGAAACATTCCTCTCTGCTCTCTGAAGTGTGATGTTACTTTAGGTGTATCATCTTTAATATATCTTTCAAAAGAATATACCTTAAGAGGGTGTTATTATGTACCACTTTATGTCTAAAATGCTGAAGCATATACATGCTCAATATAAGGAAATATTAAATTCATAACAATAAACTGACTTAAAAAATCTATAATCTTGCTCCCCAAACAAAATTTACTAATTGCACTTGATACAAAAGTCACTTTTTCTTTCAAAATGTTTGAACTGTCATCTTTTACGTTCATGCATTTCTACTTTGTTATTCCATATTATATCTATTCCTTATATGTTTAACATTATTGGCATATTACTCCTTAAGATAAACTTTTCATAAACTATGTGATCATTTTTCTCAACAGTTGAAAATGCTGTTTCCCCAATTTTACTCAATATAACCATCTTTGTGCATTGTGTACCCCCACATTTATGATAATGTCTTAAAAGATAGAGTTAGAATCTATGAGGTAGTTTGCAAAATTGACCACAATTATCCACACCTCTCATGCCCATGCTCCTTTGCAGTGTCATTTTGCGACTTCTCCCATCAAGAAGTGGAATCCAGTCTCTCACTACTTGAATCAAAGCTTGTGACTTACTTTGACCAATAAAATGCTGTTGAAGTGATGGTTGTGCTGGTTCCAAGCCTCCGTTTCCATAGGCCTTGCAGCTTGTGGTCTGACTCTTGGAATCCTACTAGCTGCCATTTAAACAGCTGCTGATGATGACAGGCACCTGATCCATTTGCCCCATCACTCTAGCCACTTGGCAGCCAATTGCAGAAGCAGGTGCTTCCCCAACCTTCAGTGAAGGACAACAGATGTGCCCAGCATTACTAGAACTACCCAATTAAAAGGTAATAAATGATTGCCCTTTTTTAAACTAAGTTTTGGGGTGGTATTTCACAATCTAAAGATATAATTTACCTGGCCAAAATGAATGAATATTTTTAAGCCTGGTAATTCATATTGGTAATTCATTTTCCAAAACCTTTATAACTATTTGCTTCTCATACCTGCCAGAGTTATTACTATTACAAATATTTGCTAGTCTGATAAATGATTAATATTTTTTTTGTTTCAATGTTATGTACAACATTTAAAAAGATATTGATCCTCATTCTGATGGTATAGTCATTATTTCACTGAAACAAATCATATTTCAAAGTAAAAATGTTCCAAATTATTTTCTTAGAATTGACAAAATCTTCAAGTTTATTTTTTAAAAAGGTATAGAGATGTAACACGTATATTACTTTTCAATTTGCTAGATAATATTTTTTAAGTTGCTCAAGGTACATCCCTCCTTTCCCCAATATTTTATTCAGTTTTAATTTAATTTAATTCAACTATCAAATTTATAAAAGTTAAGCTTATTATATTGAAGTTTCTACTATCCTCATATGACTCATTGGATGTTGATCTCAATGTTTATGACTTAATTTAAGTTGCTAAAATTCATGCAATCATTCTTGGCTCCAAATACAAAGCCCAAAGGTAAGATACTTATACAGAAATTAGAAAATCTGTTTCTGGGTCGAGTACACATGTAGAAAATATAGACAAAATATTGGCCATAATAGTTGTGAGACTTTGAAGTGTTGCCATCACTCAGTGCCTTTTCACTGCTTCCAGAATGAAAGCACAAATTGCATTGTCTATGTTATTTTTGGCTGTAGGTAACAGAAAACCCACTCAAGCAGTGAAAAATTCTGAGACTTATTTGATGGCCGATGCTTAGCAAATTCATACATAACAGGATAACTATACTAGTTTTCTATTGATTGCTAAAAATGTAATAACAACAGCAATAAAAAGTAAAATTAATTAATGAACATAAATTACCTTATAAACTTCTATCAGCTTTCTATGGTCACAAAAGCTCAGGGGCATACAATGAAATTTATTTAGCTTATGACTTTGTAGGATTTAGACAATCTTTGAGTTCAGCTGATCTCAGCTGGGTTTGTTCACATGGCTGCTGTAAATGATTTGTCCACTAGGTGTCTTTATGATTTGCCAGGCCTTGCTCACATCTCTTAAGGATGGCATTGGCTTGGATATCAAGAATGATGGAAGGAAGGAAGGAAGGAAGGAAGGAAGGAAGGAAGGAAGGAAGGAAAGAAGGAAGCAAGGAAGGAGGGAGGGAGGGAGGGAAGGAAGGAAGGAAGGAAGGAAGGAAGGAAGGAAGGAAGGAAGGAAGGGCCCCCCAAAAAAGTGACTCAGCTCAGACCCACTTATGTGTCATACTGTAACAAGGGTGTCCAACCCATGGGCCTCAGGCTGCATCCAGCTGAGGATGGCTGTGAATGAGGCCCAACACAAAATTGTAAATTTACTTAAAATCTGTTTTTTTGCTCATCAGTTTCTGTTAGTGTTTGTGTATTTAATGCGTAGCCCAAGACAGTTCTTCCAGTGTGGCTCAGGGACGCCAAAATGTGGGACACCCCTGCTGGGTCAGCCCAGATAGGTTTTCATTATAAAGACAGAGGAGCAAGATGCCACACACGTGCTCTCAAGTATCTACTTACATCGGACTTTCTGATAACTCATTACCCAAACATTTGCCCACACAGGTAACTTGGAGGGCCCGGGGACAGAGTGGGATGGAACTGCAAATTTGCATGACAAAAATGCACAAATATGGACAGTGGTGAACTAGTGAGACCATTGACAAAATCAAACTACACCAAAGTCATTAATGTAAGTTAAATCTCCTAGTCAACATACCTATTGATAAACAGTCTTCTTGTACCGAGATACAAAAAATTTTGCATTTCACTTGCCAGGTGGACCTGTGTCATGGTAAGCAGCACATGTTTTCTCCAAAAAGTGTTCTATATTTTACAAGAATCAGCATTTTGTCATTATCCTGTATTTCATTCATCCTTATTGCTTTGAAACACATGTATCCCTTATTATGGGAATCTATTGGGATAGTGAGAGTTTCGGTAGTGACAGATTCCTGTGTTAAAAACATGAATCTTTAGACTTTAATGGGACACAACAAAGATTTTATGAAATAAAATAGTAAACTGCTTCCTGATACATATTCTGATGTTGGGCAAAACCAGAAGAGCTGGGAATATATTTTGACGTTGTGAAAGAATTAATACAAAACAAAACATAGCATTTGTATTAAACAGCTTCATTATTTCAACAGAATTTATGTTGCTTACCATTGCTTTTGAGCATTGGGAAAATGCTAGATTCTGTCACTAAAAGATGACAGTGCTAACCACATATTTTTCATCAGAACATTAATTATGATCCATTAAAGCTCATGGTTCAGATAATGAAATTTTGAGCTAAATTTTCTAGGTCATGATAAATTATTCTATCATTCCACACAATCTCATATACTACTTTTTCTTTAATCTGAAAAGAAGAAAGCACATAGCTGAAGTAAAAGTTAGTGGCTTTACTCAAATATTACTGACTTAGGCAGGCTATCTATTTATATCCAAGCGTTTGCCCAAATGTTATGGGAAGCTCTGTTTACTGAAGGGTTATTAGAAGGTGATACTCAACATTCTGTATGTGTTAGTCAGTTTTTCCATCATTTTTCCACCTGAGGTAGTTGCCAGGATATCGGTGGGGTTTAGGAGAGTGTTCCATAATTCGACATTCAAATGTTCACTTGTTGTTTCTTTGACATTGCAGCATCTCATCCTTGTGGTCAGCTCTTTCCTTGCTGTTTGGGCAGCTTCTGTAGACATGAACACCGCAGCTGTGGTGAAAATTGGTTGATCATATGGCTGCACAGACTCAAAAATGTTATCCATGAGACCAACTCTTTTGTTTCCGATTTTCTACCATTCTTCCTGTTTTATGCCTTGCCCTCACATCCCCACTCTCCTTCCTCTTTAGATAGTGGGTTCATTAACTTCTTGAGCCTTTCAGTAATTTTATGACATGAATTGGCTTATGCATCCTGGCTCTTCTCCAAGAAGTTACTTAGCTTTCTGTTACTATTACTCCATCCATATACCTCCAGAATTTTATTGACTTCACTGGAGTGCTTGTATTTCCTTTATCATTTTCATGGTCCTTGTGAGTTAATGTTTTTATTGTTTTCCATGATGTACACTATTTTAGCGAGGTTTGGGGAAGGGGCAGAGATGAATTTATGCGTCCTCCATGCTTTTCAGGAAGTCTCTGTCATGATACAGTTTTATGCTGTCTGCAGTGGCCAGAGCTGGTTAACTCCCTTTCCTCAGTTCCCTCCTCACTCACTGTTAACAAGACGGCAGATTGACTAGCTGTGTGGTTTTGAGAGAATGGGCCCTTACTGAGACACACATATCATCACCATTGATATGGAGGAAGGGGAACAATATTTCAGCTCTTGGACTTAGTTTGTGCATATGCAGAGATTTCAGGTGGAGTAATACCCCCCACTTGTCACTCAGGGCCCCTGTGGAAAAAGCACAATAGCCGATTGTGAGTTGAAGGCAGGAGCTGAGCATTGTGATGTTGTGAACTCAACTCATTTCTCTCATGTTAGATTTTCTCCCCCTCAATAAAGCAGCGTGGATAAACCTAGTAGAACAGGCTTGGCCTCGGTGAGAATCTCCAGAGATCTATAGTTGAAATGTGAGCAAAATCATTAGACCACAGCCTTGGCCACGTTCTCTATTTAGTCTATAAGAAAAAGAGCTGAGCCCTGGCTGGCGTAGCTCAGTGGATTGAGCGCGGGCTGTGAACCAAAGTATCGCAGGTTCAATTCCCAGTCAGGGCACATGCCTGCATTGCAGTCCACAGCCAGTCAGGGCACATGCCTGCGTTGCAGTCCACGGCCCCCAGCAACTTCACATTGATGTTTTTCTCTCTCTCTTTCTCCCTCCTTTCCCTCTCTAAAAATAAATAAATAAAATCTTAAAGAAAAAATCTTTCAAAAAAAAAAAAAAGAAAAAACTGATATTTTGGTCTCCATATATCTATCTCCTTGTCTTGTTTTTGATTTATTTCTGAACCTAGAAAGGAAAGACAGAGTTGTTACATATTATATCTATGCTCACTCCCTTTGTACAATGAAACTGTGTTTTAGTTGATATTTTTAGTCAAGAGATGTTGACTCTTCCTCTGGTTGGTTTTATGGAAATCTTACTGGGAATAACTGCACTTATTTCATACCCATGTCAAAGCCAGCCAGCATGTAAAAGAGGAATTCATATCAGAGAACTGAGACAGAGCCTGGATAGAATTCTGCCTAAAGTTCATATTACTTCTAGACTTTTGATTTATTGTAGTAATTTTTATTTTTTATGGTGAAGCCCATTGGAGGTGATTTCTCATTAAAATATTATTGCACTGTAAAATTTGATTTTTCTAACATTTCTGTACATTTTTCAAATGTGTGAAAATGTGCACTCCTAGTTCCTTGGAGAATTTTAGTGTAACGCCCAGTCTGCGTGAGCGCAGACAGTGCTCACGGGTTCAAACTGACTCTTAAATTAATGAGTCAGGTAGGCTTTACCAAGGATTAAGTTTACGTAGCTTTAAAACAGGGTGTGTGGCAGGCTACATTGCATGAATGGGAACAGTAAGTCAGAGGTCTTGCCATCCGAGCTGTGTCTTCTGATACTCTTGCTTTATTGCTGAGGTGAACGAGATCACCGGCAATGAGAAAAGGTGACTGTAAGCCACCTCAGTTGAAGGAAACCAGACGTTCTGTGAGTTCTTTTAGGTTTTACACTTTGTAGAAGTATATGATGTCCTCCTCATATGAACATGACTAGCCCTCCCCATTTTCCAAGCACATCAGAATATCAGTGCTGTTACTTGTTACTCAATAAACTCAACCATGAGGTGCAAGTGGATGATGTATAAAATAATAACCTTGATGAATTCTCATTAATCTATGCCTAGTATGCTCCTACCATTCCTTGAGTTAACGTGCAAGGAGAATTCTAATAAAGGTAAAATTCTCAGCTCTCCCTGAGGCCGGAAGATAAATCATAGAGTTGTTTTTAATTTTTCTGTCAAATTAGTGTCCTGTGAATATTATTAACAACAATAATATATATTTTGGACACAAAGGAAAGTGCTGTACATATTATTTTACGATTTAATAAAATTGACTGGTTTTGTGACCAGTGTTGGGGAAGTAGTTGCTGAAGCCCTGGAAGATCTCAAGTGACAAAATTGTCTTTGTTAATGGTGGCTCCTAATAGTTTATGCTAATGAAGTGGCTGTGGATAGTCAGTCACCTTGATTATTTGTGTTAACAGTGTGACTCAGGATCGGGGCTGGCCACTCCAGAAAAGCCAACTATGTAATTAGAGGGTTTGGGCTCTGACCCACATCATCCATCCTGACCTCCTGGGAGGGAAGGAAAAGCTGGAGATTGAGTTTAATTACATGGGCAATAATTCAATGATCATGCCTACATAATGAGATCCTAATAAAATCTCTGGACACTGGCGAGCACATGGGTTTCTCTGGTGAATGACACTCTGTGCATATTGCCCCCTCGGTGCTGGGAGGGCAATTTGGCGTGGCTCCACAGGGAGAGGAGACCAGAAATTTCTTATTTGAATATGTGTATATGCGTGTGGACGGGATGGATCCTCCCAGGCTATTCCCATGTCTCTTGTTTTTGCTGATCCTAATTTTCCTGATTTGTATCCTTTTTGATGTAGTAAGACTAATTTTAAGTATAGTGCTTTCCTGAATTTTAATTTAGTCTGGCAAATTATTGAACCTGGGGAGGTAATGGAAATCCCCAAATGCTTAGCCAGTTGATCAGAAGTGTGGGAAGCATGGGAGCTCTCAAGAGTTTGCTAGCGTCTGAAGTGAGGGAGGTTGTGTAGAGCGCTGTGTCCTGAACTGTGAAGCTTGGCCTAATTCTGCTTAGTTAGTGTTAAGTCACTGTGTGTATACCTATTCACTGTCTTAGTATTTCCATGGTGTGAAGATTTTATTATATTTCTTTCACATAGGTTAATAAGGATTCTGGGATAAATAACATGTTTATAATTGCTAAGTATTCCATTTCCTGTCTCTATAGTTTATGTAATGAATTTTTTTCATAGTCTCTGAAAATTTTTGCAGCAAAATGCTTATCTAAATTTTGTTTCTTATTTGTCTTTTAGAAATGTAAGTTATATTGCTTGGTAAAATTTCACTCCCTTGTACATTGGAATTCTATTATTTATTCTAAGTCTAATACTGTTTGAAAGATCACTAGGGAGTACAGTAGAATACATTTAAAGGCTGTAGAAGGTCTAGATTTAAAACCTAATGACTACATTAAGCCAATTTAAAAATTTTTGGAGCTATAATTTCTCATTTCTGAAAATAGGACTAATTATCCATCTATCAGAACAGTGTTATGAGGAGGTATGACAGAACTTATATAATGCATCTAGAAAAAAATTAGGTCTTTTTCCCCTCTTTAATGTAAATAACTGCATATTTGCATTAGTATAATCTCTTTAGGGATGGTAAAGTTATAGAATGAAATCCACTTTCTGTCCACTATTTTTCAGAAGTTGATTTTTCAGTTGTTGCCAGTGTCGGAACAGTGAGTTGGAGTGTGTGTGTGTGTGTGCGCGCGCGCGCACATGCGCGTGTGTTTGTGCATGAGAGAGAGAGGAGGAGAGAGGAGGGGACAGGAAGGAGGGGCTGGGAGAGGGACTTTAACTCTTATGCTAAAAAAATAAGCCTTAAATGCTTGGTGGTCATAGATTCACAGATCTCCAATTATAGGAAGTGTAATTGACTAAGGGCGAGCTCCTACAAAATCTATTCGGCGTTTGTGATGAGGCCATACTTCCCACGAGCTGCTCCCAGACAACAACTGAGCAGACTGGAGACACTAAGTGAGTGTCGTTCCAAGAGACAGGGGACTCCTCTAATGGCCATTTGGCTGAAGGACTTCACTCTTTTATTCTACTGATGATTTTTTTTTTTTCTTTTTCAGCTTGCTTTGGGAATTGTAAAGAGCTCCTTGTTCTTTGAAAGTTAATGAAAGTTAAATACATATGGGAGTAGAGTTAGGGAAACTCTTTGAAATCCTTGGAAACTAATTATCTTAGAATTCAGAATTTTTATTTCTGTTTGTGAGATGTGTATTTATGTTTTGATGGGGAAAGGTGGTCAAAAGGAGAGAGAAAATAGCTGAAGTAATTCCCTGTCCTGGGTTGTTGTCACAAGCAAATATTTCAGGTAGCATCCCTTTTAGGTAGATAATTGATTTGTGAGCACTGTTAGTTTATGTTGTAAATCAAGTGACTCTATACTTGACCAGCTCAGGGGTTGAGCATATTTCCTCTTATCTTCTCCCTCCCTTAACATCTCAAATTTTGTTAATATACTCAGAGATTTGGGCCTCAGTTTGTTTAACTAAAATTATTGTATCCACATTGAATTTTATAATATATAGTATATCATTTTAATGTTGATGTTCAGGATTATAATCATTTTACAGGATTATTATTTCTGAAATGTGAACAGTGTTTGTTTATCACTGTAAATATGTTTACTATTTTATCATACAGTGATGTGGAAATATGACAGAAGAATAAGTCATATCTGTTGAGAGTTACCTGGGATAAGTAGGTCATAAAGGGAACAGAACTATGGGGCAGGTGCAGGGCAGGAGGGAAGAAAGTCACTTCCTCTCTTCTCCATGAATCATGGAGTTGTCCACCTGGGACATCTCAAGGTCCTCTGAGTCTGGAGAATTATACCGTCCTTTCCATTACATAGAGCTTACTGTCAAGCTATGAAACTATGGACATCCCAGGAAATTATCTTCTGGTGCAAATCATCTGTGAAATGACCACCAATTTCTTCAGACTTTGAAGATCAAATTACCTGGAAGTAGGCTGGAATTGCATGCTGTAGACACAATTTTAACAAATATATTTTATTTTCCACCTTTCCTCAGGGATCCCACCCCTACTATTTGTTACTACTGAATTGTTAGGTTCTTCTTAATTTGTATATAAAACAACAAAACTGGCATTATATATGTGATTTAATCTACCTAGACTTTTGCTTTACATTTTAAACTAAGAGTTCCATCCAGCAAATGGTTATAATTTTTATATCAACTTCTAAAATCATTAGGTTTCTATTTGGATTCATTCTTACATTTCCTCAGTCTTCTTTTTTCCTCCCATGGAAAGGAAACAATTACACTAGTCTCTAACTTTCTGTATATTTCAGTCTTTCTGTTGCTTTATTAAGTAAATGTCAACTGGGTTGAGAATAGAATTCTGGAGTTGAACTTCTCTTTCAATTATCTCTATTATTCCATCTTCTGGCATCTAATGTAGTACATGGAGAAATCTGGCACCAGCTTGATTTTTCCCTTCAGTGAGTGTTTTCTTGTTCTGCCAAGTTTCCAAGGAAGGGCTTGGGTGAATGCAGGCATCTGGTGAGTCATGCTGATGAGCAGAAGCTTACAAAATCCTTAATTTATCTTTAAAATTTAATACTTTACCCAACTCTCTAGATTTTGTATTTTGTCAATTTTGTCTACCACACAATAAATGCTTTTAATCTGAAGATTCACATTTTCACTGTAGTCAAGATTTCATTTATTATATATATTGACTCTTTTGTCCAAAAACATAAATATAGATTGCATCACCATTATATGTCTTCCACATTCGCATCTTCTTACAATTTTTTTTCTCATTTTTGTTCCCCTCTATGTTGTGGAGGATTTGATTGTATGGATTATATTTTCTGCAAAGTTGATGCTGTACTTTTATACTTCTATGGACATTTTCAGTTCTGATACATTTTTTCATTTTTTGAAATTATTTTAACTTTCTTATTAAATATAGCATGATTACTGTAAAGTTCTCATATCCTATGTGCAGGGCTAAATGATTTTTTATGAATATTTAAAGTTTTAGAACCAACACCTAAAGGTTGCCAATATTTTGATTTCCATCACTATGGCTTACTTTTTGCCTATTTCCAACCTCAGGTAGAAAATATTATACAATATGAACTCTTCTGTGTCTGGCTACTTTTGCTTAAAATTTTATTTGTAAGATTTTTAAATTTAATTTAAAAACAGTTTGTTTATTCTTAATGAATTTCTCATAGTTTTTTATTAATTCATTTATCTATTCTACTGGTGATGAACATCTGTGTTATTTCAAGTTTGGGGCCATTAAGGATAAAGCCATGCACATTTTGAGAGAGCATGGATGGAACTGGAAACTATTATTCTAAGAGAAATAAACCAGTCTGTGAGAGATAAATACCATATGATCTCACTTATAAGTGGAATCTAATGAAGAAAATAAACTAATGAGCAAAAGACAACCAGAAGCATAGAAACATGGAGCAGACTGACAGCTATAGGAGGAGAGGTGGGTGGTGAGGATTAATTGAAAGAAGGTTAATGGATTAGTCAAAGAATGTATATGAATGATCCATGGACATGGGCAATGGTGTGGGGATTGACTGTGGGAGTGGGGAATGTGCTGGGTGAAAGGGGCAAGGGGGGAAATTGGGACAACTGTAATAGTATAAACAAAATATTTTTTTAAAAGAACAAAACTGTGCACAGCTTGAGATACCTTCCTTCACATATGTGTGCCTTTATAGAGTCAAAATTACTGGATCATAGGTTATATGAATATATGGCTTTGGTAGATGACATCAAACAGGTTTCCAAAGTGATTATTCCACTTTATATCCCCATCAACAGTATATAAGAATTTTGTTTTCTCTATCAAATATTGCATTGGTGTTCTTATTTTTTTGGTGTATTTTTTGACCCAGTTTGTTTTCCTTTAATTGCTATCTTATAATTACTACTAATTGTTAAAATAAGAGGAATGAGAAAGGAGAAATAAAGTATAAAATTATGTGCAATATTGTTTCACTTTCATACTCTGCAGGAAAGAAGGTATTTCAAGGTTATCTCTTGCCCAGCACAAAATTCTTCCTAATTCCTTCTCTGCTAGTCTAAGATTATTTCTTGCACATATAATCCCTCTTGGGAACTCATTATTGCTGCAGAGTATTTTAGAATATGTTTCCTGTTCTGCAGCATTAAATAAGGACCAACCAAACTGGTCCTGGCAAAGACAATGAAGTGCACATAATTTTGAATACTCTCTTTTTTTATCCTACTCGCTCACGTGCTCTATTTTGTTGAAGTCAATAAATGCTGTAGACAAAGTTAGTGATGTTTCCCTGCATTTCAAATCATTATCTTTTCTGAATAAATCATATACTTCTATAGATTTATGAAAGATTGAGTATAATAAAACCATAGCATTTGTATCTTTATAAAATTAACTTCTAATTCTTTATGAACATTAAGAAGTTGGGATCAGGGAAATATTGAAGTGAGTCAAACCTTTGTCTTTTATTTGTGCCATTTTTGTTGGTGTTGGTGTTGCCTTTGTTTTTATTCTAGGTAACCTTACAAAAAGAATCAATCAACCTCTTTTTGGAAAAAACATTAGACTTGAGATCTTTCTTAATTTTGGGTGTTTTGTCATTTAATTTTCTTCAAAGACACCCTTATTTTAGCATGGTATAATTTAAGATAATCAGAGGTCTTCCTTTTTTTAGCAGTCTCAGAGAGTTTGATGTTAGGGTTGTATTAATTTCCATAACACAGTTATGGAGGAACTAGCCCTTTACCAGGAGACAGGTACCACTACAAGACTTACTTCTGAGAGACCACACCCCACCCCCCGCCTGAAGGGGCTTAGCTCCATTGACCTCAGCTGTCTGTGCCACGGCAGTTCATTTGGGGGTGGGTACTTGATGCCAATATGTCTCCTAAAATTCCTTCTCCGGGGAATTTAGAATCAGGTGGAGAAGAAGTCCATAAAGTTTCGAAGACTGGACTAGAATTACGCAGATTTTTCTCTCAGGAGAGCCTTGGTATGGTCCATACAAAAGCACATAAGCGAGTGGAGAAGCTGCTTTGTAGAAAGAAATGGAAAGAAACACAGACAAATAGATGGAGATGAGAAACTATGGGACACCAGAGTTGCTGTCCAACAAATTTCAATATTTTCTGTTTTCATATTTCCTGCAATCATGTTCCTATATTTTCTGCAGTTGTGTTCCCCGTTTTCATCACCTATTGTATAGACTATAATTATTTATTTGAAAATCTGTTTCCCGCACAATGGGGGGTGGTTTTTTCGTCAGTGCCCTCTACACCCACTGTGTCGTTGGCACATAATACATGCTCAGCAACCTCGGGCTCGTCAGTAAACCAGTGACTGTGCAAAGTGAGCGCATTCTTGTCTGTGAAGAAACAGACTGTGTTTTGTGTTTTCTTATTTCCCTCTCACACATACTTTTACCTGTGTTGTCACCAGAGGTGGTTGAAATATGTGCTTTAGAGTTGCTTCCTTTTAAAAACATTTTATGAGTGATGAGTGTATGAAGCAGAAAGAAGGATATAAAAATCCTATGCACTTCCCCAGTCTCTATAATTATCAATGCAAGGCTCATTTATACCTCCTTACTCTCAATCCCTCACTATGCTGGATTACTTAAAGCAAATCTTAAGGATATCAATTCATCTGCTAATATTTCAGTGTGCAAGACTAAGATTCAAGGATTCAATGTTTTTTTTTTTTTTTAAAGTCAACATGGTTTGTAATAGTTTAAATATAAGGAAATGGAATTTTAATGCTTCTTATATTTAAGCTAGTATGTTTGGTGATTTCCAAACATGAAAACTAAACTTTGATTGATGTTTTACAAAATGGCCTTAACTTGTAGCATAAAGGCAATTATAATTAAAATGTATCAAGTATCTTTTTATTACTTTAGTCACTTCTAAGTTTCTATTCTCCTTTTTTTCTGTACTCATCTAAGATCAGTGATGATCTGCCCTTATTTCATTGCTATAAATTCCATTCCAGTGATATGTGGTAGTTTCTAAAAGTTAAGTTGGACTTTAAACTGAATAGCAAAACTAGTCCCAACATTATAATACAGATTAATGTTTCATTGGGCATAGTCCTTAAGTATTACCCTGGAAAGTCTTGCTCCAGCTGTTTCCAATTATTTTTATTTCACATCATGTTTAATAGCAGGGAGGAGACTGTCGCTAATGGTTTTTTCCTGGAAATTAATCTGTCAACCTGGTGAAAATATAAAGTTTCAACAGATGAGCAGGAATCCTTCAATTTAACATCCTAAGCATATTAATTCACTTAGCAAGAGCATAATAAGATTAGGTAATCGATGAGAATTTCCATTAAGAATGAGGAAATGTAGCACAGAGAGAAGGGAATTAACAGCCCGTCAATGTGATGTATTCATAAAATGTTTTAAAAATTAATTTAGGTGTTAGGTAGTGATGGTTGAATTCTAATGATGTGTCTTGGGGCCAGGAGTAGGCGTATACAGGCGGTGTCCAGGATTTGATGTGGGATTTCGTGATGTAGTATTCTGTATCGAGCCTGTCCTTTTGATGGTGAAATGGGAGATCTTTTCCTGGGAGACAGGTAGGGGGAAACTGAAGCAAAAAGTTATTAATTGCAAATAAAATGTTGTATTACAAGCAAATTGTTAAGCAATGGTTAAATAAACTCAATATGCCATTAGTACTCTTTTTAAATGACAGCAAAAATTGTGTCAATTTTGTGATTGTGTTGGTGATAAAATTAGAAATAGCTTTCTTCTTCTACTTTTTCTCATGTCTCAGTTTTCTGTTACATAAATGCAAACCTTGGAGGAAGTTAAACAACTTATGTGAATTAGTGCCATACTATAAGCTTAATTTAATTTATATGACCTAGAACAGCAGCCTGCCATGAGAAAAAGAAGGTAATTATTAATATATGATAGAGCAAATATAGTACATATTAGCAAGAGCATATTGGTGGGCAAGGATATACTTATTCACTATAAAATTCTTTCAGCATTTTTACTGATACAATGTCGGAGGTAAAACAACAAAAATATCTGTTTAGGGCAGTCAACTTCCACATAAACTTTCAGAGCATCATTTCTGTGTAAGCTGAAGGTTGTCAGTATATGTTCCATTATTATTCATTTACTATGTTTTTTTCTCTTGTATAATCTATGTATGAAAAATAGTCAAATATTAGAGGGTTATGCAGGGTGTTGTGTAACATGTAATGCTTTCATTACTGTTGTTTTGGTCATTGTGACACTCTGTTTGCTTTAGTAGTTTACTTAGTAATATTTTATTACACTTAGCATTATATTCTGTATTATTTGGCTTTAAAATTTTATTCACATACAGATTTAATATTTGAAGAATTTATTCATAGAAAAGAAAAAGTACATCTTTCACAAACATTACTATAAATATAAGTACTTATGTGTATTAAATATATTATGTTTGTTATGTACAGATATACAAATTAAACACTATTGAGAAGATGGTATCTGTTCCCCCTCTTCAGTGATGCTAAAATGAGGAAAAATGGTATAAATATATAGCATAAAGAATTCCATCATGCCCTTGCATCTAATTTGGGAACAATACATATTTTAGTGAAGTAATGTGTGATTGCATGTGTGTATAAAAATGAATTCAGAAATTATATGTGTATACACACAGAAAACTGAATCAAAACAGCATTGACTTGAGAAATTCTCTTTGGGAATATATGTGCACTAAGTTAACACATTAAAATAAAGATTTTTTTCTTTTTATGAGCTCAGAAACTGAGTGTAAAAGGATAGAGACAGTATATAGTCAACAACCTACTGGGTTAAGGGAAGATAAAAATATATATCATTCTTGGTGCACTTTTTCTTATCAAAATTTTAAATCATAGCTTTGTTTTTAGGCACACAGATTAAAACGATAAAGTAGGTAGTCATTCTGAAGGAGACACAAGAACTACGCATAGACACTGAAAGGAATCTTTCTAAATTGGCATTATTCTTTGGTCAATATTTGGTACTAGTCTTTAGATAAATTTTTTGAAGTTATAAATTTATTAGGATTTTGCTTTACTTGGTACAGCAGTAAGGAAATAAGCCAATGACATGAATTTATATTTCATCTTCCTAAATCTCACTTTATCTAGAGAATTCCTTTTGGCTCCTTGCTTGTAAGCACATTAACTGTCATTTTGATAAAATTCTTCTAGTTAACAAAAAATGTTATAACTCAGCCAAAAATGTAAATGTTTAAAAAGATGAAAGTTTAATACTAATCTAAGTTATGCCAAATATGTTTGAACTAGGATTAAGTTTGTCCATGAGTAACAGAAAATTCCAAATAATCACAGTTTGAACAAGACAGAAATATATTTCTCTCATACATTCAAGAAGTCTAGAGGTCAGCTCAAGCTTGCTTGGCTGTTCCAGAAGAAACCCAAATTCCTTCTATCTGGTTTTCCCATTGTTGGCTTCCACTTTCAAGGTTAACTCTGCAATCCAAGATGGCTGCTTGAATTCCAGCCATTGTATCTGCATTCCAGGCATCAGAATGGAAGAAAGGAACAGGGCATACCACTTTCCTTTAGACACACTTCCTGAAATTTTCACAGGAAAATTCATCTTATATCTTGTTAACCAAAACTTGGCCACATAGTTGCACCTCATTACAAAACAAATGGTGGTGTGTCATCTTTATTTTGTTTGGCCATGCACCTAGATAAAAATCAGGGTTATCTTAATGTAGTAAATACAATAATGTCCGCACTCCAAACATATTTATGTCAACTCCTATACCTGTAAATACGCCACTTTACATGGCAAAAGAGACTTTGCCCATGTAATTTAGTTAAGAATCTTGAAAGGAGAAGATTATCCTGGATTATCCACATGGGCCCAATCTAATCACAACAAGCCTTATAAAAACTATTCAAGAAGTTCAAAAAAGATGGATAATAGAGGCATGGGTTGTAATGAGGAGTTCCAAGATGTAGGAAGGGGTGAGGCCCCAAAGACGGCAGGTGGACTCCAGAAGCTGGAGAAGACAAGGACATTAAATTTTCCATGGAGCTTCCAGAAGGAATCAGCCTTTACCAACACTTTAAGCTTCATAAGATGAATTTTGACTTCTCACCTCCAGATCAGTGAGAGAATGAATTTGTGTTGTTTTAGCCAAGTTTGTGGTAAACAATTTTGTTACAACAGCAAAAGGAAACTACTACACTCACTGAAGAAAAGAGGGGAACAAATATTAGGCCCATTAGCAGGCTGCTGCATGTTTTCAGTGATATGTCCATACATTTGGTGCTCGAATGTCTCCCAATCCTTTTTATGTTTGAATTCAGTAGGCCTGTGTCATTGGTAAATGAATAAATTGTCAAACCTGGTAGCCTGAGTACTCAGGTTCAGTTGAAGCACTTGGTAATGAATTAAGTACAGCATTTATGTAGCCACTAGCACTGTGGGTGAAAACCTCCTTCAGGTTTGAGTATTCGTATTTATGCTCCTCAGTCCCAGCAAAGACCGATCAAGGATAGTGGGACCTAGAGGAAAAGCCAGCTAGAGAGCTGCGGCCACAGAGACATGAAAATCTTGACTTGGGTGTGGAGGAGAAAGACCAAAGAGGTGACCTGCAGTTTGATGTAGGCCACCCTTCCCATTAGTGACTGGTGGCCTGGTCCCCCGGCCTCTCCTGCTGCCTAAGTGTACCCTCCTTTCCCATGCCTAACCCACAGCTGATGGTTTGTCTCTGGGAATCTCACTTCCAATGCTGCTCACTCCCTCTTTCGGGGGGTCAGGCGTTCATTGTCATTCTTAACCTTGAATTATTTCCCGAATCAGACTTTACATATTTGATAAGTATTAGTTTTCCATTGCTAATTTAAGACATCATTGTAGTTGGCACAATAACAGACCCCCTCAAAGATATTTACGTCTCACATCCCAGAATTTGGGAGTATGTTATATTACATGGCAAAGAGAAATTATGAATGGAATTAAGGTGGAATTGCAGATGGAATGAAGGAGGCAGATCCGCAGAGGCTGAGGTTATTGTGGGTTATTTGGTAGGACCCAGTGTAATTACAAAGGCCCTTAAAAGTGGGAGAAGGGTGTAGAGGCTTCAGAATCTAAGGGAAGAATGACCACAAAGATGAATCATTGCTGGTTTTGAAGATGGAAGAAGAGGCCACCACCCAGGGAATGTGGGTGGCCTCTAGAAAGTGAAAAAGGCAAGGAAACAGATTCTTCGCCAGAGCTTCCAAAAGAAACACCTTTATCTCACTGAGACTCCTTTCGAACTTCTTACCTCCAGAGCAATTAAATGATAAATTGGGTTGTATAAAGCCACTACATCCATGGCAATTTATTAGAGTAGAAATAGGAAACCAATTACCGCCCCTCTCCCCTGTATGGCCACACATACACCTATTTAAGGAAAGACTTCTGAGAATAGCAGCTAAAATACACGAGGAGACATTTAAAGGTACAAAGGTCCCATTGTTGGAGGCAGAGCAAGTACAGACTACAATACTTGTGCAACAAATTTTACTTCATCATTTCCAACATCAAAGGCAAAATGAGAAACATCTTTGGTTGCATAGTTTTATATTCTGATGACAGCATACTCCTGAAGATGTACCATTTTTCTTTGGACTTTGTACTAGAACTGAGATTTATTGATGTGACGTGGAGAAGCGGTGAGGACCATTCTTTTAAACACAATTTAGGAAAAAGATACAAAAAAGAATTTCCTTATTGAGTCCTAAGGGAGTAAGGTCTCTGTTGTGACTCATGAAGGCATCTTAAAGAGGCTTCAAGATGTATATTCAGGGACTTTGCTTTTGCAAGTCTTACTTAATGCCAAGATGCTGGAGATACCTGAACTGAAGGAAAAGTTAATTTGCCAGATGAAAGAATCAATGTTGTGATTCAAAGGAGGGTGAAGTAGGTGCTTTCTTCTTTGGAGAAAACATCTTCTAGACATACGTAATGAACACGAACACCTCCTGCTCTTGGAAATTCTAGTGACAAAAAAAGGTTTGGGTCCCTTTCCCCAACAAAGAGGAAAAGTCACAGGTAACAGTTCTTATCCCTTCAGGCAAGATGGTTTGAATAGCTGTTGCCAAGAGTAGGGATGTTGCCCACAACTCTGGGATTTTCTCATGTGTCAAGAGTGGGAACCAAACAAAACTGAAATTTTATGCTTTATATACTATACAACAGGTGTTATTTATTCCAAGCCAGAGTCTGAAGACCTGAAAAAAGAAAGTTTACTCACACAGTACTGGCTTTCCATTAGACACTTGGACATGTGTTATATCAGCAAGCTCTTACTGAGTGAGATAGGCAGTTGAACAACAACAACAAAAAAGTCCTTGAAGAGTTAACATCACTCTTCAAATCAGATGTTGTAAGATAATCTTTGGCCCAGTTCTACTTTGTTGATTCAGGTGAGGATTATATGTCTTTTCTAACATTGGCAGAAGGCTCTTAATGCAAGCAAGAGCCAGACATGCACCATTATCCTGACCTACATCTGCCTTAGAGGAATTCATGGAAGAGATGAATTCATTTCTTATTTTGAATCCTACACAGGATTTTAACTTTTTATCAGCTTTTTTCACACTTCTCCACCACTATAGTAGACTTCTCTTCAAAATTTTGAATCATATAAATAGAAAAAATTATTTATAAAATTTATGAATAGAAAAGCTGCTTAAGTTAGGATATTGACAATTAGGGAGGCTGAGGGGAATGACGTATGTCAAGTACTTATTGTGGCATGGACCCCAGGGAAGCTATTTTAACAAGTTATTTCATTTAATCATCACATTGTTCTAAAATTGTGTTGATTTTCTCTGTTTCATAGATGAACAAATTTCCTCACTGAACAGAGAGGCCAAGATTCAAATTCATGTTCTTTCCCATTATATTACTTTACTATTTATTTTATTTCCACCTCAGAAGTAATCATTGTTAATTGTTTTAGAGAGAGCTAAATGAAGGGGGATGCTACAAACTTTAAACGCTTCTTAAATATTAACTGAGGAAGTGTCTGCATGATCTTAACCATCTGGAAAAACATGAGAAAAGCAAGAGGAATAAGCCAAATATTTCTTAATACCTGCACATGTGGCATCATTTAGCTAAATGAAGCATATGCTTTGTGTCATTTTTAAACATTTTACTTGTTATTGAAAATACAATGAAGGATAAAAATATCCCCATTCCTTTCCTCAACTCCCTTATCAAAAAGTAGCCACTGTGAACACTTGGATGAGTATTTTTTAATATATTTTCAAAATTGTGTTTAAAAATATAACGTGCACATACTTAAGTGAAATTACTATTGTAACTAATTGGTCTGCTTTTTATTTCCACTTAAAAGTATTTTGCTGATATTTTTCTATACAGTTAATTACCTCATTTCCTTTAAATGTTTGAATGGTACTGTTTGCTTGCACTGTGTCCTTTAGACAGAATGCAAGATGGTGTGATTTTGTAAATATTGTGGAAAAAAACCTCAGTGTGCTCAAAATCCTGATCCACTTCACAGAGAACATAAAGATAAGTAAATGCAAATTTATTTTATGTTTCACGTGCATATTCACTTGTGAAATGCAGTGCTACTACGGATGGTGTTATATTCGATGTTTATTTTTGGGGAGGTTTTTATTAACTGCTATTAAGATTACATAAGTTAGGATTGCATTTTATTACACTTAATATACTGTGACTTTGAAATGGTAAGATATTTTTTTTTCATCTTACAAAAAGCTCCTCATGACCCAGGCATGACGCACCAGCGAGGAACACAAGCTAGGGAGGTGGGTGAAAGGAATCATCTTTTTTCTAACCTCTGAAGGACCTATTCCAGTTTGCAGGGGAAGGGCAAAGCAGGATTCTTCTGTGGGGCAAAATGATGGTATTTAATTTATAAGGCAACTGAACCAAGGGAACAAGCAAAATCTTCATGACTACATTAAGGCAGCACTCAACCCAACGTTATTTCTTAAGTGTTAAAAAAATAGGTTAATAGCAGGAGAAATTTCTGGCGTGATGGTACTCTGCTTCTTAATCTTTTGAGTCACACTGCTCATTTCGTTCGTGGCTCGTTGCCTTTCTCTGTCTAGAGTACAAATGTAATGCGGGGCTCACCCTTCACTGACTTCTGGAAGTTTCTTTCACCTCTCTTTGTATTGCATTCCCTGACTCTGACATCTGATATTATCCTCTTTTTGGTTGGCTCTTTCATTTTGATGAAGCTTATCTTCCACTATATTTTTTTCTTTCTGTAACAGTGTAACATATGGGATGGAGAAAAAGTAGGTTTACAGTTTCTTGGATGGAAAATAATACAATAATTCATAAACAATAGTACAAAAATGAACTGTTTCACATAGTCACAACTGTAAACTTACTGTTGCCACACCCAATATGTACAGTAGACTGCTGAAATCTTGAGTGTGTATCTTGGTAAGATTTCACATATGTGCATACCTATGGAACTATTACTAAGATAAGATTCAGATATAAAACATTTTCTAAACCTGAATGGTTTTCTTGGGCTCTTTTTTAGTTAATATTTTTTCCCCAAAAGGTAAACACTATTCTGACCTCTATAACCATTTATGAGTTGTGCTTTTTCTTAAACTTCATGTGAATGGAATTATACAACATGTATGTTTTTGTGACTCACCACCTTGACCAACATTAACGTATTGTTGAACGAGGCAGTAGCTCATTTCTTTCCATTGCTGTGTAGTATAATAAAAAAATTGATGCAAAGAAAGGGAAAAGGAGGATTGAACAGGTAATTATATTGGAGAGCATCCCTTGTATATAAAATCAGTTAGCAGCCTGGACCCAGAGAGGCTTTGCCATTTTCAATATATGATATTTAAGGTCACCCTGGAAGTCATCTACATTTCAAACAGTTCAAAAGAGAAAGGAAGATGGACTACAGCTATGTGAAGAAGTTTTATGGACGTGCCAGGCTTAGAAGAGATGCTCGTCAATTCTCCTCATACTCCATCAACATCACTTTGTGTATACATGCATTTACGGAGTGACAAGAAATACAGACTTTCCCTGGATGGCCACTTACCAGGAATAAATCTACACTATGGAAGCATATGATATTTTTATTGTAGAGCTAGCCATCACTTTTGCATTTTACTTTTATTTCTCTTTGCTAAATCCAGTTACTTAAAAAAGATCTGGAAGCTAGCACTTTGAGAAATAACCTGATTGGGGAAGAAAATTTTGTGGGGAAAGACCCAGTGTCTAGAATGTACACATTGACTTAAAGCTCTAGAGTGTGGGAACCCCATTCACAACTGTGTCAACTCCATTTATCTTCTTGAGTCTTCTGCTGTAGGGAGGAGGGAAATTTGACCACAAGCATGGAGTAGGGGAAGAGATGTAGACACCTAACATTTTTATCAACCTAATTTTTACCATGTTCTTAATTCTACCCGTCTTTACCCCTATGTCTCAAAATAGCAAGGCTTCTGATTCTTTAAACTCTCTTAGCTCTGGTAGGTTAGTTACCAATTATCTACCCTTCAAAATTTTATTCCACTTTTTAAAAAGTTTTTTTCTTGTTTTCACCTTTCAGAACTTGTTTTTATCCTTTGTTCTTTTTGCTACTTCCATAAAGAAAAAAAAACTTATCTATAGAGTTAGTAAGATTTTGAAATTGAATCAGCCATTTTAACTGAAGTCCATGAGTATATTTTGGATATAATGAACAAATTCATTTTATCCCTGCACATTTTATTTGCAGCTATTCTCCCATTTGGCTTTAGTGAAAGGAAGGTTTGTGGGTACCACCTCATGAAGAAAGAGCACATGATGTAAAAGGAAATCTCTACTATACAGAGACAAAAACTACCAATCCTTTTAACCTAGATGAGTGTGGAAACAAATGGAAGAAGAAGCAAGTGACAAGATGTACTTATTTGCCCCTACTCCCTTTGAGCTGAGTATGTCTCTAGATAGAGTTGGTGATGCCATTGAGGAGGTGGGAAGAAGAGACTTCCCACAGCCACAGAATTTGACTAGACATGAACTGAGAAGATATAATCTCCTTTAATGCTCACATTCACACTTAGATTCATGTCAGAACAGTATGGAGGAGGTTAGCAATCCCTGAGTGAGGTGCCAAAAATGAAAATCTGTAGGTAATTACTGCTTATGATGAGTACATAATTTACAGAGGATTAGACATTTTCATATGACTTGGTGGGTAGACACAGTCAAGTTGAGGGTAGATTTTCCAACAGAAGCCTGAGCCAGAATGACGCAGCCGTGTAGCATGAAGACACGGTGCACAGACAAAAGTGATGAGATATATGGACTTCAGCTCTGAGAGTCTCTACAACACTCCCACACGCTCAGTGGGATTGGCTTCTCTTCCTCAGTGAATGCGACACAGTGGTCCAGAGATGACACAGGCGCACATTTAAAGTAGAGACCATCAGCACCCAAGTTCCTCACTCTTCAAAGTCACAAACTCTAAGTCCATCTCATCCTCGTCATTGTGGAGGAAAAAAGGATTTAACTTCAAATCTTCATTTATTCAAAGGATGGCAATTATTGGTACCCTACTGCCACAAATTTGGTGGCTTAAAGCAATATGGACGTAATATCTTACAGTTCTTGGGGTTAAAAGTTCAAAATGGCTATTACCAGGCAAAAATCAAGGTATGGGTGGTACTTTGTTTCATTCTGGAGATCCTGGGGCAGAAGCCTTTTCCTTCCTTGTCCAGCTTCTACAGACTGCCTCTCATCCTTGTGCACAGCCCTTGCCCTCACCATTAAACGTCAACAGCACAGTGTCTCTGACCATTCTGCTGTAGTCACATCTTGCTTTCCCTCCCTTCTGCTTCCTTCTTCTACTTTTAAGGATCCTTTAATTACTTGGGGCCCACACAGACAATCTAAAATAATCTCTCTTCTTTAAGATCAACTTATTAGCAATCTTTAATTCCTCACAGGTTTGGGGAATTTAGGATGTGGATTTTTTTTTTTTTTGGAAGGGTCATTCTCTCTACTAGAGAGGGAATAACTCAAAAAAGACTCTTGTAACTATGAAAGGATGAGATAAATTAATTGCAAAATTTAATTTCTCCTCCCGACCTCCAATAACTCAATGAGATGGTCATATAAAAAATTAGATCACTTTTAACCAGAGGAGCAGGGGGAGGGGATAACAGGTGAAAAGAAGGGAAGGGTCATCAAGGAACATGTGTAAGGGACACATGGACAAAGCCAGATGTGGGTAGGATAGAGGGTGGGAGGTGGGGAAGGGAGGTATGGGGGGAAGGGGAAACGGAGATATATGTACTTGAACAAAAATAAAACTTTAAAATAAAAAAATAAAATAGGTAGGACATGTTTTCTAAATGAAGAAGTCATGTTTTCTTTCCATATCTTTTCTTTAGTGTAAAAAAATATTTTTTTTACTGTAGTACATGCAGATTATGTGATACAAGACAATAGCTTTATTATTAATCATAAACCTAGCAACCACTGCTTAATATACTTTTGGATTTATCTCAGGGCTCAAGGAGAACATTTCTCATTCATCCTGGATGTTAAAAACAATTTTTCACTAAGATGAAAATCATTATCCAAACACAATAAGGTAATTTTAGGTGCTTGTGACAACTTCTCAGATGAAAGGCTTTCATTTTTCTTTCCAAGTTTTCAGCTATTTCCTGTAAACAGAAAAAACAAATAATAGTAATTATAGAGCGGCTTGTTAATAGTTGCAGGAACCTGTGGCTTTTTTTCTAATGGAATATTTCTCTTTAGGTGATCTGCTTGAATTTTTTTCTTTTCCATTGAGTATGTAGATGTCATGGTTATTTTTTTAAATACAGTGCACCTTTAACAAAGAATCATAATTAAGAATAACTGGGAACTTTGGAAGAGAAATTAGTTTCTGAAACTGAGATATTGTATTTCATTCCATAGGAAATGCACTGCCAACCTTTTATGAGGTCAATATAAATGAGATCAATCATAGCTATATTTGGAAAAGTATACTTTGGAAACAGATTGGTGCATTGAGTGAACCAAAAGTGGTATCTTTGAAGATCCTATGTTTCTTATATCCTGTAATGGTGAACATCATTATTAAGAAATTCAGGAATTACTCATTTGGAATCTGAAACATACACACCAACATTTTAAGCAGTGGGTTTGTGGCCACAAAGACAGCCAGATATTCAGACATCTCCAGGTGATTTAGTTGCTTTGCCACCTGTATGTCTGCCATTGTGTAAACGGAGACATAAACAGTGGCTTGCTGACATTGGCTGCAGTATGAATATTCTCCCCACTTATTACGATGGCTTAAATTTTTTTAAAGAATGATTCACACTAGGAAACTGACACATTGCTTCTTAATTTATTATTTTTGCAGCACTCTCCAAGTTGGCTCCCCATAGAGAATGCATTGTATTATTTATAAAGTTAACATGATTGGCTGCTATTTCACATCCTTCTAGCCAATTTGTGCTGACTTGACTGTCTTAGTGAGATCATCACAATTCTAAGTCTAAGCTTATGATTTTGGTCTTTGTAAAGAAGTGAGCCTAGTTCCATCCTGGGAACACAGATGGCACTCATACTCTTCATACATTTATCTTAGAGCTGTGTGTATTTGATCTTCCAGAAGGAGACTGTAAATACCTTATCTTCGATAAAACTCAACCAAGTAAGAATATCTTCACAGCAACTTAGAAGTGTATTTCTAATAAACGATGGCAGTGTGGTGGGTGGAAATATACAAACTAGTGACTAATTTTCTTTGGGTGTCATGTCTGTAAGTAATGGCTTCAATTTCTAAAACATCACTTAGGTCTCAGCTCACTGGTAAAATGATTCCAAATAGGATTTTATTGCAAAATTATTTTGGCTTGAGTAGTATATTAAAATCTCACAATTGCATTTTGTATTTGGGGTGTGAGAAGAATAGTAAAGCTTAGCACTAAAATACCATAAAATTGGAATGTTGTTTTCAAATATATCTAATAACTCAGACAATGACAGAACATCATGGTAACAAGTAGGAATCCTAACTTGCCTAGTCTAATAATTTGTAGTACTTAAGGAAGTCTTATTTTGTTTTAAGAGTTCATTGTTCACAGATCCTTGTTTGTTTAAGGATGTCAGAATGGACCATGCACTAATTTTGTTAATAAATTTAATATATTCATCAAAATCCCTTGTAAAACAGGAAATTTCCAAATGCATTCAATGTGTTGATGGAACCTAAATGTATGTGATATTAAGAGAGTTTGTCCTTTGTCTTGGTTTTTACTAAAGAAAATGGACAACTAGCCATTAAGTATTAGTCCTTTGAGTATCTTAAGGGTTTTTTTTGTGTGTAATATCAGATCAAAGAACTGAGATGACTAGGTAGAAAAATCACATATTTTTATAAAAATGTGTGACTTTTTTGTATACGTATATATATATAATGTATATGTTTGTGTATGTCTCTGTGTGTGAGAAAGAGAGATTAGTTCTACATATCCTAATTTAATTTATAGTAAAATTGCAATGGTTTACTTGAGGATTGAGAAAAATTGGCTTTTGATAGGAAAACCATCAGTGAGGGGAGGCAAGCAGCTTCCTTGGTTTAGGGCAAGCTAAAGAGAAGAAGCATCTCACATTGCATGTCAAGTAACCAACTTACATTTATTGTTTAGGTGTTTGGGTTTTAATGTGTCTAGTAGTGCAAAAATGTAAATGAACTATTTGTGTTTTTCATCATTGAGCTTTGTGATCTCTTACTGGTTTAGTTAGAAATTTGCCCCACCCACCCCTCCTACCAAAATTTTATTTTTGGAAAGCATAGATAGAGGAGTTTTTTTTAAAACATGCTTAGAAAATGCAAAATCAACTTAAATATATTTTATTATATAAATGGTGCAAATATTGAGAAGAGGACTCTAAAGTACAAGTTGATAAAAATAACACATTGGTACTCTCTCTATCTGGTGTGGGTGAAATGTTTGTTATGCACATGTATCTGAGTTACTGTTTCTCCTAATGTGCCTACTGTAATGATGAACTCTATTCCTGATTAGAGAATCATGCACTAAAAAGCAAAGTATATTAATAAATACAGGTAAGCATTGCTGAAATTTCACCTTAGGAATTAGTGCTTAAAGCTTAGAATTCTGATTTGGGACAAGAAATATATATATAAATTATAAAACAATGAGAAAATGCAGAGCTTCCAAGTACACCCCATTTTGATGATATGCTAGGTAGCTGGAAAGCAAAACACAATTTTATTTACCTTTAAAAACCCAAACCAGAAATTGCCATTTCGAAATGCTTATTTCTTTACAGGGTGGATGAATGGCTGAGAGTAATGCAAATTGATTTTACTTTCTAGGTTCATTATACTTACACATTTTTGGTAGGTTGTCTATCCATATCTTTTATTGCACAATGAGGTAACCCCCAAATGAAACCCCCCAAGCACCTTCTCTTCCTGTTCATCATATGCTGCCATTCTCCCCCTAGAAATTTGTACACTCTGTATGCTGGCTCCTGCCTTTTCATCTCCTGCTGCAAAATCAGCGGTCATAACAGCTATTCTGTTCATGAATATGTAAATGCCCCATGCATAAAATAAAGAAAAAAATAGCAGGCTGTTCCCACTGCAGACCATACCCAATTCTGAAACACAAAAAGCAAAGATTTAATTTTCCAAGAATTTTGAATGTGTTGCAAGGACTGCTATAATGATATAACATGAAAATACATAAATGAGACACATGCAGATGTTCACGTTGAACTCGATAAATTAGCACCTATGTATGGCTATGGCGATGTGTGCACACTCACTTATCACTTCCCTCTGATGCCTGGTGATAAGGGGAAAATGCCTTAGGTCCTCAATAACCTTTTATTTGCTGACGAGGTTTCACTCTCCCCTATAAATGAGTAAAATGATATTTAAATTATGCAAACATACACACATAGGCATACATAGACATCCACACCCTCTCATCCCCACAAATCTACACACACTTTTTTTCTTTTGAAGGGGAGAAATGATGGCTATACCCGCTGAAGTATTCTGGAGGACACATTAAGCTCTGGGAAGAAAATAATTGGGGGATTTTATTATTGAAATAAGCAAGCATGCTCATGCATATTTTTACGACATGCATGCTTATGCGCCACTCTGCAAACGGTGCTGTTGCAGCTCGTGCGCGGTAATTAGGCTGATGTAATTACAGTGAAATAAAAGCAGGCTCACCGATAATTTCACAGTGCATATGAAAGACATATGTGCCTTCCAGTGTACAATAAATGAACCTGAACTGCTGTCAGGGGCTAGGAGGACAGTGTGGCCGATGCACCTATTGTGTCCCTGCTGCAGAAAGGAGCCCGCCGATTGGCCACTTTCTGCAGCACATAGCACAGGCTGGTTATAAAGGACTTGTCTAGGGGAGAGCCTGTAGGTACTCCATTGTCTGGTAAAGTTCGTATGACTGCATTCTTTTTCGAAAGGGGGGTGGAGGGAAAGAGGGAAAGGAGGGGGTGTCAGCTCAACTGTAAAAGCTGCACAGCTTTTTTTCTTTCTCTCTCTGCCTCTCCATAGATCGTTTCTGTTTCATGCCCTGTCTCATTTCGCATAGCTAAAAAAGAATGCTAATTAAGATCCCTTGTCTTAACCTGAAAATAATGACTCGGATATAATTAGAAATCTGGCGAGAGTTTAAAATTCTGGTAGGAGACCAAAAACATCAGTTACGGTGCTTAAGAGGGAAATGAAGAATTATTTTTCTGTAATCAAGGTAAACATGGGAGAGGGGGAGTCCCCCCTTTTTTTAACCAATTTTAACCAATTGTGTTTTACTGCCGATGCGAGGATACAGTATTTCAAAAACTACTTTGGCTATCAAATTGAAAGAACACAAATCAGTAGCAATAGAAGCCTTCTTAATCCTCCTTAGGATGCAATTCAGATAAAAGAACTGTTTTTTTTTTTTATTTCTCTTTTTGTATGTGCATGTTATAGATGGATCTGAGAACGCTGTCTGGGCTCGGTGCCAAGCGCTGGTATTTCACAGCAGCGACCGCCTCACAGACGAGCTGTGGGAAGCAGGAGGGAGACTCTCTCTTAGGGTGCCACTACTATGGAGACACAGCTGGGCTGAACAAGATTTGCTTCAAACGACAACAAGAGAGACAGAAAGTATCTGGTTCAACCGCTGCCCAAGCAGGCAGGCACCAGAAGAGCTAGCAGCCAATCCGGCCATGCTCGAAGCCAGCTCTGCAGCTCAGCCAATCAGTGACATCACTGGTGAGAAACTCATTTACATCATGCAGTAATGAACTTTGTTTAACATAGCCCCCTCCTTTACCTGTTACCCCCCTCCCCATATTAGGTCCTTCCATTAATTATTCTGCTAGCATAATTTACACCGCTATGCAAAAATGTAGCTACATTCTCTCTGATAGTTTTTACCCTTCCCACCTCCCCCCGCCCCCCATTGGTGTCTGCTGTCACTGAAAGTTATTCTGGGTATTTGTTTTGACCTTGCAAAATTATTTTCTCTTTCTTATAAAAATCTTAGAAAAAATTAAACCTTTGGTTATTTTATCTGACCCCACTCCTCTTTTATGAATAGCATGCTTTCTGCAACTTGGGATTCAGAATTAATTGTACCAGGTAATAGAAAACAAGGGAGAACATTGCTGTGGAACATGCAGTTTTTTCAAGCAATCTGTGTCTTAGAGCTTTCTTTAATGTTTGCAGATGTTATGCTGCAGTGGCCATTTTACATACAGTGTTTTATCGAAAAACTGCTTATGTGCGTCTGTCACATGGAGGAAAGTTCACTTGTATTTTTTTCCTCACCACTCTCAGCCAACATGTCATTTCATTAATGAATAGAACTGAGGTCATTTCTGAACAAATCTCAATCTCCCCATCTCAGCACAATGCACCTGATTTGCATCCATTTGCTAGAAAAATTGCATACAAGAACCAGCTTGAAAAGAAGTTAAGGGGCAAGCTTACATATTATTTCAGAATATATCGCAGCAGCTTGTCTTTCTCAATGCGTAATATTTAACATCTGTCTCACTGTTTCTGTAGAAATGTCTGACTTCCATTCCTGGTGTAATACCTTCAGCAAGTGTATTGGTTTGCTACATAAACAGAATATCCAGTGAAATAATAATATTTCCGAATGAGTTCCTTTATCAACAGCAAACCTTTGGAAGCACAATTTGATCTTGTCCATTTGAATTTGGCTTGTTAGAGATAAACTCATTCATTCTATAGATAACTGAAAAAGTCTGGAACATGTGGCATGTGGAGATTTTCGTGTTGCTTTGGAGAATCCCAAAGAGTGGAAACTGGGTCACACTTAAATGTGATTTCTCTTAAGTTACCTTTATTGCATCTTGGCATTAAAGGAATACGGTTTTCTAGCAGAGTTAGAGTTTTATTGTCTTTTGTAGAGAGATATTTTAAATACAATTATTTAGGGACATGGAAACTTAAAAACATCGACAAGGGTTTCATAACAGTGCATGATTCGTTTAAGAAGCTTAAAGAGTACAATGATAGGCAGAGACATTTTTAAAAGCATATGAAGGATTTAGACGCTAAACCAGGGCTCTTTTAATTCATGAGGCATTCCATCATCCCAACATCAGTATTCAGGGGGCGACTGTCCTGAATCAGTCATGAGCTCCCCTGCTGGAGATCCTGTAATTTGAATCATGTGTAATAATATATTATCCTACTGGGGGCCTTCTTTCAGTAGGAGAATGGTTTATACATTCTGCTATAAGAGAACTTCTGGCTCCTAGCCAACTCACAGCCATTACTCACATAGGCAATCATGATCCTCTTCCTTAAGAAATAACATCTGTATGACCTCCTGAGCCAAAAATCTGCAACCTCCCCCGCATTCTGAATTACGATGTTTTAGAATTGGGAACACAACAAAACTGAAGTAGAAAACTGGAAGGCTTAGGAATGGATCACAGTTTTATTGAGCATGCCCTGTGGCAAAAGTGCAAGCTCCCATTCCTTGGAAATGATGGAGCATGGTGAAGAAAGGGAGCCTAAAATTGAAGTAGATGTGCTTGTTTGATTTTTAGGCACCAGGTGAAATATAATGAGTTTTATGAAGAAGTGGCTGCCTGTCTATTTTTCCCCAGACACCCTCACAAGATCTTACAAAGGGTGTGGCAACATGGTGGGAAAAAGGAAGGGTGGAGGACAGTGATCGTGAAAGCAGAGAAGCCTTGTCTCCCTTCAGAGAAGTGACATGATAGAACAGGAACCATTTGACCCGGGAATTAAAAGTTCAAGGAATGGCTCTGATCCTTTCTCTTGTTTTGACCTAGATCAAATCCCGTAATTTCTCTCTGTTTTTCCTCATCTGTGAAAATGAAATCCGCTCTCAGTACAAGAGGTATTCTCTCTGTGTAGGACCCCTCCGTCCTCTTATTTCAATATCCAAATTTGTTTCCTTGCTGCTTCCAGAACCAGGTTCAGTGTGCTTCCTCTTCTACGAAATCTTTTCAAATCATCACGGCCAGAATCTCTCACCTCATCATTCTCTTTGTGTCTCTGTGATTGTCTGTGTGGCCATCAGTGTTGATATAGGGCCACCCACGTGTGTGTGTGTGTGTGTGTGTGTGTGTGTGTGTCTTTGCCACGAGACTGAAAGCCCCTTGGGGACAGAGACCAGGTCGAATTTACCCTCCACCTCCAGTTCTATGAATAATAGGTGGTGCTCCTAGCATTTAAATCAGTAGTCTAAGTAAGGAGTTATAAGTACATTGTAGGACAGATTTACAAATTTCACGAATTACTATTGTTGTTGTTAACTATTATCACTGGGTACCAGTTAATGTCACATTCACCTTATTATTCTTATGCCATTCATTTCGCTGGCTCTTCATGATATAGCTCAGAATAAACGGTTGCCTCATTAATTTTCTTAGATAACCAGTTGTAGGGAAATGTAAATCTCTTTGTTTATCAAATATAGAATTAAGCCAACTTGGTTTGGTGTTTTAAAACTTAAAAATAAATGAAATTGCTGTAGATTAATTGTAAAGCCACCAGGAGAAGCAAATTATAGTATCAAGCTCTAATGTTAATGATACAGAAGACTTAATTACTTGGAAGAGGTGGGGAATTAATGTTGGATCCTGAAATGCTCTGCAAAGCATAAATGATCTGGAAATATAGCACCCTGTGTCTCAGTCTCAGTGTTATAATTGATATATATGTTTTTAATCTGCACACTCATACACTAATCTTTTAAGAGTGTATTTCTACATGTTTCTGATATAGTCTGATAACGTGATGCCAAAATGTGGTTGATTTATGCTACTCATCTATTTAAGTTTATACCTTTGGCTACTGTACTACTGCTAAGTGGAGATTAATTTCTTTCAAACAATGATATTCTTGGTAATATGATTGTGAGTTGTTTTTAGATTTTGAAAATTGTACTTCTAACCATTTTCCCAGTACATGTTATGAGAAGGAAATGAAATAACTAGAAAATATATACATCTTTTATACCTAGGGAAATAGAAATTTTAGCACTAGAAATTAGGTAGTCTGGTGTCCATGTTTTATAAAAATCTTAAAGAGAGGAAAAGTAACTTGTGTAAGAGAGGGTTCTATCAAGTTCCTGAGACAGCTGTGGCTGATATCCAGAATTCAGAAAGATTGGTTTATTATTCTTTCCACTCCACCTAATAATCTTTACTTTTAAAATCAACCAGATGGGATTATGTAATTATATGGAGATAATATAAATTACATTCATTCATGTAATCCAACACTGTATGTAAAAATTCCTGTTTCATAGGTGAAAACACGGAGACTGGAGCTTAGTGAAGTGTATATCCCCTCTGTCCTACTGATACATCATTATTTATATTACTATTGTTTAAAATAATTTTGGTTTTCATGAAGAAAAGTGGGAACATGATACCTGAATTCACTTTGCAGTGACTTTGAATTCAATTAACGGGAATCTGTATCTTAAATTGTAGGATTAGTTACATAGGTTTGGCTGGGGCGAATTTGAACTTTCTCCTTTTTGACTGGACAGTCGTGCTGTTATTGCTGCCTTTTCTTTTTTGCTGCTGAAGTCTCCTGTTATCTCAATGATGGTATTTCCTTTTAGCTCCGAAATTAAAATAACATTCTGAACCCTGTAAATACAAGGAGATGAATTGTGTCCACTCAGGTAACGTTTCTGAAAGACAGTAAAAATAGTAGAACTCTGTTCAGAACTCAGCTTCTTCTGTTCAGAAAATAGTATATTGGAGCTAGGAGAGTGAGTGACTGAGTAAATGTGGAACATTTAAAATAAAGAAAATTTTCCTTTACATCATAGTTTGACACATGGTAACTGAAAGCTATTTGCATCTGAATAACATTATTGTCTTTCCAAAGCTTATTAAAATAGTGATAAATGAGATAAAAGTAAGAAAACATCCCCTTTACGTTGACAGTTTTAATATCATAATTATATGGCTTTTTATTATAAAATTAACTCAAATTAGGAAAGTGAGGGTAAATATTGGGACCTACATTTGTACAATAATACATGAGGTTTGTGATTGAAAATCACTTATTTGTAATATGGCAAAGAGATAGATAAAAGTGACCTAAAGTTTGCCTTTCTAGCATTTTCTTTCTATTTAATCTTTAAAATGTTCAACATCAAGAGCAATATCAAATATATTTCAGAGCTTAAGAGCATTTTCATGACATTGATGCTATGTCTCATCATTAGTGAGCAAAAGCATTGCCTTATGACTGGCTGCTGACACACTCAGAGGAAGAAAAGTGGCCAAATGCTACTGCTCACTCAGATGACTTATACACCGTTGGTGCCCTATGCACTCTGCAGACATTATTTCATTTAAATGAGTTCAATTCATTTAATACCTTTTAAAGCTATTATTTGATATTATTTTCCTCTTTTACAGATGAACAAACTGAGTTGCAGAAAGGCTGAGCAACTTGTCAGTCACATGACTAAAAAGCAACAAAACTAGGATTCAGACCAGAGTCTGACTTGAGAGGCCATACTCTTATTCCCTGTGCCCAAACTGAATAATCAGTACATGTGAGTTTGCTGTTTGATTGTAGGAACAGAATGTTTTCTCATCTGTTATACCCAGAAATAGTTTATCTTGTTCATTTTTTCAGATGTGCACATATATTTTTACATTAGTGTTTTTATAAATCAGTTTGAAAGCTATTGACCTAGCTATAACAATGAGATTAATATTTTTCTTATATTTTCATATTCTTGCACCAATTCTGATCACTTAAGGTAATGCATTCAATGTCAATTTCAAAACAGTAAAATACTAGCTGAATGTAAGGTCATCATATTACTAAAATGACTTTATAAGTCTGAATTACTAAAAATGATTATTAGACTAAATGTTTCCATTTCCTTTCTCCTAGATACATTACTGATTAAATATGCCATCTATTTTATGAGAAAATTAATGCTTATTGATTTGGCAATTGCAGAGTGTCACTTAAAGAGTCTCACTAGATCCTCCTATACAGACATTTAAGGTACCTCAGCTTTCCCAGTTCTGGTTACACATTTCCTGTCTACATGCTCTGGAAGCCATGAGATGCTGAAAGAGAAGAATCTTCTAGCTGCTGACTGTGTACTAATACCTCCTATGCCTAATGATATATTTTCTAGCTTTTATCAGGACTAAGGGACATAGTCAAATTTTTTTAACAGAATCAGTTTAATTTTGTGAAGGCACAGGAGAAAACAGAAGTGTCGATAGTTTTTACACTTTCTGCCCAATTTCTGCCTCATTTATCACAATTTATTTCTCAAGCCAGTTATGTACCTATTGCATACCAGAAACTGTGCAGACAATACACCTAGCCTCTTCAATTCTAATTCAACATCGTTATTGATGTTTATGGAGATACTACAGGTCAATATATATATTAGTATGTAATTAAAGTGTTTAGTTTTATTGCATAATTTATGGCCCCCTCTCCTCAAAATAACCTAGGAAAGCAATAGTTTTGAGCCCTCTGATTCTCATTGGCATTTAGCCCACTATAGTTGTTGTTCTCCTAGTTCTGATACCTAGAATTCATGAGAATGCTCCTTGGAAGAGCTAATGAATGCAGGCTGCAGCAGGACTGTCTTTGTGCTCTGAACAACTAGGCCCATGGATGTGGTCTGAAGTCTCATTAGCAGTTTTCAGGGTCACATTGTGATTTTGCCTGTGCCCATTATCTTCCTCTGCTGTCAGAACTTGGTATTTATTTTTATTTTCCTCCCAAGATTCCTTACTTTCATGTTACTAACATTTTTCTCTTTGTGGGCAAGAATGAAGGTCAACAAAGCAGTTTCTCCCGTTGCTTTCTGCACCTGTGGAGAAAGTGCATCACTAATAAAGTATTTAAGGGGTTCATTTTCAGGATGTTTATTTTTACACAATGAAAACAAGAGCTAATAGCAAGGAAAACTATGTCAATTATTACTTAATGACCACTTGACTCTATGGGGCAGTACAGAAGTGGCTAGGAACACAGGTATCTCTGGCCAAATGCCTGCTTCTGAATCTAGACTCCATTATTTACTAGACACAAAATCTTCGATAATTTTTTTAACTTCTTCATGCCTCATTTTTCTCATCTATATAATAGTATCTACCTTATGGTACCATTGTGAAGATTCTGTGCATTTTTGCAAAGGATGGCAGTATAAAGACAGTATAAGTTCATGGTCTATTCAAAGTGTAGAATGTAGTTGGGAAGTACGAATGAGTATGTTGTTGGAGAATGCAGTCAGAGACTCTGTGTGTTTAACTAAATATTAATATGATGTAGTTCAGTAACAGAGATGAGTTCATGCTTATGTAAATGTTTTTTTGTTTACTCTACTCTGCCTCTTCACCTTTTTCTTTTATTTCTACAATTATCAAAGTATTTTAATAATGCAATTATCAGTTTTATCTTATCAAATATTGGTTTCATTTAAATTTTTTTAAATACTGATGCTCTTTTAATTATGTCACTATAATTTTATAATTATAGGCAAATAATATTTAATTAATTGATTCTACTTTTTCCTTCTTACTGGTTGGATGTGTCAAGCAAAAGCAATGTCCTGAGATGTCTAAAAATGCATGAAACCACAGATTTTATTTTTTTCAGAGCTGTGTAGTAGAGCTAATATTTTAGACCAAGATACCCTAGAATGACCTAATCAGTGGTATTCAGTGCAGAAACTTAACCCACAATCCAAGTGTCTAATGCCCATGAATTGGGTAATTGATACATATGGGACTCTCCTATAGCACTCTTATGTTCAGGAAGAAAAGCAATAGATTCTGGTCAGAAGACCTGGGTGAGAACCCTGGGTAACAGTACCCTCACTTTTCTTATAAAATAAGGATGGTTATAATATCAATAAGAGCAACCCGATTTCAATAAAATACAGCCTTTGAGTCAACCTTTACCTTACGTGTTCCATAGAATAGAGAATAATATTGTTTTATTTACATTTTGAATCAACAGTCTCCCCCCATTACTTTGACTAATTTGAGATATTTGTGAATGCCATTTGATTAAATCAAATTGTTCTCGTAACTTGAGAATGACTGAGACTGAAGGTTTTTGCACTTTAAAAAAGGGTGCATAGACCCCTTCTCCTCTCTTTGGAACTACCATATTTGTATAGAAAAGAGAATCAGAAAGAGTTTTCAACAACTGAGGCAGAGGAAAGTTCAAAGACACACACATCTTTACGTACAACTGTTGTCAGCTATGTCATTAGGGTGAAGAAATATACTATAAACGGCATCACATTTGAACACCTATGTGCCGATTTTATGATGTTTTATAATTGTCTCATCTATTAAGTCTTGTTACTATATCCTTCAGGCTCTATTTATGTTTGTTCCATGGTGTCAGTAAGTAAGGATGGTGATTAAATAAACTCTGTCATGACATCTTGAGGTATAGTTACTGGTTAAACGATGTGTGTAACAAAAGCAGAGAGGCTGCACAGTGTGGTTGGGGTATTTTATAGTAAGGTTGGTTTTTCATAAATCCCTGCTCCCCCTTTTCCTTTTAAATAGCTATTAGCTACTGTATTAAACACCACCAAAAATAGCCTTGGGGGTCAGTGTTATTGTGCATTAGAATGTATTTAGCTTTTCAGTTTTTAAAAGCTAATCAATCCTTTTGCAATAGAGTTAAACTTTGCCATTACTTTCCTAGCTACAATGGTCTCAGATTTTTTTTAGTTTCGTTAAACTTAATTATTTTTTACCTTTGCTATTTTACCGATGATTTTCTAGATTACTGGGTGGGTTTTTACCAACGAGAAAACATACCCTTTTATTAGGTGGAGACTTTAGCATGAGGTCAAAGAAAACATACACCCTGTTTCCTCAGGGTTACTTCTAGTTAATGCCCGATATACCAGGGTGATTATTGAGGGCACCCAGTTTCATTTTCTAAATGGGTCATTATGGAAAATGAAAGTGGGCATTCTCAATAATTAGAAGTTACATGGCCACTTTACAATATAAAGTTGATTTCTGATTTTTTTGCTAAAATAATATTTTCAAATGTAATTTTTGAAATTGTGTTTGAATACAAATATACATTATATTTGAATACAAAGACAAATTGTATTTTTAAAATACAGATATTCTGACCGTTGTCAAAAGGTTATTCATACTTTGCAGGTTATGCAAACTGAGTTTTGGTTTTAAAATATGGCTGTAATAGTGCTAGATAATTTTGTTGACATGTGTTAGACACTCAGTGAGTAATTGCTGAATGAAACTCCTTCAATTGAACATCGGATTTCATTAGTACTCAGGCCTACACTCATAGTAGAAAAAAATCCACGCTGTTAATCCTTCTGACAAACATTGGTTAAGCACTATGTGTGTGCCAGTCTGATATAAAGACACATCAGTAAAGAAAATAGACAAAGTCCCAGCTCCCATGCTTTTGTTCTAGAGGTCCTTTATAGGCTAATAATATATACTTATCAAGTTATACTGATGATATTTCGCTCTTATACAAATTGCTTTGACAAAAGGAAGGCTTCCTGTAAAATCCATCCTTTTTTTTTTTTAATTATTTCATTGCTGTTCAATTGCAGTTGTCTGCATTTTTCCCCCACCCCAACCAAACCCACTTCCCTCCCTTGCTTCCACCTTCCCCCTTGGTTTTGTCCATGTGTCCTTTATAGTAGTTTCTGAAAACTCTTCCCCCCATTGTTCCCTCCTCCCTCTCCTCTGGCTATTGTTAGATTGTTCTTAATTTCAATGTCTCTGTCAACCTGTTCTTTATAAGACTGCTCAATGATGTAAGCTAACTTTATACCATGAATTCCTACTGGGTATATTCTTTTTTTCTCTTACTCAATAGCTTACCTGACAACTTAAGCCCGCCTAGAGTTGACAGTGTCAGTTGCTTATGATTTTTATGTTACAGTTTAATAAAAAAAGTAGCACAGAAAATTAAATTCCTAGCAGTCCTGATATCTTCTGTATTTTGGACAACATGTAAATGTACATAAAAACTTCATTTGTCTTTGAAAACATATTTTCCCTTACTGAAAAGGACAGATTATTGTTATTTTCTACAAATATATATAATTTACCCTTCAAAATGCATTCTGGATCTTTTGAAATGATTTCTATTTAGAGAAAGAAACTTCTCTGTTATTTGGTTCTTCGTAAAGCCCATGACTATTAGAATTTCATTGACTTATGGGCATAAAAGAAATAATCAGCAATTTATATACCAAAGTATACTTATTCAAAATGACAATAATAGTGTTATAAAATCAGAACTGTTTAACATTTGAGATAGACTAAGATTATCTAGTTTAATTTTCTTGTTTTTCAAATGCGCACAGAAGTATGGAAAGGATATGGTAATTGACTTGCCCCAGTTCACAAGATGGTTTGCAGCAGCCTCAGAGATAGAACCAAGATTTGCTTTTAATTTCATATTTTAAAAAGCATTCTGGCTATCAATGTAATACTTTTGGGAAAAAATTAAGAGATAGAAAAAATCAACCTGTCTAGTTAACTTACTCTGTAAAAGTTACCATAGTTACAAAACTCTATTTACAAACTATGTACCTACATACCCTTTAAATAACATTGAATTTTAACTCTATAAACAATTTATATCTTGCTTTTAACACTGGCAGAAAAATTATGTGGTATCTTATGAGTGATATATACATTCAGGTTAGAAATAGAGCAGAAGTAGCTTATAAAATAAATATAGCAAACCCTGGGTTTTTAATTACAAGCTTACAATTTTAATGAGATGATACAGGGTAAATGTAAAAACAAACGTGAATATTTCAATACCATTTGTTAAAAATACTTATTTGGTGGTGAATTTAAGTAAGGTACATCAAAATGATAACACTGCGACAGGTATGGGCACCTTGTCTGGCTCCCATAGAGTGGTATCTCTGCCCCCCACATGCGTTCCGGGTTGTATTTTCTCTCAGATCCTCATGGAACTTGCTCCACTGATGACCTTTCTTTCTTCTAGATCAGTACCTCCCTCTCCACCAAGTGTTTTCTCCCAGTGGTCAACAATCTTCAACTTTCACCCATCATAAACAAATAGATAGAAAACAACAACCACCTCCCAAATTGCTATTCTCTGTTTCTCATTGACTATCCTGTGGCTGGGCGGGTGGTCTGGAGAGCTGGGAAACCACTCTGACCAACCTGAGACTGGCCGCGTGGCTTCTCTGCACCCCAGCGGAATTGAGACTTTTATGTTTTATAAAACATGAAGTGATTTTAAGTGATAGTTTCATTAACTGATTTGTGATATCTCTTTTACCTCTAAAATTAGATGAATCCAAGTGAGAAGAGAGAAAACACGCCAACCCCTGAAGCTGTTTTATTATTTTTAGGGCATTCAAGACTGAATGTGTAATTGACATAGTGTGACTATAATTTACTGCCATAATCTCATTTCCATTGATTTATTTTGAGATTCTGTCCCCACTCAAGTTTCTGATGGTACAGGGGAGATAGTAAAGTTATTTTAAATGAGGTTCAAGGAAATAATCTATTTTTAAATGAAATAACCTGAAACCCAAAATACGAATAATAATATGAGTCAAAATCTGTCAGTTCTACCTCTTGTTGTGTCCCTAACCATTTGTGTGACATTAGAAAATTAACATTTACTGGTCTGTTGATTTATACAGTAAAACCAAATAACATCTTTCAATGTTATTTTTGCTCTTTAGAAATGGAATCTTTTCTTCAAATAAAATCAGGTCAGAAGCCCCAAGTATAGAAGAGATAAAACTGTAACTGGTGTGGTTGGATTAGGAGTGGGGCTTCAGAGTCTACTCCTCCTGTACTTCATGATACTGAGGCCACTGGAGTGTATAACCACTTAGAATCCCTGTAATTTAAAATTAGACTATTTGTTTTCCCTTTTGTTTTTGTCAGTGGCTAATAATTAAATTAAATTAAACCTCCACTAGATGGCAGTAGATCAAATCTTTGTTGGAGTAGTTTCAATACACATTCTTCAGTCCAGGCGTTAAGTACACCATTGGATTACTTACAAAACTTGCAGAAGAATTCCATTTCTCATATTTTAAACCTTAAAATTACTTTTCAACCTCTCAATTTATTCTCACTTTGTGTCCTCTTTTGAAGATATTGTGGACTTACTGGTTAGTTCATACAGTCTTTATGATGCCTGGCAAAATATTACTTCCTGTGGTCATGGAAATTGTTTAAAATTGAATAATATCCAAACAATTACATTTACACAAGCATATAATTTATTAGTAATACCCTTTATATTTTCCACCTTTACTAGGAGCCTAATCTTTAACCCAAAGGTGATGGTGATGGTGACCTGGTTATTATTCATCTTTCCTCTCCCTCCCCCACCCCTCCGAAGCACTGAAATTCCACGGCTAATGCTAGCGTGCATTGTGTTGTGTAGTAGCCTGGCTACACAGTAACATGAGACACTCTCATATTATAGTGGTGATGGCTGTTCCTGATAAGGATAGCGGGGGAAGTGAGGTAGCTTAGGAAGCCGCTCCTGTGCCTCCAAGTTTGAGTATACATTAGCCTTATGGATTCAGCAGGTTTTCCAGGGCCAGCGGTTTCAGTTACCTCATGCCAACACTGAGTCCCCCAGAAGTTGCCCCTCACTCCTCTTTTTTGGAGGCATTATTTATATTCCCTAGGAGAGAAGAACTGGTGGGGTAAATTTGTTGTAAGCTAACATAGATCACCATTTATGGAGAAGTCTCTAACTGCTTGTTTCAGCTGCTTGGATCTCATTGGAGGCAGCTTATACATAAAAAGGTCAAGGTAGATCCAAGTTTTTTCCTGTTTTCTAGATGAAATTAATAATAGCTCCCCATTTTACTCTCAGAATTTTCCCAGTTAGGATAATAAACTATATAATTACCTGAATACACAGTTATCTTTGCCTTAATCATTAATTCCTGCTCTTCAGGCCCAGGCCAGAGTTTAGCTAATTCAAAAAGAACTGCCTTAGGCTACTTTCTTAGGACTGTCAATTATGTCATCCATAGAATAAAAGAAAAGAGAATTTAAAGATGAAAGCTAACTTTAAATTCAAGTTTCTACCTCATTAGTTCAATTTTGTCTACTCGATACAGTCTTTTTCTAATGCATTTTGGAAAGGAGAATCTGATTTTTACCAATAAGGATACAGTAAAGCTAGAAGCAAATTGCAGCCACTTGCCTGCATTACATTATAAATAACAGATAAAATTCCAAAATTAGAGCTCCAAAAATGGTTAGTTCACAATCTCTTACGCATACATGGTAGATTGAGTTTTTTAAATTATCACTCAATAATTCACATCACAACTATGTGTATGGGAAGCAGTTATCATTCCATCTAGTCATTACCCAAAACTCTCTTAAATAATTATATCTTTAGATCTTTAAATACTCTTTTCCCACATTAGTCCTCTACATTTTAATTGAATACAATTAGTGAATTATAGATTGCAAACCCCCCTTTTTTTGCCCTCAGATTTATAATCAACAAACGTGTGTTTTCAAGAACAACAGGTAACAATTTTATCCATAAATTTAAAAAAGATATTACGAACCCATTTGTTGAAGAAAGTGCACACTTATAAATTTATAAATTCCAGAATGCAAAACTGTAATGATAAAATCTAAATTGATTCAAACTCACTTCCTTAAAACATGATGGATTACTTTCCTTTTTTTACTGTTTACCAGCTTAGATAACAGTGCTTAACTTAACTAATGACAACATTAACACTTCACCTAAAGCAGAAAATTCTATATTTGAAAACATATATACCGTATACATAAAATTAGAAGGAATCCCATGACTGGGAGTACAAAAACCAAATGTTAAGGGACTGAAATATTCAACCAGAAGGGACTGAAAGGTACTGTTTTTGAAAATATAAATAGTCCCCTCCCCCAACCACAGGGGTTTATGATGAGGTTTTTACCCACCTACATCTTTGTTAGAACTCAGAAGATAGATGAAATCTTAGCTTGAGGCATTTTGTTTAGAAAAATATCATGAATCCTTATTTCCCTGCTATTAGAGAGGGCTCCTAAAGACATTTGTGCAAAGCTTTTCCCCTGCAAATCTTTGATTTCACTTACGGTGTTTCGGATCTCATCATGCTGAGTTGGAGAGCAGCTATATAATGGCCTCACAGCTGTTGCTGTATTACTTTGTGTAGATAAAGAATGGACGTAGCCACATCTTTGGCTGAAAACTTCCTGTGGCTTTCTGAGCTATAGGCTCCTGTTCACCAATTTCCATTTCACTTTCTCCTCCTGAATACAAAGAAAGAGTAGATCTTTTAGCCCCTAAAAATCAGGTGGCATTCTATGACTGGCTTTGGTCAATGAATGTGAAAAAAAGCCATTAGAGCCACTTCCACGAAGAGCCTTGAGGAGCCAGTGCGCTCATTCTCCTTGCCCCTCCAGTCCCTCTCAGGGCTGGGATGTGTGTTGAGATGGCAGAGTCCTTCAAGCAGCCATGCATTCCCAAGACTACTTAGAAAAGAGCTGTATGGAAGTGAAATAGAGAGAAGTGAAATATTCTGAGTACTAAGTGAAGAAGAAATACTTTGTCACATGTCACTGAAATCTCAGGCTTCATTCGCTATCATAGTGTAACCTTATCCTTTTTGACTCACATAGGGAATATATGGAGTTTTGTTTTGCATTTTAATTTTATTTTTATGGCTTACCTTTGTCCTCAATAAGATTCTTTCAAGCAAGTGTTGAGTGAAACAGGTCATTGCTTCAAAGTACAAAAGATATGAAATTAGACTATCAGACAAATAATTTTTACTTTGACTGAAATATGGAAAATTATTCAGAACCGGTAGGATTATTTTAGCCACCAAACATAATGTGAGAAGACTTTTTGTAAGAAGAGAAGGAAAAATCTGTGATGTTTTATAGTTCCTTGTTTAAAATATCAATTTATAATTTTTATAGTTCTCAGTTCGTATTGGCAAAGTAATAAGTAGCATTGTAGAGCTAAAAAAAATAATTTAGTTCCTATGACAGAAACAGCCTAAATAAGCAGTCATTTTACAGATATGACAACTATACAACTATATCCTGTTTCCCTTGGGGCAGTCTAAGTTTATGCCTTTTGTCTAGTAATTCACAATAGGGTCCCTTTCATTCAAAATTGTCCTGACTGGAGAATATATTGTATCATATGTTGGGGGTGGGAGGGGTCAGTCATAGTTTGGAAAACATGTACCTGGTAAATTTCCTTCTTTCTCAGTTCCATGAAATGTACCACTCCATGAAAATAATATCATGTGAGGGTGTAGATGCCAGCCCACAAAAGATTTTAAGTCCATAAATAAGTTAAAACACCATGATTAGTAAATATAAAACAAACATTTATAGGTTGTTGTGGATTGACTCAGACCCATAATCATCATGCATGTAAAACATTGCATCAAATAAAAAAATGTGGTTTCATTTCTAATAACTGTCTATGGAGCATTAGAATATAGCTATTGTTTTCATTTGGGTATAAACAATGGGTTTTAAATGCTGTTTTCATTATTAGTAGTATTATTATTTCATATTTATTATGGAAATATTTGGAGATACCAAGAGAAAGTAACGGTGCTTTAAAACACCATGAAGCTACCAGCCCAGTCCAAACAGCCATCACCCAAGAGCCGGTTCTCTCTACAGCGCCATCTAGTTTCTCCTCTTATATTACTTTGATGCCATCCCAGAAACACATTCTTTTACCTTTACACACTTCATCAGTTATCTCCAAGTAGGTACCCTGATAAATGTGGTATTATGTGGTTTTCATATAGTAGCATACATTTAACAAATATTTGTCAAACTAGGTTTGAGCTGAAGTTTAACCTGTCGGCATTTAGCCATGTTAAATGGATACTGTCTCTCGGACTAACAAGTCATCTCCCCATTTCACCTTTATCAGAACCAATCGCCTTCAAACATTCTGAAAGTAAACTTTACATTTCCCCTTAGACAATGTAGAGGTACATGTACACAGTGCAGCCAGAGATCAAGGAGCTGTGAAGATGTGTTCTGCAGCTGTCTCCCTTTGAAGCCCTCCGCTTGGATGCTTATGATAACAGTGCAACCCAGGTTTCCAGGGAACTCGGCAGGGTTGCTCTTCAGGGAAAAGCCGAATACCTTAGGTTGACAGGTTATCTTCAAGAAATGTAATCCTAATAAATGGAATTTATGTAGCAAATGTTAGGAGGACTAGAAAATGAATTGTATCAGTCTGTTTATTGAGGCTAGGGAACAACAGTATGTTATAAATGAATCACATTTTCTTTGTGCTAAAATTATTCCCATGTAATCTTTTAATATACTTAGCAGGATTTGAAGAAAAGGCAAATTATCCCCTTTCTGTTTCATACCTCAGCATATAATTAAATAGTATTTCTGGTTTATTTAAAAAGAGAAAACAAACCAAGGTTTTTTCCCTTATTAAATACACAATTGAAAGAAGAAAAAATTAAATATTTGGCATAGATTATATTTTTAGTAAAATTAGAGAAATTTGGCAGGTTATATGGTTGCTTATACATTATACCAATTCCATTGAATTCATATATATGTTCTTGTTTATATGTAAATGCTACAAAATGTTTAAGAAGGTAGAACTAGCATTTCTTATCGGGGGCTTTGGAAATAAAGTTTATCTTAATTAGCTTATTACCTTTCTTTCTTTGCTTCTTACATCAATGGCATGTTGGTGACATTTAACTTAAGCATTCAATTTATATTCTGATGCAGCTGTAAGCAACCTGTTAAAGGGAATAGATAGATCTGTTTTTTTCCATTTAGTGGTCATATAACCAAGGTCAAACCTGGATTCCCTCATTACGTAATGACTGTTGTAACATTTAACTTATAAAGGATTAATTTGGGATCATCTATAGAGACTTTTAAAAAATAAGCTATACCTTGTGTTTATATAAAAGAAAGTACTAAAATTTTAAGTATGCCATTTATTGTTTTGACAAATCCATACAGTCCTATAACCAGCACCATAACCATGACAGAGAATGTTCGCTTCAGCTCCAACTGTCCCCTCTTGTCCCTTTGTAGGCAGACCCCTCTACTCACCGTCAGCTTCTGTCCATCACTGCTTTGCATTCAATTATTACAGTTTTGCGTGTTTTTGAAAGTTCATTATACAGTTGACCCTTGAACAAGTCATTCAAGGATTTGAACTGCGTGGGTCTAATTGCAGGTAGATCTTTTTCCAATAAATATATAGCTGGCCCCACATTCCTGGATGTCATATCCGCAGATTCAAACAAAGATCGCAAAGAGGACTTTCTGGCCAAGGCTGGGAATCCACAGATGTGCAGGTCCACTGGATTCAGTGTTCTAAGCCGTCATATAAGGGGTTCCAGCCTTCATGGACTTTGGTATCTACAGGGGGTATTGCTCTACAGACATTGAGGAAGAACCTAAGTTTTTGGAAGCATCAAAATTGTGAATAAATTTTGCATTGTGTGGAAGTCCACACAATGTTGTTCAAGGGTCAACTGTAAACGTAATCATATGGTGTATAACAATTTATGTCTGTTTTTTTGTGCTCAGCATAATGCTTTTGAGATTCACCTGCATGTTGAGGGTATCAATAGTTTATTTCTACTTATTGTTAAGTAGTAGTATTCTGTATATTCAGTGGAGATCATGGTCAATCTGGGAGATACAAACAAACTCTTTTCTTAAATACTGTTTTTGTATGTGACTAATGTTAAGCCATAATATTTAACCTTGTCATGACCTTGAACCTATGCACTTGATATATGTAAAATATTTAAGAAAAGAGTTTGTTTTTATCTTTCAGATCAGCCCCGACCTCTACAGGTTAAAAGAAATAACATCACTTGATGGACATTCAGATTGTGTAAAGTTTAGGTCAATTAGAAATAAAGCTTCTGTGAATATTCAAGTTTGTATTAGTCTTTCAGTGGAGACATTTTTAAATGCATAGAAATGGCACTACTGGGTGGTATAAGTCCATGATTAATTTTTTAAGTAACTCAGAAATGTTTTCTCTTTTAAGTGGTTCTACCATTTCCTGTGTCTCCAACAATGTGTATATTGATTGCTCCGTCTGATCATCACTTGCACATGGTTTTGTCATTATTTTAAAAAAATTTAGCTCTCTAGTGTATGTGCAGTGCTATTGTCCATTTGTCTATCTTCTTCAGTGACATATCTGTTAAAGTCTGTTGCCCTTTTTCATTGCCTCTTTTCTTCCTCTCATTGAGCTTTAAATATTCTTTAAATATACATGATAAAACTCTTTCATCATATATATGTTTGCAAATGTTGCTCCCTGTCTGTGGCTTGTCTTTTAATTTTCTTAAGTGTTCTTTAAAGAATAAAAGATTTTCATATTGAGAAAGTCCAATTAAACAATTTGTATTTTATAGTTTGTGTTCTAAAAATTCTTTGCCTAAGTTATATCACTAAGACCAACACTTTTATTTTATTCTAAACATTGTATAACGTTAGCTATTATATTTAATTCTGAACGAAAGTGGTAAGACAAACAGCCTTGCCTTGTTCCTGATCCTAGAGGAAAGTTCAGTTTTCGAAAGAATGGTATATTAGCTGTGAGAGTTTGGTAGTTTTATCAGGTTGATAACAAGGTCCCTTCAATTTAGGGTTTGTTGGTAATTTTTATGATTGGATTTTAAATTTATCAAATGTCTATTTCGCATATGTTGAGATAAGCATATTATTTTCTCTTATATATGATAATACAGAGAGGTATATTGATTATTGCATATTAAACCAATTTTAATAATACTGGGAAAATGTGCTATTTCTTTTTATGCATTCTCATATGTTTGCTGATATTTTGTTTGAAGTTTGTGCACATATGTTCGGAGCTTTATTAATCTATTCTAGGTCTGTATGTATGTATTCATTTGTTTAAAATTGCTTTTGTTTGTTTTTTCATATCATATAATTTTGGCCTCATAAAGTGAGTTAGGAAGTATTCTCTTCTCTTTTGTTTTCCTGTGCAAAATTGGTATTATTTTTCTAGGTGTTTGTTAAGAAAAAATTGTTTGTTAGAATTCACCAGTAAAGGCTTGGAGCTTTCTTTAGAGAAAGGGTTTAATTATGACGTCAACTTCTTTAATTGTTATAAGATTATCCAGCTATTTATTCCTTGTTTAGGGAGCTTTTTGTTGTTTGTATTTTTCAACGTATTATTCCATTTCATTCAAGATGTCATAAAGCATATAGTTTATTCACAATACCTCCTTTTATCATTTAAATGTCTGTAGGACTTAACATCTGTGTCTATTTAATTATTATTGGCTATTTATGTGTTTTTTTCTCATTTTCTGATCAGTGAGGTTAATGCTTTATCAATTTTTATCTGAACAAGACAGCAGATTTTGTATTTATTGATTTCCTGTGTTTCTTTTTCTCTTTTTATTTCTATATACACTTCAATTATTTTCTTTTTACTTATTCAGGGTTTATTTTGCCTATCTATTTTTGTGTTTCTTACATTTGAAGCTAATTAATTTTAAATCTTTCTTAATGATACACATTTTCTTTTAAGCACTAACTTAACTGCATTCTATAAATTTTTGTTATGTTTTCACTGAAATTTTTTAAATAAAAGTCCTTCAGTAACTTCAATATAAAAGCATTAATTCTCCCTTCCCATTCCCACTACTCATCGTTTCTTCTTTTTACCTAGCTTTATTTAGAGATGAATTGTTTAACTTCTTCATAATTGAGGACTTTTCAAATATTATTTATTTCTAAATCAATTCCATTGTGGTCAGAGATCTTAGTACGATTTTAGTTTTCTTGAATTAATTAGAACTGCTGAATCTGTTGCTGTGGTCTTTCATACTCTTACTGATGTTCTACTTGCCTTCTCTAATAAGTACTGAGGGAGATGTGTAATGTCTTCATCTATAATTTGGATCTGTTTATTTCTTCTTTCACTTCCACCATTTTTCTTAACATATTTCAAAGTTCTATTATTAGTCTATCCTTATTTAGGCATCTTTATATATATGAACTAACTCATTCCTTTGTTATTCTTAATGCTAACATTTAAGTTATATCCCTTGTTGTAAACTTTAATTGATATGAATATAGCTACTCAATTAAAAATAATGTTGGCTTGGTATATTTATTTAATCCTTTTGATTTTAAATTATCTATATCTATATCTATCTATATCATCTATATATACGTGTATTCTAGACATCATAGTTGAGTCTTGTTTTTTGATTCAAAATGACAATCTCTGTTGTTTCATTACTTTTAATTGAACTGTTCAGACAATTTACATTTAATATAATTTTAGTACAGCTGGGTTTATATCTATGATATTGCTATGTTTTCCTACTTGTCCCATCTGTTCTTTTGTTCCATTATTTTTTGTTTTCCTCTTTCTTCTCTTGGATAAAGTAATTATTTAGAGTTATCTTTATTTTCATTATAAATGTTATTGTTTTATTTTTCTATTAGTCGCTCTAGGGTTTATAATACACATTTTTATGTTATAGTACACTTTCAAATAACATTATACCATTGCATGTGCATAGTAAAAACATTATAACAGCATACTTCTATTCCCCAACTCTAATCTGTTATTTGTTCCAAACATTTTATTTCTCCATATTCTATAAACAATACAATAAATTTTTAAAGCATTACAAAAATTTTTATAAATAAAAAATGTTATATTCAATATTTACCCACCTGATTGTCATTTCAGTGCTTCTCATTCCTTTGTGCAGATAAAGATTTTTTTCCAAGTATGATTTTCTTTGGCTAAAGGTCAGTCCTTGACATTTCTAGTAGTATAGTTCTGCTGGTGATTAATTCTCTGGTAGTTGTTTTTCTGAAAAGAGTCTTTACCTCAGTTTTAGAGATATTCTCTCTAGGTAAATAATTACAGGTTAAGAGTATTTTTTTTTCTCATTCATACTTTAAATGATTTGTTCCATTGTGTTTGGTTTTAGTAATTTTTAAAAAGAAATATGCTGTAATTCTTATATATTTCTTATATAAGATTATATAAGAATTATATATCTTATAATGCATATAATGCTGATAAGTGTTAATAAGTGATGAACATCTTAACCAAGTGATATCCTTCCATTGATTCTGAAACTGGAATTGAAAGCCAGTGCAATTTTTCTAAGTTCCTGGGTTGGGACATATTAAATTCAGGGGCTGTCAAAAGTGATGGCTTTTTATAGGTGGCCTGGGGACTGGAGAAAAGATAGTCTATAGCAAAGAGGAACATAGAACAGGTGAATAGAAAGAAGAAGAAATGTGCAATATTAAACATTCAGAAGAGACAATGAGTCCTTGATTGTGATGTGAATAATCTAGCAAATAAGACACAATCTTGAATCCAGCAGCAGTAGATGTGGTTTCCTGTTGGTGATGACTCTGTGATCTTGTCAGTTTGTTAATCTCGGTGGATAACACATGATGACAGTGATGATGTGGTTCTCGGTCTAACTGCTATACTGGGAGGTTCCCAATTTGCCAGGCAGATGTTTTTATTGTTGCTCAAATACAGTTGTCTCCATATTTTCCCCACCACTTCCCCTACCCGACCCATATCTATCTTCCACCCTCAACCTTCCCTGACTTTGGGTTTGTCCATGTGTCCTTTATACATGTTCCTTGATGACCCTTCCCTCCCCCCCCATTATTCCTTCTCCCCTCTTCTCCAGTTACTGTCAGTTTGTTCTTTATTTCAATGTCTCCAGTCATATTTGGTTTGCTTGTTTGTTTTGTTGATTAGGTTCCACCTATAGGTGAGATCATATGGTATCTGTCTTTCACTGCCTGGCTTATTTCACTTAGCATAATACTCTCCAGATCCATCCATGCTGTCACAAAGGGTAGGAGCTCCTTTTATCTTTCTGCTGTGTAGTATTCCATTGTGTAAATATACCATAGTTTTTTAATCCACTCATTCACAGATAGGCACTTAAGTTGTTTACAACACTAGGGTATTATAAATTGTTCTGCTATGAATATTGGGGTGCATACATTCTTTTAAATTGGTGTTTCAGAATTCTTTAGGTATAATCTCAGTAGTAGAATTGCCAGGTCAAAAGAAAAATCAGATTTCTATTATAGAAGCAGTAGTAGCTTTGTCCATGGCCTAGTTGTGAAACATGGCTTTAGGAGTTCACCCTGAAAGTTCAACCTAGAGTGCTTTCCCTGGCCTCTCAGTGATTCTGTAAGCCCAAATAAATTATTTGGGAATAAAAATTCAAAGACATGGATTCTCTTCTCTACAACTGAACTATAACAAATGCCATAAGCATTTAAAACACTGTTTATCACATAGTAAATATTCAAAAGTTGTTGGTTGATGCTATAAATGTCTTCATTCATATGTCTTTGAAAGTTATTTGTTAAAAAAAGGTTCCCATCTGCAGTCATACAAGGGAACTTGCTATTTTCTTTCTATCTTTTTTTTTCAGATACCAAAATATTTTTTCCATTTTTTAAAATTTTATTGTTGTTCAAGTAGAGATGTGTACCTTTTCCCCCCATCTCTACCCCCTACCCCTGCCATCCCCTCCTCCCACCCCTGATTCCGCCCCACCTTGGTTTTGTCTATGTGTCCTTGAGTTGGTCCTGAAAACCCTTAACACTTTCCCCCCATTATCCCTTCCCATCTCCCCCTCTGGTTACTGTCTATTTGTTCTTAATTACAATGTCTCTGGTTATATTTTTCTTGCTTGTTTGTTTTGTTGATTAGTTTCCACTTAAGGGTGAGATCATATGGTATTTGTCTCCCACCAACTGGCTTATTTCACTTAGCATAATGCTCTCCAGTTCCATCCATGCTGTCGCAAAGGGTAGGAGCTCCTTCTTTCTTTCTGCTGCATAGAATTTCATTGTGTAAATGTACCACAGTTTTATGATCCACTCATTGACTAATGGGCACTTAGGCTATTTCCAGTGCTTGGCTATCGTAAATAATGCTACTATGAACATTGGGGTGCATAGTTTCTCCTGAATTGGTGTTTCGGGGTTCTTAGGATATAAGCCTAGCTGTGGAATCCTGGGCCAAAGGGCAGATCCATTTTAAGTTTTCTGAGGAAATTCCATACTGTTTTCCACAGTGGCTGCACCAGTCTGCAATCCCACCAACAATGGACTAGGGTTCTTTTTTTTCCCACAACCCCTCCAACACTTGTTGTTTGTTGCCTTGTTTATGATGGCCATTCTCATCTGTGTGAAGTGGTATCTGGTATCTCACTGTGGTTTTAATTCACATTTCTCTGACACCTAGCAATGCTGAACATCTTTTCATATATCTCTGGACCCTTTGCATGTCCTCCTTAGAAAAGTGTCTGTTCAAGTCCTTTGCTCATTTTTTAATTGGGTTTTTGTCTTCCTGGAGTGGAGTCATGTGAGTTCTTTATATATTTTGGAGGTGAAACTCTTGTCTGACATATCATTGGCAAACATGTTTTCCCATACAGTTGGTTCTCTTTTAATTTTAATGCTGTTTTCTTTAGCCATGCAAAAGTGTTTTATTTTTATGAGATTCCACTTGTTTATTTTTTTCCTTTATGTCCCTTGCTCTAGGGGACATATCAGTAAAAATATTGCTGTGTGGAATATCTTAGATTTTCCTGCCTATGTTCTCCTTATTTAGAAATCAAAGGCATTTTTGTACACCAACAATGAAATATCAGAAACAGAAATCAGGGAAAACATCCCATATGATATAGCAACAAGAAAAGTAAAATACTTAGGAATTAACCTACCAAGGAGGTAAAAGACCTGGACTCAGAAAACTACACAATACTGAAGAAAGTAATTAAGGAAGACACAAACAAATGGAAGCATGTACCATGTTCATGGACTGGAATAATAAACATCATCAAAATGTCCATAGTACCCAAAGCAATGTATATATTCAATTCAATACCTATTAAAGTACCAATGGCATATTTCACAGACATAGAACAAATATCTCAAAAATTTATATGGAACCATAAATGACCCTGAATAGCTGCAGCAATTTTAAGAAAGAATAACAAAGTAGGAAGGATCACAGTGCTTGATATCAAACTGTATTACAAGGTCACTGTAATCAGAACAGCTTGGTACTGGCATAAGAACAGACACATAGAACAATGAAACAGAATAGAGAGCTCAGAAATAAACCCAAGTCTGTACAGTCAATCAATATTTGACAAAGGAAGCAGCAGCATAAAATGGAGTAGAAATAGTCTCTTCAACAATTGGTGTTGGGAGATCTGGACAACTACATGCAAAAAAAAAGAAACTTGATCATCAACTTATACCATACACAAAAATAAATTCAAGGTGGATAAAAGACTTAAATATAAGTTGCTCTTTCTTCTTTCAATTTTAATACGGTAAACAAATGTCCTTTTTCTGGTCTGTTTGGTGCCATATATTTTGTATTTTTGTGTTTTGTTTTTTGTTGTTGTTGTTGAGACTTTGTTGTTTAAAATGACCCCTATGCATAGTACTCAAATACTGTCCAGTGTTCCTGAGCACAAGAAAGCTGTGGTTTGCCTTGTAGAGAAAATATATGTGTGAGAATAGCCTCATTCACTCAAGAATTGTATAGTTTTACTGGTCGCAAGTTCAATGTTAATGAGTCAATTAGTATGGTGCATCTGGAAAATGGAAGAAGAAAATCGCCACTCTGTATAAGAGGCTCTGCAGAAAGTGCCCAAGTCACACCTATAGGGCATGATAAAGCTACCCAAAAAATGGAAAAATGTGGATAGTGTATTGGGTGATGCTACCTCTGTGGATTCATGGGATGAACACCAATAGACAAAAAGATAGTGGACCACAATGGTGTGAGGTTAAAAGGCCACAGGAATTTACAATTATGGTACCCAGGGTCAAGAAACTATGAACTCTTTCTCAACTAATACTTGCTGGCTCACACATTTCAAAAGGTGATATGAAAAACATTAAACTTGAAGGCAAGACAAGTTCTGCAGGTCAGGAGGCTTAGGAATTTAAAAGTACCTGCTAAGTGCAATATAGGAAAAGTGTTATGTGGAAGATTAGGTTCTCAGTGTCGATGAGACTGCTTGTTTTACAGTGTTGGTAAAGAAACCTATATAACACAAGTGTTCCCCAAAGCCCCTGGCTTTAAAATATTCAGTAGCCATGCAATTAATTATATGTAAAAACTATATGTTAAATAAGGGGTTTTAATACAGGAACACACATAAAACAAGGGTATGCATTGATCCTTGAATTTCCCCTATGAGCAAAGGTTTTGTATTCACGAATGGAGTGTTTGCCATGACTTTTTGGCACCTTAACTACCACAAATAATGAGAATATTATGTTTCTATGTGTGTTATGGACTGAGTTAGGTTCCCTCAAAATTCATACATTGATGGTCTAAGCCCCACTACCTCAACATGTAGCTGTTTGAGGATAGACATTTTAAGAGGCAATTAAGTTAAAATAAGGAAATGTTTCAATTCTCTAGTAATTCAACTTAGATGTTGTGAGACATGATTGGTTGAAACAGGCATATTTTGAAGGCAGAAATGAAATGAATTACTAGAGAATTGAATATAGCTTATGAGAGATAGAAGTTTGCATTTATAAATATCTCCATATTTTGTTCTTCTTTACTGTTCACATGTATATATTTTTAAGAAAAAGCAAAATCTTGTGTGAGGGAAGAGAGTGCATTCACTGAAAAATTTTCAGGTTAATCAGTAAAAGCATGGTAATGTGCAGGAAATATAATTGAGCTGTTGGTAATAATCCAGAAAGTGAACATTCAGGGTCCAATTAAAAGAAAAGTTTCATTTGAAACCTTATGATTTTTTTGTGTTTTCCTATTTTTCTATAAAGAATATGTATTACTTATGTAACTGGAAAAAATAAAAATGTTAATATAAAAAGAAAAAAAGTTGATCAGGAACACTTAGTATTAAAGAGCTAAAAACAGTTAAAATGACTTATTATTTTTTATTAATATAATTTTCCATGGTTCTTTATTAAGAAGGAATTAAATTTAACTGACCCAACTATAATTAAGTTGAGGAATGAGTGAGTGCAATGGGTCTTAAGACTTGCTGGTATATTTATTGTAACAATGACTAAAATTACTTGAAAGCAAATTGGTTATTGAATGTTACATCTGTTTTAAAAACAAAATCATTCAAAATAAATATGCCAAGACTTTCTTGGCATTATGGATTAGTCTTGTTGTTTTAAGGGTCTAAAAAATCAATGGTAATTACATAATATAGAAAATGGACTTTGAAAAGTAATTCTTGCCCATTTTAGTTCCACCATTAAGGTGTTCCATTCTATTATTTGGGCTTTCATTTTGAAGTAATAAAAATATTTTTTGTTAGATAGTATCTTGGGGTGATTTTTATGAGAAAAATGTGTTTATCTATTCATTCAATTCACATCTTTTGTTTTTTAATGCAATCTACATGTTTCATTTTAATAAGGAACCGAAGAGTGCCTTAACTTTGCATTTGTTCTCTTATCTTCAATTATCATTGTAACTTTCTTATATGAAGAGGATTATGTGGCTACAATATAAAATGTTTTTATAATAATTGACAATTTTTATTCTAAAGATGTATTCTTCTCTCCGTGCTTGTATGCTTTTTATCTGCTGTGTCATGTTTAGCTTATTTTATAGTCAGGGAAAATTATTAGAATTAATTCAGCTCTAAACACAGTTACCTTGGCTAATTACACAGAACCCCATTTTTAGCTACAGACAGTTGTTTCCCCAACAGATTCTTCTTTCTCAGTTATATTTAACACAAATTATCAGGTATCTATTAGAGCTCAGCTATTAAAATTGAAAATAAGAAATGTTGATGAAAGAAACAAAGAATCAAGAGAGTATAAATAATTCCAGTCTATTCTTAATTTACCTTCTAAAAGAGACTAGAGTGTTTCTTCCCTTTGCTATATATTATCCTTTACGAAGAAACATTTACCAGCAATTTTGGACTTAGACTCCCAGCACAAAGCATTAGGACACAGTATTCTACCAAGTAGGACAATGTTAGAACAAATTCAAGCACAGTTGAAAAGATGCCTGCTTTTCCATTAAAAGGAACTTGTAAGACTGTGAGGAAGGCTATCACAATAGAATTATCAGCTTCTATAACCTGTGAAATGAAAAAAAGAGAAGTGGGAAAACACTGTCAGTTACTTCTGGGAGATACAAGCGTTGAGTCATGGATAGATCTTCAAGCAAAACAATCAACGAGGAAACAGTGGCCTTAAAAGACACAATAGATTAGATAGATTTAATTGATATCTTCAGAGCATTTCCTCTCAAAGCAGCAGAATATACATTCTTTTCAAGTGCACAGGGAACATTTCCTAAGATAGATCACATGTTTGGACACAAAACCTATCTCAATACATTTAAGAAGATTGAAATTATGTCAAGAACTTTCTCTGACCAGAATGGCATGAAACTAAAAATCAATCAGTAGGAAAAAAATAAAAAAATACACAAAAACATGGAGGCTAAATAACATGTTACTAAACAATAAATAAGTTACCAATGAATCAACAAAAAAAAAATCAAAAGATAGCCTGAAACAAATGAAAATGAGAATACAACAACCCAAAAATCCAAAGGATACAACCAAGGCAGTCCTAAAAGGAAATTCATAGCACTAAAGACCTGCCTCAAGAAACAAGAAAAATCTCAAAAACATAATATTACTCTTAAATAAACTAGAAAAATAATAATAAACAAAGCTCAAAGTGAGTAGAAGAAAGGAAATAATAAAGATAAGAATAGAAAAAAATCTAAAATAACAATATAAAAGATCAAACAAAGCATGAGCTGGTTCTTTGAAAACATAAACAAGATTAATAAACCTTTAACAAGACTCATCAAAAAAGAAAGAAAAAGCCAAATAAATAAAATCAGAAATGAAAGGGGAAAAATCACAACTGACACCAAAGAAATACAGAAGATTGTAAGAAAATGTTACAAACAACTATACACCAACAGACTCAATAATCTAAACAAAATGAAAGAATTCCTAGAAACATACAATCTAAAACTGAATCAGGAAGAACCAGATAATCTGAATGGACAGGTTGCAGCTAGAGCAATTGAAGCAGTAATCAAGAACTTCCAGGCAACAAAAGTCCTGCAATAGATGGCTTCACAGGCAAAGTTTACCAAACATTCAAAGAAGAACTAACACTATACCTTTCTCACACTATTCCAAAAAATTCAAGAGGAAGAAAAACTCCCAAACTCATTTTATAGGGCCAGCATTATCCTGATTCCAAAACTAGGTGAAGGCACAACAAAGAAAAAAAATCAAGGTCAATATCCCCGATGAACATACATGCTAAAATTCTTGATTACATATTTGAAAACTGAACTCAGCAATTAAAAAGGTCATACACTATGACCAACTAAAATTTATCCTGGAGATGCAAGGTTCACACAATATTCACAAATCAATAACTGTGACACAGCATATAAAAAATGAAGGATAAAATAACCTTATAATATCAATATATACAGAAAAACATTTAATAAAATCCAGCACCTATTTAGAATAAAAACTCTCAGCAATATGGGAAGAGAGGGAACATACCTCAATGTAATAAAGGCCACATATTCAAACCCACAGGCAACATCATACTCAATGGGCAAAAAATACAAGCAGTTTCCTGAAGATCAGCATCAAGAAATGATGTTTGCTTTCACAACTCTTATTCAACATAGCACTGGAAGTTTTAGTCACAGCAATAAAACAAGAAAAAGAAATAAGAGGCATCCAAACTGGAAAGGAACAAGTGAAACTGTTTTTATTTTCAGATGACATGATACTATCTATAGAGAACCCTAAAAATTACACCAAAAAACTACTAGAACTGATATATGAATTCAGTAAGGTAGCAGTATACAAAATAAATATCCAGAAATAAGTTGCATTTTTATGCAGCAAAAATGAACTGCCCAAAAAAGAAACTAAGAAAGTGATCCCATTTACAATTGCATCAAAAATACCTAGAATAAATTTAACCAAGGATATAATAGACTTATACTAAAAAAAATATAAAATGCTTAAGAAAGAAATTGAAGATACAAATAATTTCAAGGGTGTACTATATTCATAGATAATAAGAATTAACATCATTGAAATATACGGAGCAATTTATTTCATGGAACTAGACCAAACATTCTAAAAGTTTATGGGCAACAACAAAGACTCTTAATAGCACAACAATCTTGGGAAAGAGTAAACACAGTTGGAGAAATCACACCACCTGATATCAAAGTATACGAGGCCATCGTAATCAAAATAACATGGTACTAGCATAAAAACAGACATTTGATCATTGGGAAAAAATAGACAGCCCAGAATTAAACCCATGCATTTATGATCAATTAATATTTGAAAAAGGAGGCAAGAATATACAATAGGGTCAAGATAGTCTAGTCAAAAAATGGTGTTGGGAAAATTGGATAGATACATACAAAATACAGTACTAGACCAATTTCTTACACCATACATAAGGATAAACTAAAAATAGATTAAAGACTTAATTGTTAGACTCAAAAACCATAAAACTCCTAGAAGAAAATATAGGCAGAAATTTTTAGGTATTTCCCACAGCAATATTTTTTCTGATATGTCTCTTCAGACAAGGAAAACAAAATAAATAAATAAATAAATTAATTAATTAATTAATGAAAAAAATGGGACTACGTAAAAGTTAAAAAGTGTTTCCACAACAAAGAAAATCATTAACAAAGTGAAAAAAGAAACCACTGAATGAGAGAACATATTCACCCATGATATATCTGATAAGGGGTTAATATCTAAAAGTTATAAAGAACTTATAAAACTCAACACACACAAAAAAACAAACAACAACAACAAAACATGGGCAAAGGACCTAAATAAACATTTCTCCAAAGAGGACATATGGATATCCAAAAGACTTATCAACCCTGGCCGGTGTAGTTCAGTTGGTTGGAGCATCATCCCACAACCCGAAAGCTGCAAGTTCAATTCTAGGTCAGGGCACACACATGTATTGCAGGTTCAGTCTTGAGTCCTGGCACATAGGAACCCCAGTCTGAGCACATATGATCCTCTGTCCAGGCACATATGGGATGCAGCCAATCAGTGCATCTCTCTCACATTGATATTTCTCCCGCTCTCTCTACCTCTCTAAAAAGCAAAGAAAAAAAAATATCCTTGGTTGAAGAAAATTAAATAAATAAATAAATAAATAACATGAAAAAATGCTTAACTCCACTAATCATCATAGAAATGCAGATTAAAACCACAATGAGATATCACCTTCCACCTGTCAGAATGGATATCAATAGATCAACAAACAAGTGCTGGAGATGATGTGGAGAAAAGGGAACCCTCTCTATATTGTTGTTGGAAATGCAGATTGGCACAGCCACTGTGAAAAGCAGTATGGATTTACCTCAAAAACTTAAACATGGAACAGCCTTTTGACCCAGCAATTCTGCTTCTACTAGTATAACCAAAAAAACCTGAAACACTAATTTGAAAGAATATATATACCCCTATTGTCATTGGAGATTACTTACAATAGCCAAGAAATGGAAGAAGCCCAAGTGCCCATCAGTAGATGACTGAATAAAAAAGCTGTGGTACATTTACACAATGGAATACTACTCAGCTATAAAAAAGAAGGAAATCTAAATCTTACTTTTTGCAGCAGCATGGGTGGACCTGGAGAGTATTATATTAAGTGAAATAAGCCAGCTGGAGAAAGACAAGTACCATACGATTTCACTTATATATGAAATCTAATGAACAAAATAAACTAGCAAACAAAGAAGAAACAGACCCATATATCCACAGGACAGACTGACAGCTCTCAGAGGATGTTGGGTGAAAAATGGGAAGGGATTAAGAAAAGAAAACCACTCAGTCACAGACGACAGTGCAGTAATTACTAGAAGGGAAGGAGGATGGGAGAGGTACACGAGGGTAAAGGGAGGTAAGTGGTGATGGAAGAAGACCTGGGGTTGTGAGCACAATACAAAATACCGATGATGTATGTAGAAGTGTACACCTGAAATCTATCTAATATTATTAACCAACACCACACCAATAAATTCAATTAAAAAAAGATTCCATTCAAAGTAGGCATTGAGACCCTGATTATTTGTGGAATCAGAAGCAATTCAAGATGTCTATGATTTATCCAGAGAAAAAAAGAAACTGCTGGAAAAGAACCTTCCTCTAAGTTCTAGATCACAGATTTTTAGGAAATGACAGAATTGTCCCAGAAAGTCCCAAGTCCAGGAATATTTATTTGTTGGTCAGTGAAATCAATTAATATGTCTGATCCATGTTATTTTGAGAAACAAAGCTACTTCATTTTAAATAGCTATGTTACTTGGAACAAATATTTGTTTTTAAAATTTTAGTCTTTTTTTTCCTGATTATAAACATTATCTACTTTTCACTCTTAAAGCTAACTTTATTGACTACTTGTTCTTGTTCTTCTGCCATACACAATCTCTCTTTTCTACTATAGAAGCAACTTGTCTTAAAAGTTTGACTCATTAACTCTTGAGGTTCTATGCATTTCTTTTCTAGGTTTATCAGTGTGATTTGTAACATTGTACACAATACTTTTGTTACAGGACAAGAGGGGCTTGGGATGATATACTATTACCGAAAGGAACCCCCCAGGTTCGTTATGTCTGCCGCCTTATAGGAAAGACATCTCTCAATGCCAGAGATTAGTGAAAAGGAAAGGAAATGTTTATTTAATGCTATACAGACTTAAAGTAGTGACCTAATGTCTTCATCAAAATCCCAAAGTCCCTTAAAACACCTACAAACACACACAGTCTTTCCTTCTCCCTTTGCCCAGTCTGGGGTACCGTATCTCAGGAAAAGAAACAGAAGTCTGTGGCTCAAGCAGCCCCCAGTTCTTCCTAGTAATCTGTCTCAGCTGGCAGGCCTCCCTCAGTTCCCAGCACCATCAGCTGTGTCGCCGGGATCTCTGCTAAAGCCAGGTGGTGGTCCCCACTACTAAAGTTGTGGGGGTCCCCACTCTGGTAAAGCTGTGTGCTTCTCTCTCCACTGCCTCGGCCGCATGGTCCTCTCTGCACAATGGCTGCAGCAGTCTCCACTCAGCCAAAACTGCATGATTCTCCCTCCCAATGGCTGCTGCATCTTGGTTTAAATCCCCGTGCCAATCTTCCTTTGCAGCCCCGTTTCCGACCCCTCCCATAATTGGCTGCACTTGCCATCAGTCTCACATCCTTCCAGCTTTCCTGGTCTGCCATCATGAGTCCAGGCAGGTGTGGCCCCATGTCATGGAGCCAATCTTCTCCATGCTCCCACGCAGGTGCTGTAACTCGGGGGACCTGCCCCCCAGTTACATCTTGGTGGGGAAGTTACTTCCATTCCCCTGGCTCAGAGCTTGGCCACAGCTATTTAACATATCTATGCAACCAGTTAAAGGTTATAGATGTGTTAAATGACCATGCCAGAGGTTAACTGCAAAACTGTTGCTATGCAAAACAGCTCTCAATGGCCCTGCTCCATTTGTCCCTTCCCCTAGCTCACACCTGTGGGGGAAGTGGTGAAAGCATCCTAATATTTCCTGAACATCCTGAGTTCTGGACCCCATTCCAAATCCCTATTTGGGGTCCCCCTCTTGGCTGCAACCTGTTACACTTTCACATATAATATTTCATTTGAACTTGACTGATTTCATTTAGTGAAAAAGGTAGATTATTATTTTTGTTACGTCGATAAGGAGACATGTTCAAAGACAACCTCTGACTTGGCTTTGGGCACTGCTGATAGGGATGAAGTGGATAGAGTTAGAACTTACCAGATTCTTTCAACTTCCAAGTCTTTCATTCTTCCTACTAACATCATATTACCTTTGAAGACAATTGAAACTTATTTATTCTACCATAAAGAATTCTCTCAACATTACCAGTCTTGAATATGGCCATGAATAATGTATATTATTATTTTTCTTTTATATTTTTATTTTACCATCCCCTGTTTGCCTTATCTGAACAGTTGAAAATGGCCCAAAACTTCCACACTCTCCCACGCACAAAGGAGGAAGTTGAAAACAAATAACTTCCCTTCAAGGCTGTGTCATTTCTGCTTACAATTCTCACCATTTCTGCTCACATCCAGAGTCTGCCTCTTATTTAGGTGGTTTCTTGTAGCTGCCATGGTGAGCTATGTCTTTGGGAATTCTCTGACTAAAGGAGTAGAATGAAAGAATGGATACTGGTGGACAAATACCCTTTTCTCACAGCCTAACCACCCGTATCTCCATGAGTCATATATTTATTCCTGGGTCCATTTAAAACATACTTTTCCCTCCCCACATTAGAAGACCAAAGTCTTTGTGACTGAATTGATCTAGGTCAAAGATGTATGATTCTCTCCTTTGGGTCAGTTAAGGCTAATTATGATTTGGTATCAAAAGAAGTTTATTAATCACCCCTGTTTTGATTCTACATACAAACTCTTGTACAGTGGGACAGGGTACTGCAATAAAACTTCCTTTTTCAGGAAAGCCAAGAATGTTTTACAAACTGATGTCAGTGATTCATTCAAGTTATCAAATCCTGATAGGCAAGAATTTCTGTGCCTTCCTAAGTCAATCATTACTATTCTGCTTTCTGGGGGGTTAACATGTTTTATATTGCCCTCCATGGCTCTTGGATTTTCCATCTGGGAAGACTTTTGTTTATTTTTTTGCCCATTATTCCTTATGGTCACATCTTAGCTGAGTGGTGGAATGTATGCACTTCTTTGGAAAAATACAGATTTCACAGTTCATTTCCTGCTGGTATAGATTTGGAGACCTGGAGGTAGTTTTGACAGGTGAAAAGCACTGGGCTTTTGTAAATCTCCCTTGTGGGTTCTTTGAAAATACAATTTACATAAAAATGTAATAGTCTCAGTCAGTTTCCTGTGCAAGTAAGCACAAGCAGAGATTTCATCTAAAAATAAATCTTAAACCTGAAATTTCCTATCTCTTTACTAATCTGTGAGTCCCAACCCACACTTGACATCACAGCTACCAGAAAACCAAGATACATTACAAAATAATTCTTGTAAAGGTATAATAGAACAATAAAGACTGGATAGCAGAGAGGGTAGAACTATTCTAAAATGATCTGAGGAGCACCATCTGCTTTGAACTCCCTAAAGGCACAAGCCACTACTGAATGAGAGCAGTGAATGCCTAGTCTCAGCAGAGGACTACTACTAAGGGAAAATGAATCAGCAAAGCATTTAGTTGTCATGGATGACTAGGGCCAAAAAATTGTAAACTTGAAGGAATTCTACCATAGCTGAGTTTTGGGGCCAGAAGTTGAAAAGCTAGGTTAAAAGGCAAAGTGAAGTTTCTTGTGAATTTGTATAAAAGAAAAAAAAAATCCAAAGAGAGAGAAGTTTACTTAAAGAATAATCCCTCTTTAATAGAAGTGCCCAGATTTGAAGGTAAGTTGCTAAAAACCGACCTTGAAGCCCGTGACAGCAGAACGTGGTCTCCCATCTTTTGGGATGAGGGAAGAATATTTACCAGAATTTATTTGAAAAGCCCAGGGAGGTCATAACTCAGGAGCAAGGTCAACCAAGCAGTAAACTGAGTCTAATGAAACTTCAGCCCAGCTCTGAAAAACTTCAATCTCTAGTTAATTGAGGTTGTCGACCCCTTATTAAACGTGTCAAACAACGGAAAAAGGGAACCCTTCCTGATAGAAGATAATATCATTTAGAACCTCTGTTGTTCTTTTATCACAATTTCCAACATATATTAAAAATTACTATACTACACATAAAGAGGTAGGAAGATATGACTGATATCAAGAGAAAAAATGGATAATCCAAGTAAATGCACAGGTAACCTAGATATCAGTGGTGACTTCAAATTATTTACAGTTAAAATGTTAATAAAATCTGAGGAAAAGGTAGAAATAAAATGCAAGTGTATAGAACTTCTATATAGAACTGCTATGTGTAAAAAGATTATAATTGACATTCTAAAGTTGAAAAATACATTTAAAATATCAATATCTGAAATTAAAAATATCATTGAATGGTTTTTAACAGTAGATTGGGAAAAATGAAAGGATGGTTAATTAGAATATAGGTCAATAGAAAATGCCCAAAGAAAAGCATGGAGAAAGAAAAAGAATGTAAAACTGAACGAGTGTAAGAGATTGTATATTGTATGCAAAGGATCCAGTTAATGAAAGTTACTCTGAAACCATCTAAAAGAGTTGGGGGGGAACAACTTTTTCAATATTTTCTTGCTGCCAACACCACACAGGAATGCAGTGAAAGAGGCTTAAGGACCTCTCGCCTCCTGCTATCTGAGATGAAGACAGCACGGTGCGGATTAAGCTATCTTCAATATCAATTGAAGGTAACAGACTGATAGACACACTCCTTAGCAAAGGAGTCACACTCTCCTCAGTCTCCTTTTTCAAATTGATGAACTCTTGCTAATTTCTCTTAGGCCTCTTTGAAAGTGACAAGAATGAGCAAACGAGCACCATTATTTGACTTTTTGTAATGACTCACTCTAGACCTACACTACCCAATGAGGTATGAATGGTTGCTAAGCTATATATAAATGAAAATTAACAAAATTTAATATTCAGCATCTCAGATGCAGTAGCCACATTTAACATGCTCAATGGTCACACATGACTAACTACTATTAGATTTAACAGCTCAGATATAGAATTTCCCATCATTCTCTATAGATATATTAAAGTTCCTTAGGACTTAAAGCTGTAGACTTAATAATCACAGTTAACCTAATTTTTATGACATGGTTACCACAGCCTAAAAAAGTCCCCAGCTTTTAAGTAGGCAGTATGTACTAAATTAAGAGCTTTCCTTTAGAATAATTGGTCAGGGATATATCAGTTTTACTGTGAGTGAACTGTCAGCAGCTATGTATCATTTCTTGAATGTCAGTGTTTCAGGAGAAGAATTTTTTTCCTGGTAGTGTAAAGGAGGCTGCCACTTTTTTTCAAAGCCCAGTAAAGGGTGAATGTGGTCATGCTGGGGTAGAGGACATCTCACCATTCAGCACGTAAAATTTTATTCAATTTGGATTTTCAGATGGCATCCAGGCCTTCTTTATCCTGCTTTTGGTGTGTCTGCGTCAAGTTCAGTCATGCTGTAGAACAACCCTCCATTCTCGGGAGCGTTTAGTAAGAGCCGATCACTTGACTGTGTGGAGACAGACGGGGCATCTAGGAAGCTAATTGCTTCTCCCATAGACTTTCAACCAGTTCCAGAACTTTTCTCACCCACTCTGCTTGTTCAGGGTTCGTGGTGCCTCAAATTTTGAGCATTTTCTTGGAATATGGTGCATAGTGATATATTTTGTCTTTCTTATGCGTTCAGATATTTGGATTTCAGGTTTCTTCTATATGTTGCTTTTCGTCTTTTTTCACTTGCTCATTTTTTCCCCAGATTCCTTTTTTTTTTTTTGAAATGTCCTACATGCTAGTTTCTCCTCTCCAGTATTTTATTTTCCTGGGCTATCTTTCCTCCTCCTCTTTTTAAACTCTTTTATAAACATCATAATAAAATTCTTAAAGGGAGAAGAAGTAAAAAAAAGCATGTTTGTTATTCCAGGTTTATTCAGAACCATACATAGCTTCATAAATAAATTGTGAAGAATAAATAGGTTGATGATTTGTATCAGTGGGAACTTACATATATTGTGTATCTGCCTTTTGACTCAGCTGTCCCACTGGAAATATATCTAAAGGAACTCAAAACATTAATTTGAAAGAACATAAGCACCCCTATGCTCATTGCAGCATTACTTACAATTGCTAAGATACAGAAGCAGCCCAGATGTCAATCAGTAGATAAGTGGATAAAACAACCACCTGACATTTATATATTGGAATACTACTTGCCCATAAAAAAGAATAAATTTTTACCCCTTGCAACAGTATGAATGGACCTGGAAAACATTTCTGCAAGTGAAATGAGCCAGTCAGAGAAAGACAAATACCATATGATTTCTCTCATTTGTGTAATCTAATGAACAAACTGAACTAACAAGGAAAACAGGGTTAGTTAGACTCATAGATGGAAAGCAGATGACAGCTGGTGGCAGGGAGATGAGGGTCGAAAGGATTGAGTAAAAAGGAAAAAGGACTTGTGGACATCTATGTGGTGATTGCTGAGGGGAGGAGCATATAAGGGGACTAAATGGTAATGGAAAAATATAGTAAAGATTAAATAGAAATAACAAAAACAACAAAAAAAGGCCAAGAACTTATATCTTTTTAAAGTCTGAATAATTCTATGCTAACATTGGTGTTACATATATGAAAAAACTGAGGTTACAAGAGATCATATCCTGGAGGCCCCAGTATTTAATAGGTGACAATGTTCAAATGTAAACTCTGTCTGATTTCGTCATACTCCTGATACCACCCAGTGCAGCAGTTTAAGGCACTCTTTATCAAGGTGTCCTGCTTTTTCCAAATCCCAGGTAAGCAATGAAATAGCTTAATAACTGTCTACTTAATTTCTACTCAGTTTCCCTGTATCTCATTTTCCTTGTGTGTGAAATATTGGTAACGGTAGTATCTAATCTCATAATGTTGGAATGATTTAATACATTAGTATATATAAAAGGTTTTGAAAAGTATCTGACATATAGAAACAGATTTTATTATTTTACTTCTCTCTCCATCTCAAGGGAAAAAGAAGACATCATTTCCTCTTAAGGATAGTCTTAAATGTAGGATGTGTGACTTTGAAAGTCTGATGTCTATTTGTAGTTTTTTTTTTTTCATGTTGTCTTTCTAGAAATTTCTTTTTCTAAGGATTGAACAGGGAAACACTAAGTGGGTTAATGAAAGAGAAATATGCTGATCTATTTTAGTGTTAAGGGGAAAATATACCACAAAACCTCTGAAGATGGCTCTCATGTTATGATTTTTAAGAAATCCTCTAGATTAATTTCATTTTTCCATACTCTACCCATTAAATTCATTCCTATTTAAAAACCTTTTTAATATTTATATCCTCAACATTTAATTTAATATCCCTAGAAAATACTCTTTCCTTAACTAAGTTGTTTTAGAATCCTAGTTTTCAAATGTTGGTATAAAATGCATGACAAGTAGTTGCAGGAACTTTTAAACTATCCTGGAACAACCTCCTTGCTCGCTTGGCTTTTATATTTCAAAATAAATCCAAACCACTCCAAGCCTGAGGACCATCAGCCTTTGGCAAAACTTAGCTTCTTAGTTGTATGTGAACGTGAATCATTTTTTAAACAGTCTGACAAGCAGTACATAAATCTTTTTGTGTATACAGGTGACCTCACAAAAATTCTTTTTTACTCTTTATGTATTAAACAGATAAAATATTAAAGGCATTGAACATTAAAACTTCCTAATCATTAAAACTGGAAGGAGAGAGAAGCTGCAGATTCATTCTCTGTACATGTGTTTTAAAGTTCAGGAGGAAAAGACTTGAGAAAATACTTTGCAGGCTTTGCTGAAACCAAAGCATTTGGAGCACAATTTAATATGTTTGCCAAATCTAAATACAGCTGGGTTCTCCTGCAGTTTTTTTAATTGGGAACAGATTTCTGTGCTAATTCTGTAATGTGAAGTGAGTCCTAACATTATTTCCTTCCTAAAAATAGGGGCCCCTTCTAATACTGACAACCACTTTGCAAAATTTTTGTATCAATTCATATAATATCTGACTTATACATTATAAACTTTTATAAACAAAGCATTAAAAATTTTAAGAGTAAATATTTCATATTGCCATGTGGACATTAGGTCTTTAAAAAAAGGATTCAGCATGTAGTTTTTAAATATACCTCTTTTGATCAAATTATTTGGGGAATATTTTTACAGTGATTGAATAGTTTTTAAGCTGCATTTATAAAGTGCCTTTATAACAATGCATACTTTCATTAAAATAATCTATACCATATTGCATCATCATGACTTTCCCAACTTTCTACCCTTTGAAAATAACAATTTTTTTATGTTGAAAGCATACTATAACTTGGAGTATTCATTGAATCTGAATAGCACAGTGAAAGAGCCATTTTAGGAAATTGAGTACAATTGAAATACAGACAATTACTAAGGAGACTCTATAAATACCATTTTCATTATGAAACAAACAAAAAAGTCCCCATAATGTTAGTGTAGCATTAAAGATCCTCCTAGCAATGTACTTTGAGATGGCCCTTCCCCTATTATTATGCAGGGCAGCTAAACAAAGTCTCCATGTACGCATCAGTCTGTTCCTGGGGTCTTTATTCTCTTCCCTGAACTAATACCACACTGTCTTAACATTACTGTATTTATTTTATGGAAAGTTTCAGTATCAGTTGAGCAAGGCCTCTCGTGTTTTATTTTATATAAGAATGCTTAACTATTGATGGCCTTTTAAATTTCTATTTATAATTTAGAAGCAACTGTATAGTTGAGAATCCTATTGTGATGTTAGTTGGTAATATATTTAATATACTGGCATACTTCAGAAGTATTGTCAGTTTGGTTTCCTGTCTCCACAATAAAGCAAGAACTGTAGAACAATTGGTAAAGAATTGACAGATTTGTAATAATGAGTCAGATAATGCATCACTATGATTTGTCTCTCCAATTGTGTAGGTCACCTTTAATTTCAATAGTGTTACCATTTATTCTATAGAATTAATGCATATCTTTTCTTAGATTTATTCCTTATTTACTAGTATCTTTCATCCTATGGTAAGTTATACTTTATAAAAATATTTTAAGCACTTATATTTAAAAACATAATATTTTGATTTGCTGATATTGTAGAGAATGACCTTACTAATAGACACATCAATCCCATCAATTTATAGGTTATTTATATTTTATGTAAATAATTTATCATTTATAAATACTGAAAGTTGTCAATACTGATATATTGAATAACAGTAGCAATAATGGCTATCTTTGTTTTGGATTTATTATAATAAGTTTAGCATTGAGAGTTATCTTTGTGGAAATTTTTATTTTATAGAAATTCTTTCTTAGATTGAAGGATCTACCCTTTACTTGCTCACTTGTTAAATTGTTTCTTTTTATTATGACTTGATATTGAATTTTAATAGATTTTCTCTATATTATGTAAGCTAATGATGTAACTATTCTCTTTAAAAAGTTGACATGGCAAATTTTAATGATATTTTCCAATATAACCCTGCATTATCCACCTGGAATAGACCTAACTTGGTCATGATATGTTTGGATGCTACATTGCTGATTTTGGTTGGTGGAAGTTTTATTTTGAATTTTTGCATCTATATTAATGAATGAGAGTGACGTATATGTTATTTTCACATTTTCTTTTCCTGGTTTTACATCAAGGTATGCTAGGCACACAAAATAAGATGTAAAATATATACTTTTTTTGTCTAATTTCTATCAAAATTTATATAATATTTGAAATACTTATTTCTTAAATATTTGTTAGAAGTCACTAATATGGAAAAAAAATGTTTGTGGCTGTTCCTTGAGCCTTTGCTGCCCTGCATTTTAACATTTTAATTCTATATAACTACACATGCGTGTGTGTGTGTGCGCGCGCGCGCATATGGGTGGGGAAAAGTAGGTGTACAGTTGCATTGTGACATTATTTTGAGTTAATAAAGCTATGGTAATAATCATACCCTCCATGTCATTTTCCATATGAAGAACTGTAAACCTACTTTTCCTACCCATGGACACAATGTCTATTGCATATTCAAATAAAATGAACACTTAGAAAAACACATACATCACGAATGTACAGATCAATTAATTGTCACACAATGAACATACTCATATAACCATTGCTTTATGTGAAAACAAAACAAAACAGAGAAAGAGACATAGACCAGAATCCCTCCTTGGGTCATCAGTCGCCTCTGCATTCACCCCCAATCACAACATAACCACTGATCCAACCAACTCACAGCACCAAAGGTTATTTTTTTCTGTTTTTCAAGTTGTGTGTGTGTGTGTGTGTGTGTGTGCGCGCGCACGCCTGGGTATCTGTCTTATTTCATTCAATATCATGTTTGTGTGATTAGTCTATGTTCCTGCGAGCAGCAGCAGTCTATTCATTTGCATAGCTGTTGGGTACTGCACTGTATGTCATTGTATTGCTCATGCATATTTTAGCTTATGTCTGTTGAAAATAATGTTGAGATAAGCAGTCTTATAGGAGCCTCTTGTGTCACAATGCACATTGTTTTGGGGATATTTACCTAGGAGTAAGAGTGGAAATGCTGTTCATAGCGATCTTTGTTAGTTAATGCCCAACTATTTTGCATATGAAATTTTCTGTTGATCCACTTCCTGGCCAATATTGGTGCATTGGTAGGTGAACTATTTCACTGTGTTTTAATTAGAATTTTTCCATTATTAGTGAAGTTGTGCATCTTTTACTATGCATACTAGCTTTTTGCAGATCATGTGAAATGCCTATTCAAGACCACTTCCCTTTTACAGATTTAGTTTGCCTGAGGTTCATTTATGAATTTGCAGTTGTTCATTATATATTCCAGATATGAGCCTTTGTTAGTTATATGAGTTTATAACTCATATAAATTCCTCTTGTGGACTTCACTTTTCACTTTCTTAAGGATGCCTTGTGGCAACTGTGACTTCTTAATTTTAGTGTAATCAAGTTAATCACTTTTTAATTAATGTTATGTGCTTTTTTGCAATGTTTAAGGCTTTTCTTACTGTAAAATCTTGTTTATATACTTCCTTATTATTTTTTTAGAAACTTCTTTTTAAATTTCCATATATAATTAGTCTGGAATTTATTATTGCATATGGGATGAAGTAGGAGTATTTTAAATCTATAAATTTTTATAAACTATTTAAATAACCTTTATTGTCATCTTTTAGAGTGTGTAAATAGGTTTATCCACATTTTCATTATTTTTCTTATGCATTCTTTCTTCTTATCTCTTTGACATTTCATTTAAATTATTTTTCTTATAACCAAAGTATATCATTTAGAATTTCATTGAGTGTAGCTATATTAATTGTCAAATCTCTTAAACTTTTATTTATAATAGCCATTTTCACTTTCATTTTTAAAATATTTTTTTCTTAGATATAAAAACCTCAGTTGAAACTTCTTTCATTTCAATGTATTGGAGAAACTAGTGTGTTTTTTCGCTTCCAGTTAAGAAGTCAGCCATTAATCCTTGGAAAGTAAAGATTATCTTTTCTCTCTCAGATGTTTTCTTTATCTGTGGTTTTCTGAGTTTCACTATGATGTGTCTGCTTTTTTTAATCCTTCTGAAGTTTTATTACATTTTTTAATGTGTGGAATGATATCTTTTTCAATTCTGAAAATTTTCAATATTTTCAAATATTGACTACTCCCCATTCTCTTTCTCTTCTTTTTGAGACTCCAATTAATTGTATACTAGCTTTTCTTACTATATCCATAAGAATCTTTTCTCCCATTATTTAATTTTTTGTCTCTCTGTGCTTCACTCTAAATGGTTGCTTATCTATCTTAAGTTCACAGTTTCTTAATTGGGATTCATTTGCTTTTCAGTTCATTATGTCTTTTTTTAGCTAGTGTACTTTTTAGTTATACACATTCTATTTGGCTTTCTCAAATGTGTTACATAACTTGAAAATACTCAGTTACATTGTTCTAGCTTGGCTTTTATCTTCTTGAAATTTCTAAGCATGGTTATTTTATAATGAGCGTTTGATAACTGCAACATGTAAAAGAGAATTTTATGGATTTTATGTTATGTTCTTGTTTCCAGTAAAATAGTGAGTTTTTCTTTGTTGTTGTTTCTCTTGCTCTATGGTTAACATAAAGATAGAGGACTTTTTAGGAGGATATTTACTTGAGATTGTCAATTACATTATTGAAGAGACTGTTTAGCAATTTTAAATTTATGTAAGGCATTAGAAATGGGAAAATAGTGAAAATGTATTTGGTCACAAGGTACATGCCATGGTGATTAGTGAAAAGCAATATTCTAAACTACCAAATACTAAATTACTAAACACTAACTCACTAATCATCAGATATATAGGGTGAGGCAAAAATAAATTTACAGATATTTTAACAGTGTTTTGTGTATTTACAACTGTAAATTTACCTTTGCCCCATCCTGTGTGAAGTTCTTTAAATTGTCAGCAGTTTAATATTATAAACAAAAGTAGTAACTATATAATATGCTCTCAATTAACCAGAAAGTTCAATTAAGCACATCATCAAATTATTGGTAATAAACTTTACTATATGCCTCAATTATACTTCTTTGCTCCTTCTTTTTTTTGTCAAAAAATGTAAATTATCTCATTGCCTGAAAGGAAATTTTTATTTATTTTTTCTCTTAGGATAGTACTGTTGTATTTTATGCTATTTTTTTTACGACACCTTAATTTTAAAAGTGGCCTTACAGGAGCCAAGTTCATGGAATGAAAACTGGCCCTTGAATCTCTTCAATATGGTAACATCAAATCTTTTAAATCACATTTTCATATGAAGTTTGTATTCTATGCAGCAAATGGCCACACTATTTACTACTCTGCCTGTGAAACATTGAATAAATATTCATTTAAGACATGCATTCCTTGGGGTAATAATAAATTTTATATTTAATATGAGATGAGACATATCCAAATACTTGTACTTTTATATATCAAAGTTGCAGTCACTGTTTCTCCATCTCTATACCTTTAAAGGCAGAAAGGAATACAAAATAACAGAAAGATGTGCAAATTATGCATTGATATTCTGGGGAGCTTTCCTGAAATTTCTGTTTAGTGAGTGACATAAATGTAGTACATGAGATCAGTTTAACATCTAAGGTTAATTCTTTACCATCATTACTTTCTATGAATTGCTTCATCATTTTCTGACTTTCTTAATGGTCACTGTATAATTCTGTAGGTAATAAGGTTGCATCTGTAATTTACCCATTCATGAAACTCCTAGGAAAATATTTTCTGCCTAGTTCATTTGGCAGGGCACCATTTTAAATTTGATTTTCAAGTACTCTAACCAAATCTTTGAGAACTGTAACTCGAGGTAAAACCTGCTAGCAGTAAGCCCTTCACATAGCCCAAGGGTTGGTTTGGTTTTGATTAGTTTTACTAGACTTCATTTGGTTTCAATTAAACCTTGAGACAAGCCAGTGACATTAATGAAAAATGTGCCTTTCTCAAGTTAGAAAATAATTCTTTTGTGTAGAAAAATGTAATATTCTCTTCACTGGAACAAATACCTACTCAAAGGCAATTTTAGAAGATTTAATAATCAAGATGTGTAGGGAGAGATATTTGTATATTGAACTGTACTGTGTTATATTTTTAATATTGGTTCTCCATACACTTAGATGACAAAATGACACTCATTCCATATGCTTCCAAATCAGTAACAAGACATATTTAATTATATAACTATAAAACCCTTTTATATTTAACTGCATATATGGAAAGCAACTTAATTTAAAAATAAGTGATTATTTCAGTGAGTTCAGGGAATATTTCAATGCATGTGTTTTTGAAAAGACTTTGTGTCAATATTGCATGGTCATAGATTCTGTCCAAATGAGAGCATTTACTTAATGTGTAAGTCCTAATTACCTAGAAAATAATCTGCCAGTGTTATATCTCCTGATATTAGTTACAAATAATACCAATTACTCATATGAGGACTGAGAAGTAGTGGCGCTTCAAGCAGCACACCCTGAGGTTATCAATATAGGGTGTGCCTCAAAAAGAGAAATACACTGTTTTTTTAGTAGAGAAAAACTTCAGATATAAGTTCTTTCACTTTTTAATGATTTTTTTTCATCTTGGACAAAGTTCTTTGGCCTCCTAAAATTTTATTTTAAAAGATTGTATGTTGAACAATAAAGACAAAAACAAAACAAACTCAAAAGTGCTTTTAGTGATAGAAAATGTAATTTAAAAAAAAATCATGATCCCTTGCTTCAGATAATACTGATTTTTCTCCAGAGGCATCACCAAATATGTCACCTGTTTCAGATTATGACAAAACTATTGCAGTTATAAATGTTGGACATGCACAAAAGTTAAATATATATTAAAGTTAGTGTAAAACTGTTCTTTTATACTTTCAGCACCAAATGAAGAAATTATTAAATATATGGATACCATTTATAAACAATATGCCTGCACAATTTAAAATTGGCGTAGAAGTGTGTTTAAAAATATAGGCAAACTTAACATCTAGTGCCCTGAAGCCAAGAACAAATCAAGATCAACTCTTGAATAAGTGTCTTCCAATTCTGTGATTCTAACACAACCAATATTTCATATTTACAATTTTTTTAAAAAGTTGAACTCTCGAAGTGTTGCATTCCAACATTTAAATATAAACAGTCTTCTCAAATATTTTTGTTGAGTTATTAATACTTTGTGTGTTGACATGAGTTAAAATTCACGACATCTGGCATGCATGTGGATAAAGTCCTCACATATTTCATTATATTTAAATAAATAAAATGGGGAGGAAAAAGCACTGACTTCATATTTAGACTGCCCAGATTTGGGGTGAGGTCCTGCCATGAATTTACACTGTGTCTTCGGGCTTCTCCTCTCTGGGTTTGACTTTCCTCAAATGGAAGAAAAAAAAAACAGCTAGAAACTCTTAATGGTTCTTTCTTCCTTGAATATTCTATTAATGTAGTTATTTTGGCTAGCCTAGAATTATACATGATATGTCAATTCTGTAATTTTTTGACCTTGTGACTTTTAAAATTATCTTGAAGGCAGTAAAACTAATTATACTGAAAATAATGTTTATTTAGTATTTTACTACTACTTCTAAATAAATAGATATCATTTTCCCTATAGACCAACAATTGCTTATTAGGCCATTAAAGTGTATTGAAAACCTCTTGTTTTATTTTCCAGACACTGGTCAAGACCTCAGGGTCCTAGGGATAAGAAATTTAAACATGAATAAACTTCAGCATTGAAATCCATCCTGTTAGATAGAAAAGCAAGTGAGCAAATAAATAAAATGCAGTGCAGTAAAAGGTTAGTCAAAATTGTATTACTGGCAAATCCTAATTTTACTGACATCAAAGTAATCTCAGATTAGTAAAAGTAGTGGTACTTTTTTCAATGCATAAAAAATGGGAACAATTTATTCAGAAAATGACTATGTGTTATTGACTTTAGCATGCTCATCAGAGGAGAGATTGATATAATATTTTTTCACATATAGAGAAACATAAAGTTTAACATGAAAAGCTCATGTATTGAATTTCCTGGTCTCGAAAGAAAAGAAAGGAAGTTACCAACATTTTTACTAGAATGCCAGAGGTGCATTTGATAAACCACTTTCATACTGCCTTGAAGAGCAACAATGATCATCGATGTAAAGAAAATGCGTGAGGCTCTATAGGACATAAAAGGTGTTGATGGCACTCAACACAGGTAAGACCACTCACTTTCCTGAGTGGATTAGTGAAAGGTCACAGAACCTGAATTTTCTAAAAGCGGAAAGATAATCCCAAAATACTGGTATATGAAATGAAAATCAACTGCATACAATCTTTCTGTCTACATTTATTCTTGGTTGTAGTTATAAAAAAGGCTTTAGTCTTAAAAAAAAAATTAAAGGTTTGTCCAAGTCATGGGATCAACCCAGGATTTCAGTATACCCCAGATTTTGAATAACCACATATTCTTTTTCTTTTTTTTAAGATTTTATTTATTTATTTTAGAGAGGGAAGGGAGGGAGAAAGAGATAGAGAGAGAAACATCAATGTGCAGTTACTGGGGGCCGTGGCCTGAAACCCAGGCATGTGCCCTGACTGGGAATCGAACCTGCAATGCTTTGGTTCGAAGCCCGTGCTTAATCCACTGAGCTATGCCAGCCAGGGCGGATAACCATATTTTCTTAAAATGCACAGTAGACTGAATTGTTTCCCTAGCTTCTGAAACCAACAACTGAATCCAAGCCAAAGCACAGGCAGCCACCAAAACGCAATGGGATTTATTCCTTCATCCCGGTTTTAAATAAAGAATCTTAAAAATCAAACATGTTTACCTTTTTCATAAACCTTTTCCAGATACCTCTAAGGGATCTCCACGCTTTGTAGCTCAACATATTAGTCTATCTCATTCACATGAGGAGGTTCTTGGCTCCAAGGACTCTCACTTGGAAAAGATAGAACATAATGTGGAATTCACCTTTGACAGAGTCTTTTCAAACGGGAGCCACAGTGCAACAATGTTTGGAAGAGAGCACTGGGAATAATGTGAAATTGTGGGATATAGGTTATTTTTTTTGTTGACCTCATGAGAAAGCTAATTAAGGGTATATGTTTTTGTATTGGTTGAAGAAACCTATTTTTTTTTAAGAAATTACAATAAAATGCAGGCTATTGTAATGAGAAATAACTGTCACTTTGCCAGTTTGGAGATATTAGCCTAGCAACCCCACCTATTATCAGCAGGAAACATTGAACTGGGAGCTAAAAGGCCTGAGTTGTCATAGTGAATCTGGCATGTGCTCCTTGTATTATTTTGCTTATACCCATTCACCTCTTCCAGAAGTGATCATTAGTACTCCCAACATTTTCTAGCATCTCTTGTGGTGAGATCAGAACCACGTGACAAAAACCGGACATTAATCCAGGGGATGTTGTTCACTTTCAGTCTGTGAGAGTTAAGTGAACCAGGCTATGATTTCAATAATCTCTGTCATCTGTAAAGCAGTGAGCAAAGGATTTCAAATGACAAAATTGCAAAGTGGAAGCAAGGAAATATGTGAGTTGTATAAAACAGAAGAAATCCACTTGCTTGTTATGACATGAACAAGAGGTAAATTTTGTTGTGTTAAGTCACTCAGCAGTGGGGCAGTTTTTTGTTTGTTTTGCCATAGGATGGCCTGTCTTCTTCTTCTTAGTACTTTTAGGGAGTCATTGTGAACTGAGTGCCTTGGAGACTTCTAGATTCTGTCCCAGTTTGAATTCCTGGGACTCTCTTGGGGTACATGACTTTATTTTACAAGAGAGGGTACTGAGAGATTTGAGGAAAATTGACTAAGGTCAGAAATAAGTTTGGGGCTGTATTGTAAAACTACAGCACTTTGCTAAAACCCTGTAGACTCACATTTCCCAGCCAAATTTCCCTATAACTCAGGAGATTAACTATGGGACCATTCAAGTTGGCCACTAATAAAATGCCAAATTGACATGGTTCCTGTATAGTAGATGTTGTTCATTTAGACATGATGTAATTCTGTGATGCAATGAATGATACAGCATTCAAGGACCTGACTTTCAACCCAGGACTTATTTATCAGACTAGAGTGTCTTGTAATATATACAATTCATTTGTCTGTTTTCAGTTTGCAAAAAGAAAAAAAAATCACCTCCCTCTTTAGTTTTAATACAGTTACAAAACCATGCAATATACCACACAGCTGTTTTCACATTACTTGAATTTAGAAAGTTAAGGCATTTATAACTATTGGATGGATTCTAGTCTTTGGCAGCCAGAGCAGATATGACTATAGTCACAATGATCAAATATCCAAATATAAAATATAATACACATATATAAATATTAATTAGAATTAAATTAGTAAATGTTTATAAAGTATGCAGAGTGGAGCCTGACAAAAGGTTAACAATGTGTATGTGTTTAAGTAAAATATGTAAATAAATATGATGACAATGGACCATAGACTCTGAGAGTTAGGATCTAGGTTGTCTTCCTCTCTAATTTTCCTCTTGTAAGGCTCCAGACACGTGTTATCCAGTTTCCATTTGACCATTTTTGGTGCTAGGAAATTGGTTGTGTATCATGTGGTAATTTATTTTTACGTCAAACCCACCATTATCCCAATTAAAAATGAGAAAACAGGTTTAGAGAAGTTAAGAAGTTTACCCAAATTTACACAGCAAGTAAGCCTCACTATCACTGTCTGCCTAATAAGTTCATAGTCTTCCGGTATCATTGTCCCAATTATTAGTAGTAGGAATATCAGTACCATGTGGTCAGACTGTGATAGCCGACAATTTCACTTCGTTTTTCGTGGAGTGGGAATCATCTGAGTCAAGACTGTGGACTAATTCCATTCCCACTAATCTATGTGCTTTATTCAACTACTAATTCAACTATTTAATAATCTGTGCTATACTTTTGTCATGTGATCACATGTCTTTCCTCTTAACTCCTTAAACTTTTTCTCCCTTAGGAGCTAGGGTATTTGTCTCTGTAATCATCTTAAAGGCAAGGCAAGGCACATAAAGAATGTCTGCTGGTTGTATAAACGCTACAGGAAGGCAAGTAAAACTGAGCTTGCTTGTAGAATAGTAATTTGAACTTCAGTAGATGTTGAAATAGGTGAAAGCTTCTATCACTGCTACAACTTGCCTCTGGAACATTTTGATGTTCATATTAGAAATGCATCTTATATATTCAATCACTATGTAGTCTATAATTTGCTCACACAATTATATCACTTATGTTCTTCTTACCGTTTACTAAAAATCATCATTCTGCCTCTCCCTGTTTCATAGGTGAGTCTTAATTTCAATTTTTCCACAAATGCTTCTATAAAATATATAGAAGCATTTGTTTTGTTCTTTTATGCTGATTAAAGATGTACCTTGCCACCATTGTATTCTAGATATAATTCCATCTATAATTGCAGAGGTACTCATTTGTCTTATGTTAAAGATTAAAGATAAGGTTTTTAAAAAATAACCATTTTCCAGGCATTGCTATTTTTAGCAACCAAGGCCATGTCACTTTGGCCTATTATTTTAAAGTAAACCATTTCATTTGATTCTTGGGACTGAGTAATCTCTTCTCATAGGTATATTTTTCCAACTATCACCTGATTAAAATTTACCCAAACCTTTATCTCCATGGGGATCATTTAGTTGGATAATTATGTGAAAAACACAGAAGGTGTGTTGACGTCAGGTTTGCAATCTAGCTTTATCACTTGATACGCAAGTAATACTAAACAACATATTTAATTTTCCTGAACCTCATTTTTGTTTTGTGTAAAAGGAGAAGAGTATGTAATACAAAGTAGAGATCAAGGGCACAGAATCTAAATCTGTGTTACCCAATTTGAAGGTTGGCTCTGCTGTATACTGACTGTGTTACCTTTGGCAAATCACTTAACCCTTGGTAGCTTCGTTTCCACAGTGGAAAGATGAGGAAATAATAGTTTCTACCTCATATGGTGATTGTGAGGAATACACACACAAACTTGCTTTATTTCTCAGATTATGATGGAGATTCAAAATACAATTTGAGGTGTTTGCATTCTGCTAGTGCTGTTGATGATTACTACTGGTGTGTATGTCATGGGGCTTTGATGGGGGTCTGCATACTTCTTTTGTGGGACATCTACTCAGCCCCGCCATTTTATAGCAAACATAACTACAGATAAAATGTAAATAAATGGGCATAGTTTTGTTTCCATAAACCTTTATTTTCTAAAACTGGGCTTCAGGCTGGCTTGGGACTACAAATCATAGTTTGCTGAACTATGAATCATAGTTTGCATAGTTTAACTGACTGTGAACAGGCCAATTGGATACCATCAGGTAACTTGATGCTTTTTCTTCCCAAGTTACACATACTCGATCTCTTTTACTCTGTTCTGGGGCTTTGTTTCCCTTTAACGGTCTGAAATATTTCTATTTTCAACTGTGTGACAAACAAGTTTTCCTATCCTGTACCAAAGAAGAACTCAGTTTCACAATGCTCATTCGGGCTTATTGAGAATCACTTTCTATAATCAAATCTGCTCATAATAAGAAGAGTTTCCTATTTTCTTATCATAATCTCTATTGAGTTTATAATCTTAAAATTATGCTTTTTGAAAATTATTTGAATTCTAGTCTTTTAGTGCAGGATCTTTTTTATAACAAGCTGTCATATACATAGTTTGTGTCCTATGGATGATGCTTAGTGTGTGGGTCTTGATTTACTTTTCTTATTGAAATCTTCATATTGACATAACTTACTGCTGACCAAATATTGGCTTTGATCTACATGTAGACCATACTTTCTCAGCATAAATTTCCAGCCTCCTTCAAACTACAGAATATGGAATTTCAATTGTAAAAACGAGGAAAAAATTACACCCCAAAATAAAAACATCTCAAGTTGGACATATATTTTTGTGTTGGGCATGTTAATGTGCCTCCAAGTATTGGAAGTATATTTGATCAAGATGCTCAGTTGTTGTGTCTTAAAATCTATAACTGCTTTGGTGTCAAGATTCCCACAGACTACTTGTAACCAATGGCTGAGTTTAGAAGGAAAATTAATGCTGACTGTTTGCTGGGTGATCTGTGGCTCATTTATCAGGCAATTTTAGCTCAAGTACTCCTCCCCACACACCCCACCCAGAAAACACTTGGCAAACTTTTAGAACTGCACTGTTCTATTAGATGCTTCTAACAACACAGCAAAAAAACAAAGATACTTCTAATTGGATTACTTTCCTTCTCTCTCCCTTATCCTGATCAGAACTACATAATATGTGATGACTTCAACCACATCTTTGGTCTTCCTTACCATATTTCCCCATAGGCGTTGCCCCTAAATATATCACTTGAACTGCTAATTTTGACTGGGTCTTGGCTTCTAGGTACTCTGTCAGATGGCAAAACTAAATTAGAAATATGATTTTGCTATCACCTGTTTGGAATAAGCAAATATTTTTTAAAGGGGTGAATAGAGAGCACTGTTCAAGAATCCAGAAAAACATAAGCTTGGAAAAGTTCCCTTGTGTTTGAAGAAGCAAGGTAGAATAAGAAGCATATTGTAAAGGAAAAGTGAAGGTTTTTATGAGACTTGCATCTAAGAAGATGCATGCTAGAAATTGCAGGGCTAGCCCTTTTTAAACACTTGTGAGAATTAAATGATCTCTCTCTTCCTCCGTCATGAGGGCTGATCAAGACCCAGTTGGTTAAAAAGGATTTATTAACATTTGTGGAAATTCTGTTATTTGCTAGGCACCGTGAACACTGTGCATTTGAACAAAAATATTCTAATGGCATTATCTCTCTGTTCACCCATCATGTCTGTGTAACGTGAGGAGGAGCCGCCTGGTGCTGCATCTCCCAAATCTCTGTGACGTTTTGCCTTAGCAGAATGTGATTATTTTGATAGGTCTTCTAGCTAAGGAAATTATATTTATTGTCAACTAATAACTTTATATTTTGGGAGGGGAAATCCTTTATAATGTACCTACACAACTTAGTAAAAATAACTACATGCCAAAGAATTTATGCTTACATAAGTGAAAATATAACATACAAATTATACATTTATTATGTTTTCCATGGTGTTAATATATGTTTTTTGTGTGTATACAAAATGGAAAGGACGTTAATAAAAATAATAATAATTGATATTTATGCCATACTGGTGGGACTGATTTTCTTATTTTCCAATTTTTCTTATTTTTTCTCATTATAAGAAGTTTTATCTTATAATGAGTGATATAATTTGAATGTTAAACATTAAAATTTAATCAAAATTACAATATTGGGTGACAATACCTGAAAATTTTGCATAGTAATACATATACATAAAAGTTTAAAATTATTTTGAAGGTATAATTTTTTTAATTTATTCAAGATGATATTTTGCCTTTGTTGATTTATAATTAATGATGAGTTAATTTGGAAATATTAGATATGTATTTTTTTACTTCCCAATTAAGTAACACTCTGTTTCCTTTTTTATAAGCTCTAGGGTTTCAGTAATTTTAATTATTCTTTAACAAATTTTATTGAGAAATTTAAATTTTAAATATGCCCCATTCCACTCTAATCATTTCTCATTCTCACATTCACCTTTGGGACAAAATCCCCAAACTGGATCTCATTCTAACAAAGGTTAATAGACTTGGATTATACAGGGGTGAGAAAAAAAAAATGCCTTAAATTACGAGCTATCATTACCTAAAAGATAAATCATAAGTAAGGACACAAAATAATAGCAATAATAAGGCAAGTTCTATAAATAAATAATATAATAATACATGAATAATAATGCAAGAATAAATTCTGTGTTTCTCATACTCATGTCTGTAAACCTACTTTTGCTTACCTCTGTAAATTGAATCTACAGTTTCTCTTGGCTAATGTTTTAGTATAAAAATAACCAAAAGACATATTTCATAGTGTTTCACACTTCATAAAACACTTTCATTACATTATCCCATTTTATCCTCCCAAGATTGTTGGAATACATGGTAGAGTTATTTCCATTTTACCAGATGAGTACACACAATTTATGTGCAATAGAACCAGAATTCAATCTTGATCTGACTCCAGGTAAATCAAAATCAATGGCAATCAAAATGTAAATGAAAATTAATATAGGAATGTATAGTAAGAATAAACACACTGGGGAGGCTAAAATTTAACTTAGAACTATAATCATTAACTTGTACAAATTTGAAGCCCTTGTACTATAGTGATTTTTAAGTTTTGTATATTGCACTTTTAAAAGTGCAAAGAATATTACATTAGGGAAAGTATAAAAATGGAAACTTTAACCATAACTCTGCAAGTCCAAAACAAATATGATCAGTTTTATGAATTTCATTATTGCCTTTTTCCTTTAAGCAGTGATGAAAGACATAATTTAATGTCTAAACTTCATCCATTTGGGAGGAGTGGGGGTGAAATGAGGTACCTAGATCGAAAAGTGCAAAGGCTCAATGCCTTTGTCTTGTGGTCAGGACAGTTTCAGGGAGTGGGTCTTTCTTCTCTTCCTCTTCTCCTCCTCCATCTAGACCTCAGACCTAAAATAACCTGCATAACCCCTCCCAACCCTGTTACAGATTGCAGAGTGAAAACAGCAGTTCCTGTATAACAGTGACTTTAAGGAGAGTAAATGTTTACTTCAAACATTTCATAGATTTGTGAACTAGAAAATTAGGGACAGACAGTCACCTAAAGCTAAAGAAATCCAGTTGTTGGAAATTTTTATTTGAGTAATTGTAGATCAAATGGGTGTATTTATAGTAAACATTCCATTTTGCTTGTTGCTTTTTAAAATTTATATTGTATCACTTATAAGTTATGAAAATTGCCTCCATCAAGCAATACCATAGAGATTTAATTGTCTGTTAGGTTATCTTTTTAAAAATCATCACCTGCTTTTTTAAAAGCCATTTAACTTTTAAATGCACACAGATTTATTTTGGCAAAGATTGTGAGTAGTGGTATTCAGTGGAATATTAACATTTTGCTAAATCATCTAAATTTACTAAATAATCCTTTGTATTTCTTTGTCATATCATTTAAATTAAGTATTGCATTCCTATAAATGCCTAAAGCCAAACTATGTTAATTCACTGATCTATGATGTCCTGTACCATGACCACACCTTTGAAAAAAATATCTCAGAGGGATTCATTGAAATTATCTACATACCTCTGACCTTTCCTTATATTGATATAAATACAATGTGCTTTGATCAAATACCACCCTTATATTTGAGCACACAATCTATTCATCTCATCAATTAAAAGGCAATGTTTTCCCAATTGTCCCATCAGTCTGCTTCATCACTCATTTCTCCTCCTTGCTAGGATTATGTGCAAGAGCATAAAGACATTCTGTAATTTATCCAATCTTCCAAAAACAAATAACTCCTTGACCTCACATGGCCATCTAGCTATACCATTTTCCTGGTTGGTCTCCTTTAAGACAAGACTACTCAACTGTTTTTCACACTATCCACTTCCTATTCCTTTCTCCCGTACTCCCTTGAGTCCTTTCCAGGCAGGATTTTGTCCCTAATATTCTACTGAAATAACTCTGGTCAGAGGCACCAGTGAAATCCACATCAATAAGCACAATGGTCAATTCTCAGTTCTCATCCTACTCAAGCAGCATTTGATGATATTGCAAATCACTTCCTCATTCTTGAATCCTTTCTCCACTTGGTTTCTAACAGTTGACTATCTCTTCCTTTTTTTCTACCTCACCATTTCAGCTGGTGGCTGATCTGTTTTTAAAGTTTTCAGAATGATTTCATTCATGTACCTGATGCTTTCATGAGAATAGCTGAAAGGCTGAACTGAACAGGTTACTCTCCCTATTGATTTCTCCCGGTGGTTTCCCTACCAGGGTAATTAGACTTTATTCATGAAGATTCAGAGTAAAATAAATCAAGGTAAGGCTGCCAGCCCTTTGCACACTAAACTTGTTCCTGGCAAAATGAAACTTGTTCTACGTATTCTCTTGGTCAAAGCAAGCATAAATTTAATGGGAGAGGAAATGGACCCATCACTCATTGGGAAGAGTATCAAAGAGTTTGCTGTCTTCTTTAACCTTATACATTCCTTAATCCTTGGCCACTAAATAATGCTAGAGTACGACAGAGTTCAGTCTTTAGATATTTTCTCTTCAATCTGCCCATTCTTTTTATGAATTTTTCCAGTCTCTTGGCTTTAAATATCACTAATTATTTCATGACTCTCAAGTAATGCATTTTCATATTGAATTCCAGAACTCAAGACCCTTAAACATCCAACTTCATATCCAATGTATCCAATACACTTTCTCATCTTCTGCACTTAGGTCTTTAATAGACCCCTGAAATGTGCAGTGTACAAAATCAAACTCCCAGTATTCACCCTCAGATCTATTCCTCCCGCAATCTTCCTCTTCCTTACAGTTCTTCAACTGTGTGACCTGAGGCAAATGCCTTACTTAACCTCTCACTAGAAGCATTCATTCCTCTGCCTATAAAGTAGGGGAAAATGCTCTGGTTTTTCTTCAGAATGTACAAATACTTCACCTGTTAAAATGGGGAGAATATTAATATTTATGTCCCATGGATGCTATGAACCTGAGATGAAGTATTGTAAATAGAGTACTTAACCCACTGTCTAGAACACAGTCGGCACTACATAAATGTAGTAATGGCAACTATCATGTGATATCATTTTTGTGATGACTAATTTCACAATTTGGGAAGATGCACAATATTTCAATATTTAACCTTTTTATGCAATAACTCAGATGTCTTTCAATTCAAGAGATCATAAAGTGTAAAGCTAAATTTATACCAGATTAGGATAATTTATTAGTAAGACTATCTTGTGTATTTTATGTTATCTAATTGGGTCTTATTGTCTTCATAGAGAGACTACAAATATGGTGTATTGTGTATTTAACCATTTTACTCCACTTTTAAAATAAATATCTGAGTATCTTTGGCTTTTTTAAAACATGCTTCTGGCATCAGGGTAGTATGAAATTTTGTCTTTTTCCTTCAGACATGTACATCTTTATTTGTTAATTGCCTGCACAGTCGATTAAAACAAGTTATTTATATTGAAATGTATTTTGTCATATTTCCTATTTTAGAAGAATATTTGAAATTACCAATGAGAAAAGTCATCTAATTATTTTAGTATTGTATAGTATGCTGAGGTAAACACTTCTCTGTGATTTATAAACATATTAGGAATATTGGGTAGGTTTTACAATATTTTATTGTTTTTCTTAAAAATGTGGTAATGTTACCAATTTTTCTAAATTATATTATTTTCATGGGATTAAAGCTTACTTTTGCTTTACAAATTATTTTAAATGGAGAAAAGTCCATTGTAAGTGGAACAGACAATCATGTGTCCATTTTACAGTGCATTTTAAATTGTGTTTTTAAATTGTGCTACAAAGAATGATCAGACATTGCATTAAGTATGATGTTTAAAATTCCATAAGGACTATGAAATAAACACTAGCTTCTATTACTCAATGGAGCCAGGGCACTATCTGACTATAAGAAAAATAATGACATTATATATCTTGATGATAAATTAATGTTTTTTAAAAAATGCCTCCCTATCGTTATTAGAACAGCTTTAGACTTCCACAAATATTGTTTTATATGTAGATGCTCTGATATTTCCTGTTTACTTTTATTCTTTGAAAACAATCAAGGTCAACAATAGAATATCCTTCTTTCAGCAAAGATATCTCTCATGTGTTCCCCTCTTCCCTGTAACATCTTATTGTTTGGCAAGCAGACAAACATGTCGATAACACTTCCAGACATTATGGTAAATCATGTTATCCAGGTGCTCGGTTGTGGTCTTTCTGGGTGAAACTGTGAAATCTAATGAGCTGGATTTTGTTTTCAGTCTTTAACTAAGGAAGTTAGTATGTGGTTATGCCGAACATAGTATGAGCACTTTAGTGGGTGAATCAAATAAACCTGAATTTCAAATTTGGCCACACCTACTGCTAGTTGTATAAGTAGGAAATTTGCTGAGTATTCCATGACCTCAGTATTCTTGAACACAAGGAGATAATGCTTGCCTCCTATAATTATAGCAAAAAATAAGTGAAATTATAGCTCTCAAGAGCTTAGCACAGGGCCAGAGCCCCATAAGCTTTCAAAAAACTTCATTGTAGCTTCATTATTTTTCCTTTCTTTTCTTAAATGTTGTCTTTTTCTTGTCTACTCTTTTTTAAAAAGACATTGGCTATACAAAATAAACTGAACCACATCTGCACATAAATTTAATAAATGCTTCATTTAAAAATGTCCTGTGAATATCCCACTGTATCCAGTTCATATCTTATTTATACCTGCGCAGTAATGATTCATGTGAGTTTAGAGTAGTTTCATAAGAGCTTAAAATCTTTTAATGTTAATAATAATAAAAATCTGATATTTGAAAACTTTTATGAAAAAGGTATTGGGTTAAACTTGCTAAGAAATACAGAGGTCATCAAGATAGTGACATAGGTCTTTCCCAACTTCAGTCTCACCCAAAAGAAGACCAACCAACAACTATCCATAGACAATATATCGTTGTGAGAATCCCAGAAACTGGGGGTGTTGAAATACTTCTCTATACAAGAGTGACCAAGAAGGACCATATAGGAAGGATGAGAAGAGCTGTTCCACTTTGAGTGCTTTGCCCCTCTTCCAGGCCAGCACAGTGCCAAGCTAAGACGGCTTCCCTGGACCTGTGGGGAACATAGAGCCCAAGATGGACATCAGCTTTCCCAGTATTGCAGAATGCTCCCTGGGAAGCTCAGGTTTTACTTCATGGAAATCTCTGGGGGAGCTCCAGCAATACAACCAATGGAGATCAGATAAAGCTGGAGAAGGGATGCAGCGTCTTCAGTAGCCAGTGCTCAGATCTTGGCAGACTGTGTTTTTCTGTTTGCAGTGGTTCCTTAACAGAAATTCCAACCAGCAACTCTTTCCATCTGCAGAGCCAACCTAGTGAATTCATTTAGGCAGGGAGCTCAGTTGGCAGTTTTGCTTTATTTGGATCTCCGGCCCATGGATTGTAATGGCCATGGAACGTGTTCTTTGGCGTGCCCGGGAAGGGAACAAAACCCACAATGAATTGTGGGATAGAGCAAAAGTGGTTTTTTAGAGGCAGATTTATAGTTATTAATGAATACATTGAGGAAAAAAAAGAAAAATCTAAAATAAATAAGTTAACATTATACCTCAAAGAACTAGAAAAATAAAAACTAAGCCCAAAATTAGCAAAAGGGAGGAGAAAATAAAGATGAGAGCAGATAAGTGAAACAGAAAATAAGAAAATAACATGAAATTAATAAAACTAAGAGCTAGTTCTTTGAAAAGATAAATATAATTGACAAATCTTTAGCTAAACTAATGTTATTTAAGTTCTAAGGAAAATAACTCAAGTAACATTTTAAATGAAAGAGGAGACATTACAACAGACACCACAGAAGTGCAAAGGGTTATAGAATACTACTATGAAAAATTACATGCCAACAAATTAGAAAACCTATAAGAAATGGATACATTTCTGGAAAAAAGCCACAACCTACCAAGATTGAATAATAAAGAAACAGAAACCCTGAACAAGCCAATAATGAGTAAGGATATTGAATCAGTAATCAGAAAAATCCCAAAAAAGAAAAGGCACAGACCAAATGGTTTCACTGGTGAATTCTACCAAACATTTAAAGAAGAATTAACATCGATTCTCATCAAACTCTTCTAGAATATTGAAGAAGAGAAAACACTCACAAAATTTTTCTATTAGGAGAGTGTTACCCTGATACAAAAGCCTGAAAAAGGCACTATAAGAAAACTACAAGCCAATAACCCTGATGCATATAGATGAAAATATTCTCAATAAAATATTAGCAAATTGAATATAATACATTGAAAAGAGCAAAGACCATGATCAAGAAGGAGTTATTCCAGGAATGTAAGGATGGTTCAATCTCCATAAATCAAGGTGATGGACCACATTAGCAAAATTGAAGATAAAAATCATATGAACATTTCAATAGATGTAAAAAAAGCTTTTGGCAAAATTCAATAACTTTTCATGTTAAAAACTCTAAAAAAATTGGGTCTTGAAAAACATAACAACATAATTAAGGCCACATGTGACAAGCCCACAGCTAATAGCATAACCAATGGTGAAATATTGAAAGCTTTTCCTGTGTGATCAGGAACAAGACAAAATATGCCCACTTCTATTCAACACAGTACAGGAAATCCTAAGCAGAGCAATCAGGCAAGAATCATAAACAGGCATTGAAATCAGAAAGAAAGAAATAAAATTCCCTCTGTCTGTAGAGGTCATGATCTTATATATGGAAAACCCCCAAAACTACCAAAATTATTAGAACAATCTGAAAGATAAATAAAGAGAACAAATCCATTCACAATAGCATCAACAAGAAAATACTAGAAACAGGTTTTATCAAGGATGTGAAAGATGTTACCGAAAACTATAGATTTTGATGAGTGAAATTGAAGAAGACACAAATAAATGGAAAGATATCTCATGTTCATGTATGAAAAGAATTAATATTATTAAAATTTCCATACTACCAAATCAATCTAGAGATTCAGTGCAATCCTTTTCAAAATCCCAATAGCATTTGTCACCAAAACAGAATTTAAAAGGCCTCAGATTTGTATGGCACCACAAAAGATTTTGAATAACCAAAGCAACCTTGAGAAAGAACAGAACTGGAGGCATTATGCTTCCTCACTTCAAAACATATAATATACTACAAAGCTGTAGTGATAGAAACAATATAGTACTGGATACGAAGTGACAGAGACTAATAGACTCGAAAGCCCATAATAAGCTAATACGTATGCAGGCGTTTTAACTCAAAGTGCAATAAAGACTTAAATGTAAGACTTGAAACAGTGAAACATAGGGAAAAATCTTCTTGACAATGCTCTATGCAGTGATTTTTTTTGATATGATACCAACAGTGCAAGCAACAAAAGCAAAAATAAATAAGTGGGATACATTGAACTGAAAAGCTATTACACAGCAGAATGAAAATGGGAGAAAATAAGTACAAAACACGTATCTGATGGAATGGAAGAAAACAACTACAAATTGTGTATCTGATAAGAGGTTAATATTAAAAATATATAAGGAAATAATACAACTCAATAACAATAAAAATAATTTGATTAAAAATGAGCAAAGGCCTGAATAAAATATGACCCTAATGTCTCCCTAGATGATTTGAACAGGAAAAAATTTAAAGGACCTTTTGGTATTGTCCAAATTCCTTTGTGGACATTTTAGACAGGGCGAAACATCCAGCTAGAGTCCACAAATGCAAAATACATATGAAAACTCCAGGCTTTAAAGAAGGTTATTGTGTTTTTCTATGCTAACAGGAAATAGTACTATTTGAACAAGAATGAATATTCAACTCTAAGATCATAATCAGAATTTATGGATTAGTTCAATTGACTTATTCTTTAGGGAAAAATATTTATATACTAAGTTCAGAAGTTAAATACAGGCCTTTTATTGGTTATCTTAAAGCCATATTATTTATTCTTAATTTTAATATGAGTACCTGATTTTTTATCTTGGCTTAACATCAAAAATATAATAATTCTTTCATTTTAACTTACTTATGTTAAAATATTAACATAAAAAAACTTGACGTCAAAAATTTAGAGCACACATACACAATATTCTTGTAGTAAAAAAATACACTTATTTTTACTGAAATGTATTTGTAGGCAAGTATATTGTATAGAGAGCCCTCAGGTTTCAAAGGGTCACTTTAGAGAATCACTACCTCAAATATGCAGTTGTGAGGACATGACAGTTACTTGCAGGATTAATGCTAAGAGTTAATACCAGTAAAACACATTTTAGGAGATGTTAGGCAGCAATGTTGCAAAAGAAATAGTCTTTCTGGATTTTTTTTAAAAAGCTCTTGTAATTACCTAGTCCAAATAGGGAAGAAAGCCTAAGTTTGAATTCACGGCATATTGCTGTAATACACTATTAGCCTAATCCTTCATTTTCTTGTCAATTGAAGACTTATCTTTATTCACTGATTCACTTATCGGCAATTTGCTGGGTATTTTAAAGCTGGTTGTTAAAAATCTCTTTGTTTATGGCATTAAGGCACTATTCATTTTGTGAACTTTATAAAACCAACCTCTGCCAATTTTGCTCTTTGAGAAGAGCTCTAAAGATGTGTTCCCACAGTAATTACTTATTCCAGAGATGTTCATTAAAGAATGAAGTAAGAGGCAAGTGTTTGAAACAACTGAACCCCACGAACGCCAGCATTACTGAGCGCCTTCCCAGCTTCTACAGTACTTATGCACATTTTTAAAAAATCATTAGAAAATGGTATACAAAATTTCTACTTTTGTGTCCCATTACCTATAGTTGTATTGATGACATACAATATGATTTTTACGAATGTATATTTGAATGAGAGTTTCAGCAACAGGTTGGGAAAGCTGGAATGTTTCTGAAAGTGAGCCCAGCTGTCCATCTTGTACCTGCTGCGAATGCGATGGGTCGGTGGAGCATCTCGGCTCACTTCTCTACCTCGCAGCCACCCGGATGTGAAGGAGAAGGAGGGCGATAAATCTCGGCGAAGCCAGCCCAATACTAACAGAGAGAAACATAATAAAAAGGGTGGCCTTGGAGTTGCATATTTCTGTTAGAATTGATTTGTTACTGTGAGAGAGTAGTAAGAAGTGTATCAGAGTGCATTTGTGTTACCAGGGGCCGAGTGCTAGCATGTGTTTAGGTGCTGCATGGTTATCCTACAGTTACTGTGAAGCCTCCCACTGAGACTCAGTGGGCAAAGAGAGAATATTCAGAGCAAGCAAGCATAGAAAAGGAGAGATTTGTACCAGCCTGCCCCTGGCAAGTCTGACTTGATAAACCCCTACGTAAAATGAAGTTTTATTTATTTTTGTTACACAAGAAAATACAACAAACTAAGGAAGGTAATCAGAGAATATGGACCGAGTTTCATAAAATTCTAGGTGCTAAACAATGGAGATACCAATTATCTATAATAATCTCATTCTTTGTATGGTAATAACACTGGCAGATTAGTTTTCTAAATGCTTGAAAACGGTTTTCTTTTTTATGACTCCCAGACTACAGTTCCTTTGTCTGCACTATTTTTTTCCTGCACTATTTAACTATTGATCAGTATCTTAACTAAAAACATAGCTTAGTTTCATCAAAATAAATGCATTCGGTGTCTTGCCTTTCAATGCATGATTTTACTCTAAAATTTCAAGATCCCACCTGAAAGGTGGAGTGATAATACTGAGGGTCCTACAGGAATATGCTGCAAGGAATAGCTGGGCTTTTCATCACTCAAGAAGGGAGCAGATCCTCATATTGTAGTGTCTAGAAATATTGCTTGGGATTCAAACTGCTGGCATTTGAACTACATGAAGAGACTATAAAATCCTTCTAGGTCTCTGTTTCTTCATCTGTAAAGGGGAACAATCCCTACCTCAACTTTTTTCTTGTTTTCTTAAATGTGATTAAATGAGTTACCCTATGAACAACTCTAAGATTATTGCTGGACATGTAATAAGTGGTAAATAAGTGTTAGTTATTATTATAATTGTATGCCAATCACTAAAGCACGTCATAATTTTAAAAATACTATACTTTTATCTCAACTATAAAATAATTTATATACCTATTACCAAAAAATAGGATAGATTATAAAAATCCAATGTAATACTACTATCTGGATATGCCCACTATTAATTTGTTAATCTAATTCTCATATGCCCTTATTAAAATGGAATCCCATTACATATAATGGTTCTTAACATGATTTTTTCAATTTCATTTCTATGGACGTATTTCCATCAATAATTATAGATGTACCACTTAATTTTTAATATCCATATTACTCTCCATTGTAGTCCATAATTTAAGGAACCATCCCTGGCATCTCAAACGCTCTTTGGGAATACAGATGAGAAGAAACGTCTTTTTAATCAACATGCTTCTACCTGTTTGGCTGTCCCTTAAAAATGACTGTATCCTTAATGCTTAGATTTGGATCCCAGCTCCCTCACCTACTGCTGTGTCACCTTGGGCAAACATAGCCTCACAATATGTCCTGCATTATTTTTTTTAATTTGTAAAATAGTGATAATAAGAATATCTATTTAATGGGGTCATTGACTCGAATCGGTTAGTTAAGACATGTAAGGCTTTGGAGCTGGTTTCTAGTATGTAATTAGTAATTGATAAGTATTAGCTTCATGCCATACAAAATCCTGGAGGTCATCCTAAATCATTAAAGAAAAATTACCATATATGTGTTGTTAGGGGTGTTTGTATGTGAAAATATGCATTATGCTGCACACCCCAATTCCCAAACCATGTTAGTTAAAAGATAGTTTATAAAGTTATTTTTTAGGAACACTGCTTACTGAAAAATTTGGAAACTACTTGCTAAAACAATAGGATACAGACATGTGGAAAAATGTTTATGTGAATGTTCCTTGTTAGAGAGATTAATTTGCACCTTTTTTTTATCACCATACAGAATTCTAGCATGCAAACCAATGTTTCTAATATTAGAAATTCATGGGCTCCTCAAATACATGTAATGACCCAGTTATAGAAGCACTAAAAATTAATGTCATAATAGTTTAGTGCTCACATAATTATAAACACAAATATAAATTCTTGCAACTGAATGAATACAAAGAAAAACTTGATTAGAATGTTACCATTGGGATTTTTAAAAAAATTCAAATATTAACATGGCACTCAAGGTTGATCAGAGTGAAAACAAACTTAAATAAATTTCTACAGAGATATGAAATCCTCTAGGCGCATATTTATGTAAACTATAGGATAATACCCCTCTAAAGCAATGGTTATCAAACTGTAATCTTCAAGGCAGTAGATCCACACCATCTGGAAACTTTTGAAAAAGCAAATTATTTTCCAAATATGGATGGCATTCTCCTCATATTTACTGAAACAGAAAATTGGGGGTGAGACTCATGCATTTGTGTTTTAATAAGTTCCTCAGGTAGTTCTGATGTGCATGAGTTTGAGAACCACAATTAATGAGGTCAAGGACTTTTCCAGTCTTAATACAGCAGTTGAATGCTGTCCTTCATTTACCTTAGGACACAATACCCTCATTTGAGTGAGGCTGCTGCTATTTCAACTCCTTTTAAAGAGTTTGTCTCAGAGCCAGTTGTAAGTAAGGGGAGATTCAATTTCATTATTTAATAGTCAAATCTTATTAAGCAATTTCTTAGAATATCTGTATAAATCTCAGATTTGACTTTGCCCTGCAATGCAGATAAAATTTGAAAATTTTTCACATATGAAATGATTAGTCTTCAGAAACGTGCAATCACAGAGTTGTTTTGAGAGCTTAATATTTATTAAAGAGCCCTTTATAGACCCCTTTTGGAACTTGTAAGGCATTCTCCATCATAACATTATTTAGCCTCTAAGTCTCCCTAATTGGTCTTTGGTCAGAAAAGTTAACTTGATGACTACTTTATTTGTTTGGTTTTCCTACTTTGTGAGTCAAACTTAGAATTACCTTTGGAAGGAGACTCAAGGTCAAGTGTTTGCCTGAGTAAAACTTTTTTTTTTTTGGCTGAGAGAACTCAAAGCCAATACCTTATGTACCCACCTCATTTCCACAACTGACTTGGCTACAAATTTCTGTGCTGCTATGAAATCTTTTTCCAAATGCCAAATTTATACATGGTTCTCAAGTCTCACCTTGTCCCCCAGAGCAATTATGGTGGCTGCGTGGCCTAAGATGAGAAAGAGAAAAGGAACAAGAAAGCATTAATCCGAGTGATCAGTCCTATTACTGATCCCTAGCATTCTGCTCTGAGTATTTAACTGTTCATTTATGTTAGTTAGCTTTCATTCCAGAAGGTCCAGCCTAGCTTTTATGATAAAATGTCCAGGATATTCTTTATTTTTGCAAAAGGAAGACTTGGCAGAAGAATAATCTAGGTTTTCCTCTGCCTTAAAAGGACCTCACATCTGTTTCCTGACGTGTTCCCTCTTAAATCCTTGTAGCCTGAGGCTTCTTCCAGAGCCCAGCAGAGGAGGAGAGAGGGAGAATGAGGGAATGTTCCAGAGGAAGAAGGGTACTGTTGTGATGTCCAGCAGATGGAATGCCCACCACGGATGTCGTGGGCAGAACTAGGGCCATTAAATACAAATAACATAAAACTCAATCTATTGCCACATCCCAGGGCACACTGCTGATGAGGTTTTAATGAACACATTTTCAGCTATTATTTTTATGTACTTTTCCTATTTTACACAAGGTACATCACATCTTATGTTTCTATTTAACTTGCCTTTTTTAAAACTTAAAAATATAGACATCTTTTTAAGGTCACAGTTGTTTCTATTACAATATCTTCAAGATTTCATAGCATTCACTTGTTGAACAAGAACATTTATTAAAACCATCCTCTATGAAAAAGTGTCATCTTCCTTATTTTTTGACCAGAGTTTTTTTCAGTATTATCTCATAAATCCATAGAATGGAACCCCCAAATATTAGCATGAGTATTCACTTTATTTTATTTTTGAATTTTAATTTTATAATAGTAATACATTCAAATTGCTCAAGGTTAAATGGGTACAAAATCCTTCTCCCACCATTTTTATTGGTTTATTTTGTATACATTTTGTAATACAAATGCTATAAGAAAATTATGAATATGTTTTCTCACTTCTTTTCTTTACACAGAGGGAGAAAAACTATAAATACTTTTTATACTTAAAATAAATGATGTAATATATCCAAGAGCTCTCTCTATATTAGTATGTAGACAGTTTATAGATATATAATTTTTATCATTTATAAGACATATAATTATTTCTTTGACACAGTGTTTAGTGTGTGGCAGAAACAAGTCCTGTATTGTTGAACGCATAGCTTACTCCAGTCTTTTGCCTTCACATTGTCTCAGTGAATAGTCAATACAGTAGCCTTGAACACCACAGAGGGTTGGGGCATCCACCGCCCACAGTTGAAGATCTGTATACCACCCTTGACTTTCTAAAACTTAACTATCTATGTATAGTTATATACATGTATAAGAGTATCTGCTCAGATTCACTTGGATAAGAACCTATTTTATTTGTTTATAACAATTTCACTACTCCAATAGCTCCTAATTCTGACTAAACTCCTTTTAGAATTCAAGCATACTATTTATCCTCACTTTACACCTGAAATATAGCCATGCAGACATTAACTTCAGGAAGAAGTATTATATTCTTGGCATCTCAAATTCCATTTCTCACCCTATACTCCTGGAAATACATACTTTAAAGAACTCCAGTTTGCTCTTTGAAAAAAGCTAAGATGTAGGACAATGAAATTATCAAAAATAATGTGAGACTTGCTTCTATGACCTTCCACAGGTAACAAAGGAAAATTAGTGTAATTTAAAAGTAGACATGTTTCTGAAAATCAGATTTTTTCACCCATGTATATGTGGTCTTACTAAATATCATATTTCATATTATATCTTTAAAGGATTTATAAAGATTGACTATTCTAATCTGACTTACTTAATATTTTAGTATTTACTTTTTTCTCTGATTTTAATTATACCAGTTATTTTATGAGGGTATCAAATAACCTTTAGTCTTGTTTATTTTCTACAAAACTTTTCATGTTACTTAAAAGATTAACACAGCTTAATATTAGTCTGTATTTTAGGGCAGCAGATGCATGTTAGACTCACCTGGAGATATTTTAAAAACCTTAAAAAGGCTACTACAGACCAATCCAATATAAAAATTTGGTGATAGAATGTAAGTCATAGTATTTTTCAAAGGTACTCAGGCAATTTTAACATGCAGACAAGCTTGAGAATCACTACTCCAGAGGAAGGAATAATTATAGAATTTTTCTCCAATTAGAATTATGTATGATTTTAATTTTATATGCTTTTTAGAAAGTACTTATTTTGTTAAATTTTGCATTGAAAATTCAAAACTAAAATAACAACTATTTGTTTTTACATTTGATATGAAAGGAGCAAAATTCACAATAAAATAAAGTGCATTGTGTGTACAATTTTGTCTACATCTTGATCTGTTGTGAAGAAAAATTCATAACTTTCTTTATATTCTCAGTGTGGCCCTTCTGAAGTAGAGAATTTCCATGGGAGAATATATGTTTGACTATTAGTTTCTACCTGAACTTTTTTCCCGTATAAATACAAAGTATCTCTCTCTAAAGGTTTCTAATTTCTGTAAAGGAAACCTGCCACATGCAAAAGTGAGCAAGTTAGCTGTGATTCAAAAAACAATCTCAAGTGAGAGCCAAGATAGCTGCAGAGCAGCTGGAAGCTCCTTCCACTTGTTCCCAGTCTTGCAGCTAAACCACAGAGCAACCAACTCGAAAATCCAGCGGAGAGTGAGTGAGAGCATGTGTGAGTGAGTGTGTATGAGGATGAGTGTGGGGAGTGTGCGTAAGTGGGCAAGAGTCTGCCTGTCTGCAGGGTGCTCTGGAGTGGGTGGCCTAGGCTCTGCTAACACAGTGACTGCTGCCACCACTACCCAAATGAGCAGTTCTGGCTGTGCAGATTTGAAGTGCTGCAGATTGACTCAGGAGCTGCCACTCCAGAAGGCAGGCGGGGAGGGGGAAGGGGTGGGGGATGATGGTTGGAGAGAGATACCCAGGGAGGTATTGGCTGCAGAAACAACATGGCGAAAGCAGGCCTGCCCATGGCTGAGAATCTGTAGGGGGAGCAGGGGCAGCATCCCCTGCTCTGCCCAGACTTGTAGTATTGCTGCGGGACTCTCCACAGCACCATCTGGTTGAGATACAGAGAGAAACTTTAGATAAACTACTGGAAGCTCTGAAAGATGGTGGCCAGCCCTGACTGAAAGAGACTCTGATTTCTGGGGAGGGGAAGTGTGTGGAGAACAGGTGCCCCAGGGCTTGGTGCCACAGCATGGTGGCTACACATAACCTCTTTTAAAAGGGGAGCTAAGGAGAGACTCAACTCAGCAGGGAATCAGTATTCACATGCCCGTGTTTGCGTATAGCAGCTCTGCTAACAAAGAATGCAGAGAGATTGAGTCACACTGAAGGGACTATGGGCCCCATCCCAGCATGGCTGGTGAGCAGGGAACAGGGCAGATGGAGAGTTCCCACCCAAGCCTCCAGCAAGAAAGAGGCAGGCTAGGGACTGAAGGCCAGGAGCTGGATGCCTGAGATTTGCTGCTGCCCTTCACAGACACGGGAGCCCAAACTCCACCTGTAGGATTACAGGCTCTTCAGATCAGTGAGGCCTGGCTCAGGAGCCTCCTGTTGGGCTTATTTCTGCAGGGGGAAGAAGAAAAAGCTCTGAAAGGCCCATGTACAAGACACTACAAGCTACACTGTTCCTTGGACCCTGATCCACTAAAAGAAACAGAACAGACAGATTAGAGGTACAGCAGGTATGACAAGGGAGATTCAGGGCCCTTCCTAACCTTGGTGCCTAGACAGAGCTTCTGACTGCACCAAGCAGGAGAGAGCTGCTCTTTTTACGTAGATTGGCCCCTCATAGGAAACAGACAGCTAACTCACTAGAAAGCATACTTTATTAGACAGAATCTGGGACAGACCAAGTTGTGTGATGAGGGGACAGGAAAACACTCCAACCATCTTCCCAGAAGATAGAACAGTGCCCCCTGGGGGTGATCCAAGGTGGGATTGCACCAAAGTCCCATCTGGAAGCAGATAGGGGAGGTACTGGCAGTCCTCTAGGGTCCTTAAATGAGCCACCCTGGATCCTGAGCTGATGGAAAGCCAGCAGGACAGAACAATGGGGACCAACCAAATCTGAAGGAGATAGCCAGAGTGTGGATTGCTTGTTGTCTTGAACAGGATGCCTAGGGTCAGGCTAGGACATCATATGATATTACCAGGGTCAGATCAAAAGTGAAGGGATAGAAAAAAGTATTCCAAACAAATGGACATGACAAAAATTTGGGGTAGCAATACTTATATCAGATAAAATAGATTTCAAAACAAAGGTCATGAAAAGAGACAAAGGGCAATTCATAATACTTAAGGAAGTAATCTGTGAAGAAAAGATAACCCTTGTAAAAATATATGCATCCCAATATAAGAACACCTAAATACATACAGATAATCTTGGTGGACTTAACAAAAGATATCAACCAAAACACACTCATTATAGAGGATTTTAACACCCATTGTCAACAATGGATAAATCTTCCAAACAAAGAGCCAACAAGGATATTGAGACACTGAACAACACTCTACATCAAATGAACTCAATTGATGTATACAGAACTTTTCACTACAAAGAGGTAAAATATACATTCTTTTCAAATGCACATGGAACACTTCCAAAGATAGACCACATGGTAGAACACAAACAAGCCTCAACAAATTCAAAAAAATTGAAATTATATCAAGTATGTGCTCAGATCACAAGAGATTGAAATGAGAAACCAACCTCAAGGAGAAAACACAAAAACATTCACATACATGGAGACTCAATAACATGTTATTAAATAATGAATGATTAAACAGTGAGGTCAAGGAAGAAATCAAAAAGTGCTTGAAAACAAGTGAAAATGAAAGCACAACAACAAAAAACCTATGGGACACAGCAAAGGCAGTACTGAGAGGGAAGTTCATAGCAATGCATGTGCACCTAAAGAAGAGAGAAATTTCTTAAATAAACAACCTAACTCTACATCTACAAGAACTAGAAGAATAACAGCAAACAAAGCCCAGAGCAAGTAGAATAAAGGAAATAATCAACATTGGGGCAGAATTAAATGACATAGAAACTCAAAGAACAGTTCAAAAGATCAATAAATCCAGGAGCTGGTACTTTGAAAAGATTAACAAAATCGACAAACCTTTAACCAGATACATCAAAGAAAAAAAGAGAAGACCAAAATAAATAAAATCACAAATGAAAGAGGAGACGTTACAACCAATATCACAGAAATACAAAGGACTCTAAGAAATTACTATGAATAACTGTATGCCAAGAATTTGGACAATCTGCACAGAATGAACACATTTCTAGAAACATACACTCTTCCAAAACTGAATCAAGAAGAAGCAGAAAGACTGAATAGACTGATAACAACTAGTAAAATTGAAGCAGTACTCAAAAAATCCCTGGCACACAAAAGCCCTGATTTCACAGGTGAAATTTACCAGATATTTAAGGAAAAAGTAACTCTTATCTTTCTCAAACTATTTCAAAAAAGTCAAGAAGAGGAAAGACTCCCAAACTCTTTTTATGAGACTAGCATCATCTTAATTCCAAAACCAGGTAAAAACACAACAAAGGAAAAAAAAAAACTATAGGCCAATATCCATGATGAACATAGATGCAAAAATCCTCAACAAAATACTGGCAATTTGGATTCAGAAATACATTAAAAAGATCATACACCATGATCAAGTGGGATTAATCCCATGGATGTAAGGATGGTACAATATTTGCAAATGTATACATGTAATACACCACACAAAGAAAATGAAGGATAAATATTACATGATCATATCAACAGATGCTGAAAAAGCATTTGATAAAATCTAGCATCCATTTATGACAAAAATCATTCAGCAAAGTGTGAATAGAGGCAGCACACCTGAACATAGTAAAAGCCATATATGAGAAAACTATAACCAACATTATAGTTATCAGGCAAAAGTAAAAGCTTTTCCCTTAAGATCAGGACTAAGACATGGATGTCTGCTTTCACCACTCTTAGTATTGGAAGTTCTAGACATAGCAATCAGATAAAAAGAAAAAGAAGTCATCCAAATTGGAAAGGAGGAAGTAAAACTGTCATTATTCACAGATGACATGATAGTATACATAAAAAATCCTATAGTCTCCACCAAAAACTACTCGAACTTATAAGTGAATTTGGCAAAGTAACATACAAAGTCAATATTGAGAAATTGAAGGCATTTTTGTACACAATCAATGAACTATCAGAAAGAGAAACTAAGAAAAAAATCCCATTGGGAAAATCCCTGTTGGGAAAACTGGACTAGTATAGGCAAAAAAAAAAAAGAAAAGAAAGAAAGAAACTAAACCACCAACTTATACCATGCACTAGAATAAACTAAAAATGTTTAAAAGACTTAAATATAAGTCTTGATACCAAAAAGGAAAAAATAGGTAGGAAAATTTCATATATCCCATGTATCAATATTTTTGTTGATATATCTCTTAAGGTAAGGGAAATAAAGGGAAAAATCAAACTAAAATGCTTCTGCATGACTAAAGCAACCATTATCAGAAAGAAAAACGGAATTGACTGTACGGGAAAACATATTTACCAATGATACATTGGGCAAGAGTTTGATCACCAAAATATATAAAGAACTCCATGACTCAACACCAGGAAGACAAATAGTCAATTAAAAAATGGGCAAAGGACCTGAATAGACACTTCTCCAAGGAGGACATACAAAGGGCCCAGAGACATATGAAAAGGTGCTCAACATCACCAGCCATCAGAGAGATGCAAATTAAAACCACAGTGAGATACCATTTCACAGCTGTCAGAATGGCCAGCATTAACAAATCAACAAACAACAAGTGCTGGTGAGGATGCAGAGAAAAGGAACTCTAGTACAATGTTGGTGGGAATGCAGACCAGTGCAGACACTGTGGAAGGCAGTATGGGATTTCCTCCAAAACTAAAAATGGAACTGCCTTTTAACCAGATTCCACTGCTAAGAATGTACACGAAGAATCCCGCATCACCGATTCTAAAGAACTTGTGCACTATTTACAGCAGCCAAGTGCTGGAAACAGCCTAAGTGCCCATCAGTAAATGAATGCATAAAAAAACTGTAGTACATTTACACAATGGAACAGTAGGCAACAGAAAGAAAGAAGGAGCTCCTACCTTTTGCAACAGCATGGATGGAACTGGAGAGCATTATGCTAAGTGAAATAAGCCAGTTGGTTAAAGACAAATACCATATGACCTTACCTATTAGAGGAATCTAATGAACAAAACAAACTAATCAACAAAATAGAACCATAGGCATGGAAACATGGAACAAACTGAAAGTGGCCAGAGGGGAGAGGGTGGATAATGGTGGAAAGAATGGGAAGGGACTAGACAAAGAACATGTATGAATGACCCACAGACATGGACAACAGTGTGGGAATTAATAGTGTGGGGTGGCATGGGCAGAGGAGGACAAAGGGGGAAAATTGGGACAGTTGCAATAGAAGGATGATATTAAAAAATCTCAGAATGTGTTTTCAGCAGGTGAGGTTATCTCCCCTTCTGATTCAATAGGTCATTATTTTTCCTGAGAGAACTGAGAAAGAGAATGTGGATAGTTTGGAAATTTTTATATTCAGTAGTGAAAGGTGGGCAAATCTCTCTTCTGTTCTGTGAAGTAACAAAGCAGTGGGGAATTTCTAACAAAGAGAAATGTGGTTGTCTTGATAATTTGGGGTTGATTTGCCCCTGAATATTATTTTTATATGTATACTTCTGAGAAGTTATGTACTGGAAATGTCATATTATTTTTGATTTGAAAAGATATAACCAATGGCTAAATGGAAAGGAAAGATAATTATGTAAGAATAGTTTAGAGAAAATAAGGGCTGAATTTCTGACCCTACGTATCATTTTCCCATAATTTTCCTGCTACAAAATAAGATACTAGATGAGAAATAATCATTGTATTAATTTAGTATCTAAAGATTTTATTTTTATTTATTTATTTTTAGAAAGAAAGGAAGGGAGGGAGACGGAGAAGAGAAATATTGACGTGTGGTTGCTTCTCATGTGGCTCCCACTGGGGACCTGGCCTGCAACCCAAGCATGTGCCCTGACTGGGAATTGAACTGGAGACCCTTTGGTTTGCAGCTTGAGTTCAATTCACTGAGCTACACCAGAAAGGGATGAATTAATTTTGTATCTATGTATCTCTTTCTCTAATAAATTTTATAGGGCATTAATTTGTGCATTGAATATCTTACCAGAAATATGTCTAAAAGTTTGTATATCACTGTTTTTAATCTACTGCTTCTTCACACACTCTCTCAGAGTACTTCTATATGTTTGTTACACAATGAACTATATTTGCAAGGTGGTGTGTATTGTCTGCTATGACAGCAATTCTTTCATTTATAGGTCTAGTGTTTCTGACTTTTGCTTGAAGCCTCAAGATGTACTGTTATTTTTAATAAATTGCCCTTGGTAACTGGGTTCACTTCTTGTAGACTTCTTGAAGCCTGCTTTCACCTTTCAAATATTTTGGCCTACCATTAATCCAATGATTTCACCCTTTTGCTCCTCTAGACAGGGTAATTTCATCAAAGTTTTTCCACATGGCCAAAATCTGTATTAGCTATTTGGTGTTCTGTAAATGTAAAAGCCAGTAGTTTTCTTCCCACTCATATATACCAAAAACAGATGTAGTGATCACGCTGTAATGTTCCTGGCTAGAGTAAATTTAGATGTAGGAATTTAGCTTTTATATGTATCGGAGCAAAGTATGTCATTCTTTCTCATTTCACTTAAGCGGATGTTTAATAAAATTGCTACTTATCAAAAGAGAAATTTTAGAGGAAGACTAAATAAATGAGGTGATATTTAAAAAGTTAATGAATGAGGTGCCTTGATCTATGGCCCCATTATACTCTTCCCATTGCCTCACAAAGCTCTTAAAGTACAAGATGTGATATAAAGGGTAGGTAAGCTAATTTAAACATTGCTTTAAAATGTAGGCAGTGAAACACTTATCATGTTCACCAACGGGCTGAGAGTAGAAAATCCTTTATTCTGGAATATGTCATGAGGCACAATGCGGCACAGAAAGCAGTATCTTTTTAACATAATAGATATTAAAATTAAACAATGTTTAAGGTGAGTAAGGCTATAAAAATCTCTGGTGAAAAAGATAAAAATAATACAATATTTTTAGACACAAATCTTGGACTTTTTATTAAAACTAACTGAAATTAATTCATTAACCTAAACATAAAATCCAAAAATTTTACACACTTAGTGGATAACAGGAAAATCTAGGTGATTTCTGTTTGGTGATGACTTTTCTATTATTATTAAATTTATTGGGATGACATTAGTTAAGAAAATTATATAGGATTCAACTGTACAATTCTATGATACATCAACTGTATACTGCATTGTGTGTTGAGCATCCAAAGTCAAATCTCCTTCTGCCATCGCACATTTGAGCCTCTTTACCCTTTACCACCTCACTCCTACTCTTCTTTTCCTTTGGTAACCACCACACTGCTGTCTGTGTCTCTGAGTTTTTGTTTCATCTGTCTTGTTTGTGCATTTGTTGTCTTCAGTTTTATAGTCCACATATACTGAAGTCATATGGTTCTTGACTTTTTCCATCTGATGTATTTTGCTTAGCATGGTATTCTCAAGATCCATTCATGTCATGGGAAATGTATCTTTTCTTAAGACTAAATAGTTTTCCATTGTATCTATATACCACAACTTCTTATCCAATCATCTATTGAAGGATAATTTGGTTGTTCATGCTTTGACCACCATAAATAATACTGCAATTAACATAAGGATACATATATCTTTATGAATAATTTTTTTTCAAATTTTACAGGCAGATACCCAGAAGAGGGGTTGCTGGGTTATACAATAACTCTATTCTTTAGTTTTTGAGGAAAATACTGTTTTCCATAGTGGCGATAACAATTTGAATCTCCCCCGGCAGGCCACAGTTGCCTTTGCTCCACATCCTCGCCAACACTTATTTCTTTTCTTTCTGATAACAGCTGTTGTGTCAGGCATCAGGTAGTACCTCATTGTAGTTTGGATCATTAAAATACTTTAAATTTTCATTAACTATAACTCAGATGACATTAGCAATATTTCTATTTAACAGAGACTGGTTTTGTTATATCTTCATGAACATAGTTGTTTTTACTGGGGTTTAATTGAAATATAACATAAGTTTCTGGTGTACAAAATAGTGATTTGATATTAGCATTAGGAAAAAAATCACCACTTCTGTTACTATACATACTATAAAACAATATTTTTTCTTATAATGAAAACTTTTAAGATTTATTATCTTAGCAGCTTTAAATATGCAATACAGTCTAATTAACTACAGTCACTGTGCTATACATTACATCCATGATTTACTCATTTTATAAGCATAGTTTCATAATCAGTATAGATAATGTTTTCAGTGTCAACATTTCACATTGATGATTCTGAGAGTTCTTTAAGTCTTATATGACTGATTTTAACAAAACTACTAAATTATCCAAGGCTTAGTTAGGGCTCTTTGTTTACAAGTAACCAAAGCCAACTGTGAGTTAGCTTTGTATTTATTAAATGGCTACTGTATTTTCTTATGCAATCTAACAGAAAGAAAGTGGCTTGCTCTTTAGGAGAGATTGAAACTGGATCCTTAATCTTGAAATATTTTCTCTGTCTTCCATCTCTGCTTCTTTCTAAGTACCTATCCCATAGTCTTCCATGCCAGACAGCTGATTCCAATCCTCAGAAGCTGGAGGAGGGTCAGATGTCCTGAGTTTACTTTGGCTTCTAAAGAACTGCACTAGGTCTTTAGACCTAATGGCTAAAAAGGTTGTTTTCTTCATTCTAATTCTAATTTCTGGGAGAAGTTAATTAAGCTAGCATGTATCAAAATTGTGGCTAGGTCAAATCAGTTATGACTGAGAAAGAGTGTCATTGACCTCCCAGGGACCCATTCCTATGGACAATGAAAACAGTTCTAAGAGAAGGGGAACTGATACATTTCAAGAACTGTTCATTACAACTTTATTAGATAAGTAGTAACTATATATATATAATTTAATTTTCCCATTGTGTCTGATAGATTAAGTACTAGAGAAAATCACGGGTTTTAAAATATAAAATGCATTGAAAAACATTCTCTTGTATGAAACTGACCACTTCATCTTATCAGATAATCCTTAAATTCTTACATTGGTATTCTGTCATTTGATAAATTTCTATTTACTAATTTATTTTTATAACTATTATTATGGACTGTTAGAGAAGAAAGTAAAAAAGTAAATTTTGAATTTGGATAACCAGGTAAAACTTGTCCTAGTTCAATATTAATTATGTAATTTTTCAAATGACATTAAATAAACTATGTATGGTGTGGCACATAGATGCATTTTCTCAGGTGAAATATTGTTTGGAATGTAAATATTGATAAGGTAAATTAAGAGTAGCAAGTCCAGAGCACTTAATATATGTAAATGGATAAGTAAAGTGATGCTGAGGTGGGTAAAGTGGCTTATTTGAATGTACAAAAACCATTTAGTGAAAACCTTCAGTGAAAGACGCATCTTCTGATTCACAACTTGATGTTAGCTGTTTGCCCTATATATTAAAAAACAAATTAAGAAATCTGCCATGTTGCTGCCAATACTTTACCCCTTTGAGAAAGAAGCATCTTGGCAGTTTTAAGAATTACCAATGCAATGTGTATCCTCATATTAAATGTAAATAATATCTGTTTTTCTGATTCAAGAAATTCTTCATTCTTCAATTCTATTGAAACTGAGAAAGACATAGGGAGTTATATTTGGTACAAACCTAACAGACTCTTGGGTAGGCTTCTCGTTGAAGTCCTTGTTTTCAGCTCATTCACAGCTCTGTGTGGCACTAGTCCCCTTTATCCACAGGTTCCCTTTCTACAATTTCAGTTACCTATAGTCAACCTGGTCTGAAAAGATTAAATGAAATAGTTCAGAAAAACACAATTAACTTCTGAGTAGCATGATGGAATCTGTCACCATCCTGTGCTGTCCTGCCTACGACATGACTTTATCCAGCATCTCCGTGCTGTGGACGCCCCTGCTTTGTCACTCAGTAGTCATCTAAGTTGTCCGATTGACTGTTGTGGTATCACAGTCAAGCACTGTCTGACTGTAGCATCGTCAGTGCTTGTGTTCAAGTCACTCTTAAGTCACCTAGTAACAGCCCCAAAGCACAAGAGTAGGGATGCTGCCAATTTCAATATACCAAAGAGAAGCTGTGAATTGATACTATCATGGTTTCAATCATTCACTGGGGGTCTTGAAATGTACTCCCTGTTGGTTAGGAAAACAATGTACTTGAAAAAACTGTGAGCATGCAGACATGATAGCTTTATTTGTACAACTCACCCAGATGACTTTTTTTATGAACACTAATATAGTAATTTACATATTTTAAAACTTATTTCTTCAGTTGAATTATTAAAAGATGAATCCATTCTTTTCAAGAATAATTGTATTGGCATGATTTACTTATTTGCAGTTGCCTTTAATTTGGACTTTAAAGTCTTTCACTGTAATGAGTTGATAAAGACAATGACTGATGCAATATTTTGCCCATTTTAGTAAAGGATGTTTTCCTATTCATGTTCTTCATTTTAAGCATAAATGATTTGTGATAGTGGCAATGGTTTCCAGCAACACATGGAAGAACCATGAATTAGGTATTAAGATATCTAGCTTTTTCTATCCTGCCACATTTCTATGTGCCACTTAAACTATCTATAAAATGTAGAAGTTAAAGTTAAATAATATCTAAGTTACCTTTTATCTCTAACAGTTTAGATTTCTAAGATGAATGTTAATTGTATATATATATATATATATATATATAGACATTAATCTCAATTTATTAGATGAAGGTAAAACGAAGGTCCCATTCTTCTGAAAATTTAAAATAATTATATATTTCATTGCTTCCTATTTGTAAGCTAACCTTATTATCTTTCTAATAGCTTCCTTCTTGTGGAATTTCATGAAATCAAGAAAAGATTTCACAAACCAAATATCAGAACTGATATCACTTCCTTCTCATATTTATATTCATGGTAATACCCTAACCTTCAAGCAAGTGGTTTAAAAGATTTGAAATTAAGAAGAAAAGAAAAGAGGAACACTAACTGCTATTTTTAATTATGAGGAAGGCTGCTATTTTTAAAGAGAAAATAAAGAGCTGACTCCCAACTTTTTAGGGTGGAGATGATCTTTCTCTGCTGTCCCCATTCCTGTTCTTAATATTTATTTTTTTATGAATGAGTGCATAAGAAAGAAACACTGTATGGAGTTTTCAGGTTTAGCAATGAAAAGTAAGGTAATAATGCAATATTGGAGCAAACACTCAGTGCTTAGGAGATGAGTATTCCAGATGTGGTGCCATATACTAACTTCCCAGTGGTGTTCACTAAGTCCCTTTATTTTCCCAGCCTTTCTTTCAATGCCTATAATTTGAAGAATCTCAGCTAAGTCTACTCTAAGTTCACTTTTAACTGTAACATATTGCTTTCACAATGTATATCCTTTATGTGTATATAAACATATTTGTATGAATGTAGTTATTGAGTTTTTAATCCCCAGTGTAGTTTTTTCAATACCTTTATTCATTATTATCTAGAATATGCTTAGGGAATACAAATAATTCAAAGGTTTTTAGGCAAACTCTAAAGAAAAATATAAAATTTCTGGCACTTTCCCTCTCATGTTATTTTCTATTTCTTATAAAGTATTAACTCCCTAGTAAGTAAACTTTTACCTGTGGGTAATAATAACAGAGAAACAGTGCAGTTTAGAGTAAAACAAACAAAAAACATAAAACTAAAAAAAGAGAACTCTTCATAAAAAACAGTTGGAGTAATAATTCGTAATAAGTGAAAAGGCACACATAGCAATTATTTTCAGAAGGACAATAAATAAGCCAAGATTTTGCTCTTTTAAGATGTCAATTAAGCTGTAACATATACTCATGTGAAAAGATAGTCCTGAATGCCCTAGAGGCACAAAAGAGGGTGGACCTACTTCCTTCATTTAATTCTAAATTGTCAGCTCTTTTTTCCTACTCTTTCAGTAAAATAAACTGTTTTGCTGAATAAGAGGGTTAAGAAAAGGCCTGAGTGAGTCACTCCAATTTGTTTCCACATTCTGAATAGTCAATAAAGGAATTTATTGCCTCATTAGGCATTTTGAGTAGATTTCTGGAAACCTGGGTGACGTAAGACAGAAAAGTAACCTAGTAAGATGCTTTAAAGAAGTTTCAGCTGAATTTGTTTTTGAATTTCAAGTTGCCCCTTAGACTGGAATGACATAGCAATTGGTTTCAAGAAATGATGCCAGGCAGTGGGCTGGTTTCAAGGAGGAAACTGTGTCTAATTTCCAGTGATATTAAGAAAATACTGTTAATGACTGACACTAAAAAATTACTATAAGAAGATCCAGGCAAGTTGATCTAAAGGGGGCTGGGCTCTCAGTAACAAGATCAAGCGTAAGCTTCTTATAAGTGAAAACAATGATCATTGAGTCATTGAGACTGGATAGTAAGCATATAGCCAGCAATGTACACATAAGATATAGCATTCTGGCTCTGCTCTCCTATCCTCTTGTCCTTTGTTAATCTGATATTTAAATCTAAACCCCAAATGTAGATACTTAAAATTGAACATTTTTCAGACCAAGGCATCTGTAACTACTCTCCGTCTGGTTATGAGCTTCAAAGACTCATTGTCAAGCAAGGATAGGTTCTTTCCCACACTTATAATAATAGTTCAGAGTTAGAAAAACACATCTTTTTAACTTCTTTTAAAGTGACTGAAAATAAATTGGCAGTAGCTAGAGTTTTAATGAAGATGTTGAATTCATTGCAAAATGTAAACAACCCAGGAGGCACAAACTCATAGTACACACTAAATTGCTTGCTGAAAGCAACTTTTTTTCATACATTTAGCAGATAAACACATTAATCATGATCAGTCTGCACTATATCCAAAAATAATTTAATAAATTAATCACAAAATGCAAAAAAAACAAGGAAGTTTCAGGGAATATACCAAATAAAAGAAGTAGAAATATTTGTTTTCCATAGTGAAAAATGTGTGTAGAGTATATGATATATGTTGTATACACATGTATGAATAGTATATGTGTATACATATATGCTATAAACATATGTATGTGTGTACATACATATATATGACATCTTATTTAATAGATTTGATTTTCCAGAAATTTGTAGAATGATGGAATAAAAGGGAAAAAAAGGTTTAAATCTGAACTCTCTTCTGTTATTATTCAAAGACAGATTCTCAGCACTGTTTCATGTTATTCTAAAATACTCCATGTTGAAAGGAATCTTGGGATTCCTTTTCATGTTTCATGTTATTCTAAAATACTCCATGTTAAAAGAAGGTAGTATTTTCTCTACCATCAAATCTTTGAATTGTCCCCACTGACCAACAACTTGCTGCCAGTTTTTTGCTGAATATCAAGAGAATATAAGTTGAAAGAGAAAAAAAGTATATATGGTGAACATAAGGCAAAGACATAGGAAGAAAAGGCCTGGATTCTTGTCCCATCTTTGCTAATCTCTGAACACAGTTTCCTCATCTGTAAAATGTGAGGTTTGGACTGGATGACTTTCAATACCTTTGAAAGCTTTAGGAATCTCCGAGCCTAACTTGGTGGTCTAGAGGAGATTAACATCCATTTAAAACTTGAAGGAAGGAATTAAAAGCAGTAAAATGGTGCCATTCCTCATTACTCCCTTTCTAATTAACATTATAAAAGTTCCAGATCTGAGATCCTGCCAAATTTAAAGGTTTGCTATTTTACATATATATTCTTCTACATCCAATTATTTCTCCCTAAGAAAATATAAGATCAGTTATCTTTTAATGATTATTTGTTGACTACAATGTCCAATGAGGTTCTCATGAGTCATTCAATTCAACAAATGTTTAATTAATTGCTATTCTATGCTGGGCAGTGAGTAAGGCAATAGAAAATACCACCACCAACAAGAACAACCCCCTCCACTCAAAATGACAAATGAATAATCCTTGGTTTACAGAGCTTAGAATGTTCCTGGTAGTTATTCAGAAAATACTTATTCAACAACTGAATATATGTAATAAATAGTGTGAGACAATAAGATGGGATCTAACAAAAAGGAAAAAGAACTCATGGACATGGACAACAGTTTGGGGATTGCAGGGGGGCAATATAAGGGGGACAAGTGGTAATGGAAAAATACAATAAAAATAAATTTAAAAACTATGTATTATAGGGAGTGGTCATAAGTTGTAGGAAAGGATGGAAAGGTAGATGAAGCAAAATTGCTAAAAAAATTTTAAATGTCAGTCTAAGTAGTTTAAACTCAATACTATATGTAGGTAAAACTTCATGCTATAAATGCAAGGCAGCACTGTTTGTAAGGGAAGGAGGAGATGACCGGGTTTGCTTTTGTGACTTCCGATTCTTTGCTGTACCCAGAGGGCCTGGCTTAAATAGAGCTGCTCCAACTCTTCACTCACCCTCTAGTGCCCAAATAAAGTCAGTCTTTACCTTCTAAAGTAGTTTACTTTCTGTAAAAAATTTATAATGTTTAAAGTACAGCATGAAACACATTGAGTAGCTGTTTTCAAGTTATATATCTCCCTTCAATGTTCTGCAGGTTCTGATATGTCTTCTGTCTTCCCTAAACTCTCTTCCCCTCATTTTTTAAAACATGCCAAGATATCACATCAGCTCACTGCTATTCATATGCCAAAACAAACCCTAAAGACACAGAATTATCCAATTTTATGAACAAGAATAAAAATAATGATAATATAATAATGAGAGCTGGGAAACATTACAGTGTGAGCTGTGGATCCAGACAGTCAAGGTTCACATGTTGGTTTTGCCAATAACTAACAGTGTTCCTTAAACACTCTGTAGCTATGTTTTGGGGATAATGCTATCCTCTCTTTAATGGTGTTTTGAGAATTAAAATAGCTAATATAGAATATGGTATGACATGTAATAAATGCTCCATAAATTGCTGTTGATGTTTTTATTAGCGTATAGCAGAAGAAGCTGGTAGATAGCAGAGGAAGCTGTGTTCATCTCTTATGAGGCCTTCTTTCTGCCCCCATAAGTGATGTTGCTTCTTTTGGAAGACCCTTACTCCTTCTCCACCTCTTCTGTGAAAACACACAGCTTCTCTTTGCTGATATCGATACTTCAATAAGATTCAATACCTGAACCTAAAATCTCATTTAAATTTCCTCATGTTAAATCAGCATTTCTTATTCTAATCAAACACCAGTGTTTTGTTTTTAATTTTTTATTTTTCACATTTTTTATTGTTGTTCAAGTACAGTTGTCTCTATTTTTCCCCTACCCCAGCCATCCTCACTTCCCACCCTTGACCCTACCCCCTTTGGCTTTGTCCATGGGTCCTTTATACATGTTCCTGACAACCCTTCCCCCTTTTCCCCTCATTACTCCCTCCCACTTCCCCTCTGGTTACTGTCAGTTTGTTCTTTATTTCAGTGTCTCCGGTTATATTTTGTTTGCTTATTTCTTTTGTTGATTAGGTTCCACTTATAGGTGAGATCATATGGTATTTGTCTTTCTCCACCTGACTTATTTTACTCAGTGTATTTTTATTCTACTTTAGTCTTAAAATGGTAACTTTTCTTTCTACTCATACATGTTCTTCCTGCACAAGCATTCATTCAAGGAGTTTTTCTCTGTGCCTCTTTTATAGTTAATAGTTCGAGGACTATCAAGTGGTTCCTTCATCTCAATACTCTCCAGTGTGAGAAAACAAATCTTGTTTTTACTAATGTTCTTTCATAGATTTTATTTTTATAAGACTGTATTAATATTTATGGGTTTTCTCTAGCTTTTATTAAGATTTGCACTTCTTTTTTAAATCGTGAAGTCAAGACTTCGGTTCAGCTAAATTGGTGGGTGGTTTTGGACATCAAGTCCCAGGCTGGGCTGAGGGTTTCTGGAAATAACCTGGCCTTACTCACTGGAGACAACCAGCTAGAAAATCATTGCCTCCTCTATTATAAAAGCTTTATCCATTATCAACTTTGACAGTGGTTTCTTTTCAGACTTATTTTGATTATGTATAAACTAAACCTCAAAAATGCTTTAAAAGGGAAATCACTGCTAAATGCAAGCTATTCTTGATAGTAGAATAAATTTAACAATAATGCAGAATTTTAAAATGAAAGTAAAAATATGAAAAAACTGTGATGTTTATTTTATTAAATTGTCACCATCAAATGGCATTGCAATACTATGAATAATATTAGTAGTATATAAAACAATGAGATATTAAGAAACTGTTTGTTTGTTCACATCATGTTATATAAGTAATTTTTACCCCTTATAGAAAACTAAATAGTTCAAGACACTGTGCATTAATGCAAGAAAGTTGAATTGATATAAATATACAGTCTTTACATGTTGTAGTTCTTCATCTGTACTGAGCTTTCAGTATGCTTTAATTTAATTCACTGAAAGTGAGTTTTGTTTATTTGAGGTTTTCAAAAATAAATAACATTTCAGAATTGGGTAGACCCAGAGGCATTTTGGCCTTATATTACCCTGAATACCAAAATTATTTTCTTGAGGCTAATTAAATCATCATTTAAAACAGAGCTGCAAAACTAACATATGGATATGGGATGATAATAGGTGTTTCATAAACTAAAAACTGAAAGTCCCCATTACTTAAATAGAGTGAAACTCTGAGAGGAAATGTGAATAAATAGAATACTTGTCTGGGTGCCCTTTTTAGACTGTCTCACTGTCCATCTACAAAAACATTGCAGGTAAACAAACAACATTCTTACTGAATAGTAAGTATGCAATTTATTGTCATTACTAAGAATTTTTATTGTTTCTGAAGAATTCCACAGAGGGCCATTAAAAATGCATTATAGCATTTTTAGTTAGTGATCTGCTCTGCAGTAGACTTATAATATGCATTTCTATTTCATGCTTGGACCAAATTCTTCATGTTCACAAATAATTACTTGAGAGATGTTTTTGGTGCCTTGTTGGCCTTTACTTAAAAGCACAATATAACTTATTTGAGCAAAACAAAATGATGTTCTTTAAGGAAAGTTCTCTTGCATAAAAGCTCAATTTATACTTCAATGAAGAATACACGTTTATTGGCAATGATTGAATGACACATTTTCAACAGGAAAGGCTTCATAGTTGGAAGATTAATACTTGAGTTTGGTATGAACATCACCACTTACTTCTGGAGAAGGGAGCCCGCTCTGTCCCACTCAGGAAGTTTCATTGGCTTCCCAAAATGTCCCACTCTGCCACTAGGAGTTCATGGCCTGGTCTCAAGTTACATTTTTACTTCATTTATATATAATCACTTTTTTAACATAAAGCCTTCCACCCAGATTCATCTTTCAAAGTATGGGTATCCCACCACATAACGTTTTACTTATGTGTTTACTGTCATGTAAGCACCTTTTACTTTCTCCAAATACCTTTTTTGCTGCTCATTTTCTTCCTGGCCTCAAGTTCATCAAAATCCTTTCTCTTCTATAAAACTTTTTCTGAATGTGGGAGTCATTTTTTTTAAACAAGATTATACATCTGCTGCCTTGAATTGATACATCTGTGGGTAGAGCAGAAAGGGACTGTACATTCTGCTTTCCCAGAGTCTCTCTGGTAGAAAGCCACATAACATAAATTCAGACCTTTCCTTTGCACTAAAACCTGTATGTTTTTGTACTCAGGCATCCTTTCCTATGTGTGTATCCATTCCATTTTGCCACCCTTCTGACAGAAGGGATTCTATCATGATAATTTTTATTATTTTAGATAGCTGTCAGATAGCAGAACACATAATCAGCCTCAATTCAGCATTTAACTCCTTATATCAGATGCAATGATGTCCTTTACAATGTTTTTCTATTTTTACCCATTTAACATGATGGGCATATTCATAACTGGAAACAGTACATGTTTCCCTGTAAGCAAAATAATAAAGTGAAATATTCATATAAATAATGATTCTTTCAGAATATCTAGGTATGTTTTCAAGTTGGTCATGAACAAAAAAGAGTTTTTGTTTTCCAAGATTAATTTTTATTTAATGTATTTTATACTGTGCATGATTGATAATACTTAGTGTACACATCTTTATGTTCTCTCAAAGTGTCTGACCCATTTTTCTCAGGTCACCTAAATCTTCACTGGGGAAAAAAAATCTACAAAAAACACATGGGCTTCTAGCTTAGAAATGCTTAAGATAATCAGTATTTAATAACTATCTAGAATTTGGTATCACTTAAAAAGCAGTCCAGTTTTTTTTTTATTTAAATGAAATAATGTCTGGATATAAGTTCCACACCCAGTCTACTCCTGTACAGAGAGGGAGCAGATTGGAAAGAAAGTCCTTGCTGAAATCGTCGGTATTGAGAAAACTTGTGGAATTACTGACAAGCAACTCAGGAACTGCTGTGTAAATATTGTGCCTTTATTGCTTATCATTTTACTCTAAGCCAAACTCCTAAATAACTGGAAAAAGAAAGCTTTAGATGATTGGATAGTATTTCTTCACAAGGTCATAGCAAATCTCTTCTTAAAATGAATTACAAGACAGCAGGAGCCTTTCAATATTACTCATGCTAAATGAAAAAAAAAAAATATGCTGGTTTTTTTTGTTAACCATTACATTTTAATTGTATAAGATTAAGGGAAGAGCTGTAGGAAATTAAAACAGAAAATAATAGAAGACCCGATTCAGGGCCTCAGGGGATTTGCACTGTAAAAAACTGGAAGACAAGGCATTGACTTAAACAAGCACACACACACAACATCTCAGGGAACTGTCAGATAACTGCCGGAAGAGGCACATATGGATTCAATAGAAACTGCCATGGTGTAGGATGGTCAAAGAAATTATTATCAAGGAGGTGCAATTTTAGAGGAGCCTTCAAAGAGATCAGGGTGTCTTAGGTGAAAAGCAAGTAATGCAATAGTTTGGTAGGAAGAAAATTAAAAATCAAGTTGCAGAAGTGGCTTAAGCAAGACAGGTTTGAAGGAAACATCAGAATGACTAAAATGAAAACTTTGTTCAAATAACAAACTCTCTTGTTTTTATCTTTTCCTTACTTTGCCTCTGTCAGTTGACCACTGTTTTTGACTAGTATAAGATGACCATGTTTTAATATTTCTACACTTTTACCAGTTGTAAGATGTAAGCTTTGATATCTTTGACATCAATGACCCATTCCCTCGAGGGTCTGACCACTCAACAGGATCCATTGATCTTAGCTGCTAGGTGGTTGATTCATTTGCTCACTATGAAGCATCCTAAGAAGTTATGTCCTAATAGCATCAAAACCTTTAGCTTCTTGAGAAGCTAAACCAGGAGTGTTATGGTTCATTTCTAGTCATTGTCCAGCTGTGCCTGAACAGCTTGATTTCTCATCTATTTCATGGTGGAACAGAAATATTCCTGGGATTGTTTTGTCTTTTTTACTTGAAACTACGAAGATTTTAACCTGCCCTTTCATTGGTCATTTCCTGAAAGCATTGGAGTATTTGACCATTCTAAATCACTTTTCTCAAAATCAGCACATCCTGAGACTGGTCTGAGGCCTCTCTTTCCATTATCAATGAAGATTACTTTTAGAGGACTGGAAGAGAGATCAGATTGAAACAGAAATCTGTCAGGTCCTCTGTTTTATGTTTTTAATTCATACGCCCACATGGCTACACCTCCAACAGAGGTGACGTGAATTTTTGCTTTTGATGTTGCATACCATGAATTCCTGTAGCAGATCAGGAACAAAGAGGGCATTTTAAAGTTGTTTTTCTAATGTTGCCTTTGCAGATATTGACTGACTGTGTCCCAGGAACCTGTTCCTGATTTTAGAACCATAAACACTACTAGGACCAAGATGCTTGTGGAGTAATACAGTGACTTTGATTTCTTGTGGGTGGTCAAAACACAGCATGTGTGATATTTTCACAAACTACGGTTCACAGAGCACTTAGTTCTAGACCGTTTTGTTTTTATTATGTTTATGTCAATGGAAACAGTTGTGCTTCCTGAAGTCTTATTGAGATAGCTTTTTTGGTAATTTTAGGCCACTTTCCCAAGGATACTACATGTTGCCTGACCCTTATTCCTGAGGAAATAAGTAGAATCTGGACTGACCCGTGGTGGATAATGTACTTTCTCTAAGTATGGCAGAAGGAAAAACATCAGACTAGGATGCTCTCCAGAAATAATAATGGAGAATCTCATCCTGTTTTGTAAACTCTTTGTACTTTGCTCTCTGCATGTTTTGTGAAAAATATTGTTTTTAAACAGCCATTATACTCTCAAAGATTTCATTTTATTAAATTTATTTTAGAGTTGAGGAAGATGAACAAGATGTTATTAACAAGTTTATAAAATTGGCATTACTATACTTACAGGAAGTTTGTGAATGAGGACTAATTCTGAATAAACAGGTCAACATTTCTTTCTCCAGCATTTTCAATTAGACTGCCTACAGTGATATGAAGAAGGGAATGAGTAACAACACCCAAGCAGGGCTTCACTGGAAGAAAATTAAATAATTGGAAATCAGGTAAAAATAATAGAGATAATTTTAGAAGAATATATTCCCTTAATTTAAAATAAAAACTATTTTTTTATAAAATCTGCTCTAAAGATTTCTTCAGGAAGCTATATTTACTATCGAATTTATATATATAACATGGCATTGTATTATATCAATCTAACATTTCATTTCTTTATGAAGATTAGAATATTTTACTAAAACATATTTATGCATTGATCCATTAATTTAATATAGTTGTATTCTAACATTATCTAGTTTTGTGGGCATATTTTAAAGAAAAAAGAGGATGCATGACAATTTGATTTGACTTGTTATGATTCTAAACAAAAGAAAGAGGATTAATTTAAATAAGTATAAATGTTTTAATTTGTTGATTTAGAAAGAGAGAGGCAGAAAAAAAAGAAAGAAAGAGAAATATTGATTTGTTATCCCACTTATTTATGCATTCATGGTTGATTCTTGTATGTGCCCTGCCCTGACCAGGGATAGAACCTGCAGTCTTGGTCTATGCAGATGATGATCTAACCAACCGAGTTACTTGAGCATGGCCTTAAATTAAATAAGTGTAATGTTTACTAAAAATATTTTTTTATTTTCATCAAATAAGTATATGCACAGATATTTAAAATGTAAATAAGTTTAAAAGTTAAAAACCTAAAGAAATAAACCCTTTGGCACAAGGGCAACCACTTTCAACTCTTTAACTTTTATTTTACTTTTGTATTTTTAAATAATGAGCATATGACTGTCTCAGGATTCCTGAACTCAGATCATATTATTATACTTTCTATTTATTATTTTATTTTTAGATCTTATTTTATTTCAGGATTCCTGAACATAGATTTTATTGCTACACATGAAGGTTTGAACTTTGTTAAAATTCCAAATGTATTTACTTTAATTCTTCTACTAAAGCTATACCTACATTTTGGGCTAAAACTATATCTGTGTTTTAAGTTATTAAGACTATACAAATAATGTAGCTGAGCTTGGTGATATGATATAACTATAGAATTATGATTAATTATGTAGGACTTTTTTTCCTTTAATTATTTTATTTTATTTTTTTGTTTATTTTTTATTTTATTTTTTTTACCATTTTTTCCATTTTATTTTAATGATTGTTCAAGTACAGTTTTCTCCCCTTTACTCCCAATCAAGCCCACCCCTTTAATTAATAAGGGCTTCATTTATTTTCTTTTTCACTCAGGTCCTTTCCCCCACACCTGCCAGCCCTATCTCCCTTCCTCACTCCCTCACTCCTGTTCTTTCTTCTTGTCTTCCTTTCTATTTTTACTAAGTCTTCCCCACAGCTCCAGATATTTATAAAATTCTTCTCTATTCTACTTCCTATGTAGACAAGTTGGTCAAATGATCCAGCACTTGTCTGCCCATTTTTCCCTTGAAGAAATCCCTTCCTGGGACTCCCTCTTTTCCTTGTTCATTTTGTTAGGTTATTCTCTACAGATTCCTATAAAAAGATGCAATTCAGGCCTTTTTTTTTTTTTTTGCCATCATCCTAGAAATTTTTTCCAGTCTATGATGTTTGTAACCTCTTCTTTCCAGAAATGATGTCTTTTTACTTAGTTCTCTCTTTTTCTCTCTCTCTCTTATTCTAGAACTCATGTTCTGGTAATGTTTTGTAAAATATTTTATAGATGATAAGTATTTTACAAACTTACATGTTGAGAAATATTTTTATTCTAATTCCTACTTGATTGAATCTTTGTCAACAGAATTAAAAGTCTGAAGTAATTTTAACTCAAATTTTTAAAAATGTTTTCCTATTACCTTTCAATTTCCAATGTTCTTATTGAGAAGACCAATGTCATTTTGATCCTGATCTTTTTTTATCACCTACTTTTCTCACTAATAAGCTTTTGAGATCTTCTCTTTATCAGTGATACACATACACACACACATATACATACATATATATGTATATGTATACATATATAAGATATACATATGTATATGTATATCTTAATGTGGGGTCTTTCATATCTCATTGGGACCTGATAGATCTCTTCAATGTAAAGATTCATTCATATTGTCACTTATGAGAAATTTTCTTGTAGTATATCATTGATAATTTCTTTACTAACATTTTTTCCAATCTGCATTTCTTGAAAAATTACCATATGTGGAGTGCTGGATGTTTTTTATCTTTATCGACCACCTGCTTTTAAAAAGTCTTTTCTCTCCTTTATTTATGAGTTTGGTTTTTCCAGTTTACCCTTCATTATCTGTTATTACTTCGGCTAATTTTTAGTTTTGGTGCTCATATGTCAAATTTATAGTTATCTTCTTACTCTCTGCTTGTTTCTCTTTCTCTTTATCATTATTTTTACTGTGTTTTGTTTTGTTTCACACAGACAATATTTCTTGTCATTTGGGGGGACATTGTCATTACTTATTTGAAATTTTATTCTGTTTACTCATATTCTTTATTTCTCTTAGTTTTTTTTTAACTTATTTGACTTTTTATTTTTCCCTGATGGATTCTCAGTGATGTATCCTGACTTTCTAATCATATCTCTGAAGGAGGGACTAAAAACCTCATTAGGACTTCTGTATGCAGGAGGGGCACTTGTCGGTGGTGGGTTTCATTTCTGATCCATTGGTGTGGAAGTTGGCTTTTTGGTGGACAGATCACATTAGCATCTGCATCTGAGTTTCTTTTTGTCAGAGGCAGTTATTTATTCAGGAGAAAAAATCTTCATTTTTTTGTTTGGGGATATAAACATCCTGGACAGTATCTGTGGAAGGTAGGGGTATCATAGTTTTCATTTTATACAGACTTTCACAGAACCTTTATTTTTTTATACCATTTCCCTTTGCTGCCTTCTGTCTTACAGACTGGAGTCATTCTGGTTTAAAATTTCCAGATACCATGTTTTCTTTATGGGTGAGAAGAGTTAGTCCCCTGGCTTCTTTATAGTGGATGTGTGATCATGTGTGGGTGTCTAACTGCTCCTCTTTCATTCTTTAAGATATTCTTTATTTTCAACTTTTGGCCTCAACCTACCTTTGATAATACGTGGATGTTCCAATGTCTGAGCTTTGACTTTGTGATATGCTTATATATTTTTAATTAGTATCTCCTATTTACATTTAGTATGTCTTTCTTCTATTCTGTTAAGTCAAATGACACTAATATACCAACTTTCTGCCTTTATGTATTATGGTTTAGTTATTAAAGTCTTCTAGTTTTAGAATATATTTGAGTATGGTAAGCCTGTTAATTCTTCCCCAAAACATGTTAATGTCCTCATTCCTAGAATTCATAAACATTACCTTATTTGGAAAAAAGATCTTTGCAAGTGTAATTAAAGATTCTGAGAAGAGGAGATTTATCCTAAATCATAGCAGTGGACCCTAAATGCCATCACAAGTGTCCTTATTTGATGCACGATCACTGACCGGCAGTGACCGCGGAATGCTGCGGATGGCTCGTCGACACACGAGAAATGAACATACACATAAACAGGCAATTTTCTGTGGAGAAGTAGGGATGGAGTGGCCACTCTTCAAGTGGAAAGCGCCTTGGCCACCCTCTCTAGGGGAGGGCGCACGTTCTCCTGTCCCAGCAGGCTTTTTATTGGGTTCGTTTGTACAAGAATTCATGTAAAGCTCATTACTCATTGCAGGGAAGTAAGGATCAAATAACAAGAAACTCTGGGGGTCTACTTTGAGTCAGGGTCAAAGAGCTGTAAAACTTTGAGGAACAAACTTACTTCCTCCTTGGACCCTTCTCATTCAACTGAGAGCATTCTAAACAAAGCAGGTTTCACAGGATTTTACATATACTTTCTTAGGCCTGATCACCCGGAGAACTTGCCCTTTCTAGTACAGGGCTGCACCACCCTGTCATTGTTTCAGGCTTAGGTGGAGCAAGGGAAGTAAAGCAGCCAAGAGATTAGGAGATTTTCTCACAGATGGAATGAGCCCTCAGGCTTTGTCAAAGCCAGGGGATGAGGGTCCATCACCCCCTTTTGCCGTAGCCCCCAAAGTCCTTCCTTGGGGGCCTTCCACGTGATCGTGCCTGTCTTAGGTCGTTCCCCCCTTGGGTAATCTTACCTGTCATTGGCTAACTGACCAAGCATTGGGGTCCAGGCAGGGTGAAGTAAAAAGGAGCAGAAGCGGTGCTCCTGGCAGGGAGATAAGCTTTTGTCTCCTTGCTGGCTTAGGGTCCCAAGGTCATTCCCTCAGCCTTAGCCTAGGCGGGGGTTACAGCGTCTGATACCAGGCAGGGCGGTTCCCAACACTTATTAGAGAGGCAAAGGGAAATCTGATACACGCGGAGAAGACAGTGATGTGAAGAGGGAGTCAGCAATTGGAATGATATGGCTACAAGCCAGAAAGTGTCCAGAACCACGAAGACCATGGGAGCTGGAAGAGTCAAGGGACCATTTGTTTTGCAGAGCCTTCGGGCAGAGCACAGCCCAGCCGAAAGCTTGATTTCAGCCCAGGGACGTTATTGTTACACTTCTGGCTTCCAGAACTGTGAAAAAATAAATTTCTGTTATTTTAAGCTACCAAGTTTGTAAGAATTTGTTACAGCAGCCACAGGAAGTAAAGACAGTATGTATTCGAATTTCTTTTTCTCATTCATGCTTTAATTTTTGAAATGAGAAAGAAGTATAAAGATATTCATTTCACCTTCTTAAAACTTTTATGTTTAGTTTTATTTCTCATAATTTTCTCAGCCATAAGAATATGCCTACCTTAAGAAGTACTGGAGCTTTCTTAGATGTGAAATTTTAACAGTGTATTCTTTTATTCCTCTTTTCTCCTTACTTTATAGTGTCTCTTGTCAAATATATCTTAGATCTATTTCTCCCTTTCTATTCTTTCTCTTTTCCTCCCTTTCCTTCCTTTTATTTTTTCTTTTCCTTTCTTTTTACAATAATCTATTCATTATCTACTTAGTGTCAGGCATTGTGGTTAGCTTTCGAAATAAAGAAACCAATAAAGCAGTTTTATTTCCCTTCATGACCTCACCAACTATTGATCTAGAAAAGGAGCAAAAATAACATTTGTTTAGAGCAAGACATAAGGCCAAAAAGAGAAATAAAAACCACTAAAATATGATACTATAAGTATTAAATTATAAGTATGAGCAAAATGCTGTGGTCTCACAAACATATAGTGAATAGCTGTGTTTTACAGAGTCTGAGAGAATTTATAAAGTAGTACTTGAGCAGGGTCTTAGGGGATGAATTATAGTTTTATGATGAATAAATAAATAGGGAAATGACCTTTTATGGAAAGGAGGCACACACATGTTAAGGGGCATGGATTACTTTGGTATTGAAAGATTTTTAATATGCCCGTAGCATAAATTAAGGGGAGGAAAGTATGGAGTCATGATACTAAAAAAGATTGGAGTCATATTATGATGAACATTTTTTTTTCTGCATAATGGAGTTTAGATTTTTATTAGTCTGCAAATGATAGAAAATGGGCTTTAATTAGGAAATGGCGTGGTCCATTAGTAAGGAACTCTGCAGCATTTTGATTATTACGTTGATGAAGAGAAGCCGAGAAATCAGTCAGGGGTCTCTTGTAAGAAGAGTAGATGACAATGACCTGAGTCAGAGCAGAGGTGATGGGAAAAACAATAAAGAAATGGAATGAAGAGATCGGTATGAAATAAATATAGCAGAGTGGTGGGATTTCTACCCTTAAGTGGAAGTGGAAAGTGCAATACTAGCAGTCACAATTTGGATGCTGGGAAGAGGGATCCAATTAGGTCAGGGCAGGGACAGAGGAGATAATACCTAAGCTGGCCTTAAAAGAGAGAAAAAACAGGTTGTTCAAAAAAAATGAAGAGCAGGAAAACAGATCATGAAAGCAGAGCTCTCCAAATACCAGAGACTATCTGATAAGAAGCTTAGTTGTGAGAAATAGAGTGGCTGTTAGATCAATTCTAAGTGGCATGCAACTGCTGATGTAGAAAGTGTAGTGGGGTGTGAGGTATGAAGGAACTGGTCAGTGGAAATCTTTGGTTAACTACCTTCATCTTTCCTTTCTTTATGTGTTTATTTTTACATTTCTATCAATGCTTATGCCTGTTCAGACTTTTATCCTTTTAAAATATACTCAGAGCTTCTATCTGTCAGGAAAATCATCCCCATTTCGAGTTCCTTGGAGAAATTTGTATAGATGAACATTTAATAAAGATTATATCCAGCTGTTTTAATAAAGATTATATCCAGCTGTTGTAATATATTATTTACTCAGTCAACACACATTTATTCTGGCAACATTTAGCCAGAACAGCTAAGACACTAGCTATGATTTCCATGATAACTCAAGCATAGTAATGTTTTCTCTGGTTTGACAAATGTCAAAAAATAAAGACAACACCTCATCACACGTCTTCATAGTACTTTGCACATAGAAGTATCCTGTGACATCTCACTATTTCTTCTTGAGCTTCATTTTATGAAACGAGTAGGAGCAAGAAAAGAATAAACTTAGTAATGGATAATCTGTGTAATATATCCCAAAGTGCTCTAGCTCGGATATTTACATAACTTTTTGAGCACATGCCATAGTTACCATCAATTTCCTTTTCTTAAAAGCTTCAGAGTTAATTAATTTAGCTACGAATTGGGGTCAAAATGACAAACATGGCAACAATTCCCCAATCTAATTAAATAGCAGTTAGGATCTGAAAAATAGCTCTTTACTGAAAATTTTAGAACTAGAACCATAAAAATTTATCTGCCTTTGTGTTTAATAGCCTATCATGCCCTCTTCTAAATGGAGGTTTAGGTCTGGTCATTGGGATATAGACTAAAAGAGGTCAGGAAAGTAGACGTTTGCCTAAAGAATACTAATTCTTTTGAATTATCTAATTCAATAGTCTAAATTTTAATAACAGCACAGGCAATCAGAGTTTTAGGTAATACATAACAAGGGTCTTAGAACCAGTGTTTTCAGAGTCTTAACTTGATTTTGGTGCCCTTGACCCTGGGAGTCTTGCCTTTCTTGGCAATGCCTTTTGACCCTGAATTTTCCCTAAATGGTTCTAAATATCCTAAACTGAAGCTTGATTAATAATTGCAAGGGTGAGCATAATCTTCATGTGTACTACGTTTTATTTTTGTAAAAGTTTCTAGACATAGTATTTTGCTCTCATTCACATTAGTTTTTTGTATTGTAGGAAGTTTTAGCACCAAATTCTCCAAGGAGATTTTAGAATCCAATACAGCTTAAGAGAAAAATAACTTTTGGTAGACTGGTCTTTCCACACTCTTCAAGCCGTAGAATGTTCTTCAAGACCTACTCTCAAATGCCCTGATTTATCTCAGAGATATTTCTTTGTAAATGCCAAACATAATTTCAGTTCTTCTTGTCTGGACTCCCTACCCTATTGAACCTGAATATACTAGAACACACTTACCTAATGTCTCTAATTTATTTTCCATGATTGAACTTGTTACCACAATATCTCCCTAGTCTGTGTCTGTAACCTAGGCAGATTGAGCTGCCAACAGCTAGAGCAATGTCTTGACTGGAAGGAATCCATTGGACATGAGGGTATTTGGGGACTGACGACTCATATCTCATGTCTGATTGAAATGTAAAATTCCAAAATAGTTCTTTATTCGGGTGTGGAATGTGGAGATGGATGCTCCAGTTAGCCGCATACAAAATTCTCTTACAAATAACTAACTTGGTGGTGTACAGCACCTGCCCTCCATAGTGGGAATTCATAGGAAAAGTGTATTTAATGTGAAGAAACATAGAACTGGCCAGTCTCTTTAAATGAAGAGCAATAAAAGAAAAACAAGAAAGAAAAAAAAAAAAGAAAGAAAGAAAGTCCCAACAGAAGAACTGCAGTTTATCCCAGGCCTCGCAGAAGATTCCCCTCTGAGAAGCTCAAAACTGGTGCCTATATAGTTTCCTAGAGAATCAGACTTCAGCATTTACCTTTCACTACACAAGACACACTACCCTTTCCCACTTGCCCCAATTTGTGTTTTTTCTTCAGTCCCCTGTAATTTGTGAGTTTATTATTCTTTGATCTGAATCTAACACATACTTTCTAGCCACTCAGCTTTCTCAACCCCATCTGCTATCATTCCATTGTAATGAGGCTAGTTTCTGCATTCTCTTCTAAAGCTTCTACTTAAATCAAATATAGCAACACATGTTGGAGCCATTTATTCATATACATTTCATATTACCTCATCAGAAACCATGCTGTCTACCATTCTAATCATGTATTTGTTTTTCAGATTGTGCAAGTTCATCTCTCATTCTCTCTAAATCTCTCTCTCTCTCTGTCTTTCCCCCTCTCTCTGTCTTTCTCTCCCTTTTTTTCTATTTCTAATTTCATATGTTACTATATTTCCCTATTTTGTTGGGTTTTAGTTTGTTTTGCTTTAATAAGATCTTTAAATGAGAGCATTCAGACTATATTCATTATATATTTAGTGAAATAACAAAAGTTGTCAAACTGGATGCTTTTGGCCAACCCAAACTTGCTCCTCAGCATGAGATTTTGTTTTTATATTCCAATACTTTGCTCAGCTTTCACTTGCCGTTAATGTCTCATTTGTGTAAAGTTTTCTGTATTTTTTTTCCTTCCCTTTATTTCTTCCTTCCCTTTCTTCATTTTTTAAAACAAACTCAGTCAACACCCTACTTGCTCACCATTTTGCTCCACATACCCTACATTACAGTAAGATAATTTTCTTGCTTTTCTGCTGCTGCCCAATCCTCTGGGACCCATCCAGACAGGGAGGGTCTCAGACATGAGTTATTTTTGATGGTCTGGGAAGATCTAATTAAGGGTCAAAGCAGTAGATGCTGTGGGAGGGCACTTGTCACTGAGTGAAAGAGATGACTCTTGCCATATGCTCTCAAAAGAGAAAACAAAGGCTAACATACACGAACATAATTTTATTCATATTTTAAAATTTTCCCTGTAGATGTAGTATCAGGGCAGAATCAGTGAAATGGAAGGGAATGGGAACGTTTTAATTATTACATAATCTTTCCAAGTGCTGACCACCTGAATTTGAGGGAGTGAAAAATGCAAAATAAATTGAAAGATTCAAGATCTGTGATAAAGAGAATGCTGGGATTTATAATACATATAAATTAGTAGTGTTTGCCTCTTCTTTTATTTAAAGAGTGTTTTTCTTTTGTGAAAGAAATAGAGTTCAATTGTAAGTATTTTACAAAGAATATTCACAAGCAGAAGCAATCCATAATTCTGCCACACAGAGATGGCAGTTGCCATTTGCGTTCAGATATCTGATCCTTTCACTATGCTCAACAACACCAATTTTACAAAACCGGAATTATGTATTAGTCACAGTTTGTTTTATTTCTGCATGTCCTTCCCAAAAGCTCACATCTTATCAGTCTCTAAAATAATGACTCTAAATGGCTATATAATACTATATCATAAGAATTGATATACTCTTATTTTCAGTTTTGAATGACAATTAAAAAAACACTTTGTACAAACATGTTGATCTGTCTCACTGATGTCTTTCTTACAAAAAAGTTTTTGAGTGTCTTACAAAAGACTCTGTGATCTAGTTTGTCTTTGATACGATGTTCCTGAGAATTATGCTCCCTGTCAGGGCCTTTTCTTTAGTAGGTGTCGTTCTGAAAGTGTTTCCTTCCTTGTGTCATCATGTGGGACCCCTACCTTGCACTAAGACTGTTGCACCTGTGATCACACCAAAGAGACATGTCCCTGAGCACCTTTATAAAATGTCATACCCATCACCTCCAAAATCATGCTTTATCTTTTTATCATGCACTGCATTGACGTTTAGTATTCAATAGTACCTAACACGCCTGTTTACTTATGTGTTTATTGCCTCCCTCTTCCTCCTAAAATTTAAGAAAAATAACAGCAGAAACTGTCTGTTTTGTTAAACAGTTTATCCCCAATATCCCAAACAGCACCTGGAACATAATAAGAGATCATTGAATAGATAAAAACAAAGAAAAATGAAATTTGATACAGATAAACTGGTTGCTTATCAGAAACTTCTTCCAGCTTATATAGTCCAGGATAACCCACTTTGAATATTAATTTTAAAATTTTCAAATAATAGAAAAAATGTATACTGTAACTTCAATATTACTTTACTTTTCTTTTTTAAGTTTTTCCTTTGAATTATCTATCCCTCTTTTTTTACATTTTTCACTAAGATGTTTCTTTAAAGTAACATAAAAGGGCTTCAATGTATTGTGTGTTGAAATTTTCACATTTGTATAGACACTTTTCTCTTTTTCATATCATGCTCTCAATTTTTTAATGTTTCATGACATATTAGGTTTTAAAAAATGTATAGAACATATATTTAGAGATTTCTTCCAGAGAGCTCACCTATCTTCCCAAGAAGACTTCCAACTTGTCTTCTTTCAAGTTTGTCATTCATATCACTAATATAATTTTTCAGGTTGTCATTTCTTATTTTTATTTCACTTGGTTTTTTATATACTTGTTTTAAGTGTCTATTTCTATTTCTATTTTCTTGGAGTATCTTTAGCTCATTTTCTCATTTGTGTATTATAAGGGTCATGACTTCCTGAATTCTATTTAAAATGCCTGTTTTTCACCTGTTTTAAGAGATGATATAGTTAGTTATTGCTCGCCATTTGATAGCGTTTTTTCCCACTTTATCATTTTAATATAGCTCCAATTTTACATTTGTTTTCTATTTGCTTAACATGGAATTAGCTCAGATTTATCCAATGTCATCTTTACAGCCAGATGACGTCTCTTTTGTTTTTTCACTATCCACTTGCTGGTTGACACCCATTTTTACTGGTTAAATCTCCTTGTTGTTGCTCTAGCCATGTGACAGTTTGGTGTGTAGACCTTCCAGCTAGAGATCAGGTATCATACATGGAGTACTACTTTGCTCTTTAAAGTAAGGTGGTCTCCTACATCCAAAACCATGATGTTTCACAAGCATGAAAAGTTGCATTCATAATGAGTCTCTCTCAACCATCCTCATACCTCTGCTGCCACTTACAATGCCATAAGGAAATTTGGTGGGATGTAATGAGTCACAGTCTACTCCCTTCTCTCCCTTCCTATGTTTAGGAAGTTTAGTGCTACTAATACCCAAACAGGAAGAGATGGTGCTTTGAAGACACTACTCTAATGGGTTCCAAGTAGCAGCACTTTCTATTGACACTCAGTGAAATCATGGCAATCCAGGCTTTTGTTGGAAAACATCAATGAACCTGAAGGCAGTCATTCAAGAAATACTGAAATACTTTCTTGACTTTCAAATCGATAAGACTAGTCTGTCTACATGTATAGGCCACCTGTTGTTTTTTGCTTAATCCAACATTAGCCTTAGCAGAATGGCACAGAGATTGCTTCTATTAAGGTTAGCTTTTAGGATTATTATTGTATTTTTTCTCTGTAGGTGTTTTAACTTAAAGTTAGCTAAGACCAACTTAAGATGGCAGACTGCTAATTAGATGTCTTGTAAAAGTTGAAGTTGGATAGTAATATTTTTTTAAGCCTGTCATTATAATTTATCTCTTCTTCCATCTAAAAATGACACATGGACAAAGCCAAAGGGGGTAGAATCGAGGGTGGGAGGTGGGGATGATTGTTCAACAACAATAAAAATAAATAAATTTAAATAAAAATAAAATACATTTATTCCTAATTAATTAAAAAATTACTACCCTAAAGCAATACAGATGAGTAGAGTAGGATGCACGGTTGTAGGACAGAATTAGTGTGAGAAATGTCAACACCACATAATAAGTGGCCAAGATTTGTTATTATCTAATGCCTAGAAATTATGTCTTTACAACTTCTTGTAGAAATATTATATCCTATAAATTTGAATGGCTTTTTAATTAATTGCAACATAATTTTAAATTATTTGCATATTTGTTATGTATTCTAACTTAACATTTCTAAATCAACATTATAGGGTTTTGGTAGTAAAATGATCAGAGCTATTAAGATTTTCTTCAAATTATATTAATTTAACAAAATTTTACTTACAGCATTCTACTTAACCTCCATCACAGAAAAGTAGACTTTTCTTTCATACAATGGAAATGGAAACTGAGCGGGATAAAACTGACAACACTAATTTCTGTAGTAAAAAGTTGGCAATCTTTTCAATGTAAGATACCAGTCTTTTGCAAAGGGGATTATTTTCATAACCTGTGTGTAATTCAGAAATGTCTGTGTTGGTTTTAGTCAACCGGCCATAAAAAATACATTATAGACTATGAAATCACCAAAGCTCTTTCAAATCCTGGTGAATGTTTTATGTGGGTTATTAGTGACCTTTCTGTATTTATCAGAATGTCTTTTGTTTTGTGCATGCAGAAGTTCTGTTGCAGGAGGGACTATACCTTTGAGGTGTTTACTTGTAGACTTCTAATATAAAGCTGGTGGCCCTGTTGACTCCTAGAAGTTGGTTGTTAGTTTTGAATAAGAAAAAAAAAGCTTGGTTTTCATAGCAGAATGAAAATAGAGCATAGAATTACTTGCTGGCATTGAATCACAGAATTTCAAAACACTAGGTATCTCTCAAGGAGTAATTAGAATTCTTCATTTTCTACATATTTATTGACTAAAAAACCAAAGTGCTTTTGCATAATGTGTGTTTTCTGTTCTTGATATAAAAAATAGGTGTGACTGAATCACTAAAAGCTGACAAGTCATTGTTATCAATTGACTCATTTTTTAAACTTATTTGGAGGTTATATCAACCACCTTTTCTAAATACATCAATGATTCTTATTGCATATTGGGAAAAGTGGAAAACCCTAATTTCTGTCCCATATGAAATACTGCTGCTCCTGTACAGGGCTGAACCAGATAATTCTGTAGTATAATCAAATAAATAGGATGAGAAAATGTGGGTGTGGCAAATCTATCTCTGAATAATGCTATTCGAGGTGACTAATATCATTATAAAGCAGGTGCTCCTGAATTGGGTTGTAGTATTCAAAGGAATAATTCGATTTGATAACAAAATTCCCCGATAAGTCTGTGTCACTAACTTACTGATAATGACGGTGGCTATTGTTGTTAAAGTATTTTTGAGGGACATGCAAGCTTAATGTATGAAGTTGAAATAAACCTGCAGTTTCAAACAGTTGCATTTCTCCTTAGTGTCACATGTATTTTTTATTATTTTGAACTCTGATTTTTTGATATATTTTAAGAGAAGAAGCATTTACCAAAGTAGAGAACAAAAAGAAATTCTAGATAAAGTAGCTGTAAGAGAAATCATGACATTAGATAGCATTTAATTTTGAAAGTATTTGAAACAACTATTCCTGTACCTTAAAGTGGTATGATTTTGATTTCCTTAAGCATAGAGAACTTTATTTGTAACTGTTTAACTTTATAGTTAAGTATGAAAAGTCAGTATTTTTTAAAACACTACAACAAAATCTAAGAACCCAAGTGACTAAAAGTATCTATATCTACAAGATATATTAATTATTCTGTCATTTCATTTTCTCAGCTAAAAATAATATCAAAGAAATGCTTCACCTCTTCTTTCTAAATCCTGTTTGATCCAACATGGAAAAAACATATTGTTTTAGACTTCCTGGTAGAAAAAAAAATATCTTTAACTGAATTTAAATAGCTGCTCCTGCAAAAAGAAACTTGGAATTTGTCTTTGCTCTATTTCACCTATGTGTCATATCTTCTATTAAAAATATTTCTTGATTTTTAGTGCCTGCTTGGTTCTGGTTATTCCAAGCTGCAATGAGTAGCCTTGGGACCCCTGAAGGCACACCCCACACACTTACGCTGTGTGACCCCAGGTCACAAGTAATGGCTGCAAGCTAATTGATTGAGAAAGGCTTGTCTGGCGGGGCCTCTCTGCGTCCTCCCTTTACATTCCTAACTTCTGTGAAAGAGGCACTGGCCGCTCAGCCTAGCGAGGCAGGAAAAAAGAGAGGAAGTTTCTCGTTCTGATTACACTCCGAATTCCCTTGTAGTGAGCTTTCTTCTCTCCACCCACTTCTCACCAAGAAGTCCTTAACTTGAAGGTGAACAACTTAAAGCCTGATCCCAGAGAGTTGAGCGAAAAATGATTTGAGTATTTATTGAACTGAAAGAACAAATTACCTACTTCAGGCTGTGGGGAGCGTGTGGAAATTATATTAAAACTTCAGCAAAGTGCACAGCCGCATAATACAGAAGCCGGGACTCAGATTGACAGGCAAATAAGCCAGCTCGTGGAAGGGGCCTCTGGGTGGCAGCTCTGGGCTATTGGGTGTTGGACAACTATAGGCAAAACTGAAATGGAACAGGGGCAGAAAATAGCACACTTTTACGCTACGCAACCGTGGCTTTCGCATGGTGAGTGCAGATTTAAGATACTATTTAAAATATACTCTCTATGTTGTGAAACAAGTAGGGAAATCTCTTGTGCTCTGAGGGAAATTATAGCAAGAGCCTTTCTTGTAAATTCTAACAAGGCGGTTTGCTTTTGTTTCTGCTTGATTTCACATTAAACTTGGCAATGCTGACAGAGAAATACAATATTTATTAAAATTGTCCTTTTGCTTAGGTCATGCTCCTCTTTAACCTGAATAAATATTGTTTTAGGCAAATTGTGTGTGGAATAGATGATAAGGGAACAATGAACGGTGTGACAGAATATATGTAAACATTTCATTTAGTCCAACTTTGTGTCACTTCTCACAGCTTCGTGTTTGCTGCCTTATCTCAGGAATATATATATATAGCACAGTCTGTATGAAAAGGGCTTTGTGTGAGAATTCCTGTGAGTTAAAGGGTCAGGGCCTGTGCGTTATCTGACTGCCAGGCAGACTCAGTAGGGTGTCCTCTTATTTTTGACTTAAAATGGAAAAAAAAAAAGGGCATCTATACCTATAAAAAAGTAAGTGCGTTTTGATTTCAACAGTTGCCCTCTTAAAGTCTCTGTGTGTTGTTCCCGGCAAAGGATTGTTTAGACTTCTTTTGAGCAGGGGCATGCAAACTTCTTTTGTTTCTTTTTGTCCTGTTTGCACACATTTCACTGTTGAAACTTTGCACATAATTTGTTTTCTTAATTTTAGTTACCTTGAAAAATGTCTGAGTAATTTCAAGGCAGATATTGCAGTGTGAATGCCTGGAAGTTTGTAAGATTGCTTTCCTGGGAGAAATGCTACCCCGGAGTGTAAACTGTGCTTAATTTCTCATTTAACCATAAACGTGCTGTGTGTTAAAAAAAAAAAATCAAAACCTTCAGAAAGTGTTTCTAGAAATGTAGAAGAGATTTTTCTTCAAAACCTGAAAATTTAGTATTACAGTTTCAATAGGTGACAAAATAATATTGCTGTCATTGGCTTTGTTTAAGAAGCAGTTTTCTTAATAAGGTGACTGCATTAGATGTTGCCCAATGAATGAGGTGAAAAATGTGTCTTCCACACTGCTGATTTGATATAATGCAGAGATCAGCATTGTTATGGGGTTTTGCATTTATTTAAAGTTTTTAAAGAGCAGCTCTCTAATATAAATTTTGAATAACCACTTTAAAAATAAAACTGACAAAAGCAAGCTCCTCATGTTTTGAGATTTATAGCTTCTGTTTGATAAAGTAAATTAATAAATGGAAAAATATGTTGAAGTCATTGTGAAGTTATACAACTTCACAATAAAGGAGGAAAGCTTTTAAAGAAAGAATAGATGTGTTTTTGCTTATGAGGTGATTTTGATGCATTACTTAGCTTTTCTTTTTCAAAGATTTATGGAAAACTATCAACTATTGCAAAACTAGGTAACAGTCTTGACTTTGATACAAGAGTCCCGTATAAGAAATTTAATTATTTTCGAGCTATTCCTATGATTTGATACAAGCTTCTTTCAGTAATTGCAAAACGTGACTGACAAATCCTTTTCTAGATGAGTTCATGTCCGTCACCTGTTACGTTCATTCCTTTTGTGCCCACGATCACATTTCCTAGCTGTTTGTCAGGGCTACAGGAAAGTGAAATGTTTTTTTGAAAGGGAAAATGTTAGTTTTCATTTGCATGAACCTTTCGAGGTTTTTAAAATTATGTTCTCATGAAAATCACCAAGGTGGTTTTAATAAGGTCTTTGGTACAATCTTAATATGACTAGTCAAGAAAGGAGATGTCAGTTGCTTGGGTTTTTCTTTTAATATGTTTCATTAAGTCAAGTTAAGGTGTGGCTGAGGGTTTATGAAAGGCTTTGCCAAGAGATCAGTTTTTGAAAATTTTTCTCTTTGGTATAAGATTGTAAAAAAAAAGAAGAAGAAGAAGAAAAGAAACAAATGAAAATGTTTGCCCTTTACTTACTCTCTCCAAACCAATCCAGAGACCAGAAATTAAAGGCAATTTCATTACTTTCCTTCGTTAGAGCTAACCACAACTCAGGAAGTCACTTCGCTATAGTCAGGGGCAGCAGAAGAAATGGGGTTTGCTCTAATGGAAGCACATAAACAAAATAAAAAAGATTTACCACTTAGTTTTCCTCACATTTAATCTTAAACTACTATGTTCAGTCTTTTCTGTTAATATTTACTTATTGATTGGTTGTTGAGGTGAAGGCAGCATTTGAAAACTTAAATCCACCTCAGCATCATTTTATAGCCATGGGTTTAAGAAGGTGTATATGTTATGTAAGGCTAGTTTTGCACAGAAGTTTAAATTATTTATTGGCTTAATAGGAAACAATGGAAATATGTTCACAAGTTAATTCTAGGGTTGTTTCCCGGAGCTATATATAAAACACATTGATGAGTCATTGTCATTCCCACATGGTTGAACTGGTTGCAATATTAAACCAGTTCAGTGTCTGTGTGAGTGTGTTTTCACTTTTGAGCTCACAAAGAGGGTGACAGAGTGGCCTGGACATGTGCTAGGGTTATGACACTCTTTGACTTCCCTAATTCTCATGGTCATTAAATTTGAGTATTTTTTTGTAACCCTGTAGTAGTAGGTATCTGTTGTAGTGAAATTATGCCTTCTTTATTGAAGAAAAATGTCATATTGGCTGTATTCTCATTTCATTTATTAATTTGTTTTTTAAGATGATATATTTTATTAAAATGTGGGGCTGAATGTATAGCCTCAGATTCTGTTGTCTCTGACAAATTATGAGTCCTCTAAAGGGTGTCTCAAGAGTGGCAGTATGCTCTTCATTACTCTTCTTACAACGAAAAGGGCATAGTGGTTGTTCATCTTTGTAGGCACTTTGATGTGAAGAATAACGTCTTTCATAAATTATGAAAAACTGAAGGATTTTCTTTTTAAAAGTTCTTCCCTTACTATTAGCTCTAATCTTTTATTTTCTGGAACATTATAAGAAATGCATGTTGATGCTCATAATGTATCATACATATGTCTTAAACTCTCACACAAATTTATACATTTTTCTGTGCTACATTTTTTTGGTAAATTACTCAGAATTATACTCAATTTACTAATTTTTGTTTTGACTATGTCTATTCCAGAATTTTTTTTGACTATATATGTTTTCCTGGGAATTCTAATTGATTCTTTTCTCACAGCCACTTTTATTGCTTCATCTCTACTTATTTTCTTGTAAATTATATTATTGTTATTTTTTACTTTGTCTCTTTAGGGATACTAACATGCTTACTTTCTGAAATTGATCTATTATTTTTATGTCATTTGGAATGATGTCATTGCCTGTTTTTTAAAAAGTCATGGTGGTTTTTTTTTTGTATGACTTTACGTGTCTTGGACTTTTGGTTTTCAGACCCAACTTAAGTGAGAAGAATTTTCTACAAATCTCTCTCTCTCTCTTTGCTAACCTCAGCCCAGTGCAAGGGCCACAGAGCAGGCCCTTCATGCTCTCTACCCCAAGCTTGCAATCTCTGATCATGGAGACAATCACAGACACGAAGTCAAAAGCAATTTGTCCCACGTTCTGGCTGCCAGATTATAGCTGATGTTTCCGGGCTCTCTACATAAACAGCTCTATGTAAGCCATGGCTCCAGGGGAATAGTCAGTTATTCAACTTTCTGTTATCTCAGATTTCAGTCAGTAAACCCGGCACTGATTTGCACTCCCTGTGGGCAAGTGTGGCACCCCAGTTGTCTCACAGATTTAGGAAATCGTTTGAAACCAGCAGTATGTTGCCGCTCAAATTCTGTTTCTATTCTATCAGTGGCCCCCAGAAGTGTTTACTTTGTTGTTGATATCACTGTTACATTATCTTATTTAATATTTTATCAATTATTGTTGTATGTTGAAAGCAAAGGCAAGAGGCTGAAACCATACTTATTGCAAGTCCATCTTGGCAAGAGATTTCCAAACCATGGTTTTGAAGTCAGGAAACAGGTTCACGTTCTGATTCCCTCATTTATTGTGCGAGGCAATGTCTTTATTTACTTAAATGTCTCCTTTTCTTCCCATCACAAATATTGATAACAATGTTTATCTCATCAGGCTGTTTTAAGCATTAAATGAGATGGTGTATGGAAAGTAGTTAGCCTGTACTAAATCATATTAAGTGTGCAAATTTTATGGGAATAAAAGCAACCAAAACCAAAACCAAACCATATAATACTATGATATTATGTGATGAATAAATGGTAATATAAGTGTAAACTACATTTTGTGTCTCTTGCATTCTGAATGACTACAATAAGTCTGAAGCAAATTTCTAAAGATGAATGTCAAGTGCACTCGATTTCATGTCAAACAGGTAGGTAGGTGTTCTGTTACATGATCCACGTACCTTGGATGGTATAAATAAATAATTCAGAGACCTCAGCATAAAAAGAAAATCATTCTTCAAGTGACCTTTTTGATATAGTTACTCGAAATCCATGTGGCTTAAGCAAAGTAGAAGAATGGAAGAGATAAGTGACATGGGAACAGGCTGTTCTTTTGGCCTTGGCTTTTTTCATTTGCTCTTTTGGCTTGATTACATATATAACAGTTTCACCCTGGGGTGGATTTCTATGATAGTGAAAAAAGGGAGGAGAGGGCCTTTTGTGAGGGTGTTGGATGTTCTTGTTCTGTAGCTAATTTGTAATATAAGTATCTATTCAATATTCATATCTTTTTAAGACATCCGTTTAAACTAGTATTAAATTTAGAGTGTTAACATAGAGTGCATTTGACTGGGTAGGAAATTAAAGATTTCTGAAATAAAAAATTTCTGAAAGTCAAAAGGTTCTAAAAGATGGGAATGGAGATGAAGCAACAAACAAAGACTTGGAAATATTGTTCCAGTTTGAAAACAGAGAAAATAGGTCTCTAAGAAACTATTTTGCTGTGTATAATGCACACGTTTTTGCCCAAACTTTTTAGGGAAAATTAAGGGTGCATATTATACACACACGGGTAGTACCTGAAATGCCTTGTATCTGTTCTTGTGTTTTGTAATTATCTGTTACATAAAATTTCTTGTACCATAATATGTTCAAAGTAAATGCCAAAATGCCTTCATAATACAAAAAACAAGTACCTACAGATAAATAAATAATTGAATTAAAACAAAAAGATTTTTTCCTGAAAGTTTGGATCAAAAATGTGGGTGCATATTATACATGGCAAAAAATATGATACTACCAATATATCCTCAAGTAGAGTATTTATAAAATAGTCATTTTATTTCTTTTCTTACCACTGGCTTCCCTGTACCACATGAGCTCCCTCTTTCATTTTCATTTGTAGGAATATCTCTTGCCTATTTATTAAGTAATCATGAACTTCAGTGCTTCTACTTGACTTCCTTTTCTTCTCTCTACTATCCTACCCCCTTTGTTCATCTCACACTTCACCATGACCCCAGATACCATCATTAGCCAATTTCTAGCCTATTTCTCATCCCCCAAATTTCAACTGGTGTACCCACTTAACCACAGGCACTTTATAGTTAACGTGTGCATATCTGAGCCATCTCCCTATCAGAAACCTTTCTGAATTCTGTCATGGACCTGTTGCCCCAAATCAAAACAGAATGAGGAACTTTGCCTTCTTTATACTTCTACCTATACATTTAAGATTTATGGAGCAGATTTTCTATTTCTAAATACAGTTGACCATTGAACAACATAGGTTTGAACTGTGCAGGTCCCCTTATGAACAGACATATTTCAATAAATACCTGTGCTGTTTCTATTTATGGTTGGAAGTCCATTGATCTACATCATTTTGCATAGGAAACTTGAGTATACGTGGATTTGGGTATCTGCAGAAGTTCTGAAACCAGTACCCCACAGATACAGAGGACAACTGGCATACTTAAGTTTGAGGGGGTCAAAAATTATATGTGGATTTTCAGTTGTGAAAAGTTGGCACTCCTTCCCCTTTGTTGTTCAAGGGTTGACCGTATTTCTATTTCTAACCATTTCTCTGATCATATCTACATATTTCTTACTATCTAACTGATACTGAAAGCCACTTAGGAGTTGTATCATTCAGTAAAAAGGAATCTGGGATATATATTCAAAGTTCCTATCTGGCTTTGGTTGAGTATTAACTACTATGACCATAACTCTAGAATCCTAGCCCATGTCATGGCAGACCAAGCACGTTCTTGGTTAGAAAATACCTTCAGGCAGAAAGTGATATGTGCTTATGGTAAGACACCTTTAATGTATAAGGGAAATAGGAGTGCCATGAGGATATGCATAGAACAACAAGAGCATCTTCACTGTATGTTTAAGAAGCATTTAAGTGTTTGTTATTTCAAAAAGAACATCATTGTATATGTCCCCTTGTGGACTTGTATTAAATTTTTCTTAGGGTCTATATACAAAGGTAAAATCACTGTGTTGTGAAATAAGCATCTAAATTGTGTTGTGTCTAAATTTTACAACTCTCTGAATTATTCTTCTAAAGAGTGAAATTAATCTTTAAGGGTATAGCACAAATATTTGCTTCCATCAGTTTTTATTAGAGTACCCTTTTGCCCACATTCTTTCCAACCTTTAATATTACCAAATGTTTTAAATTTTGGATATCTATTGAGTAAATTAGTATGTTAAAGTTTTTAATTTGCATTTTTTATTTCTAATGAACCCATTGGAGACCTTAGCTATATAGAGAGAGAGATTATAAAATACCACTCATTTTAATGTGAATACATTTTTATTTATTAATGATACAAATGTTTTCTTCAGTTAATTGCATCATTATACCTCTGCCAAGTCCTTATTAGGTTGTTTATCTTTTTTTATTAACTTTTTGGTTTTCTTTCTTTATCCTTTCCCTTCTCCTCCACTACTTGCCATCATAGGTACCTTCACAGAGTTTCTTTTTAAACATAAAAATATAGACTTTTTTTACCCCCACCCCATTATATACAATATTTTACATCATGTTTTTGTCATGTAATATACTGTGGAGTTATTTCAAGATCTGCAAATAACTGTGTTGCATACTACAAGGAATGAAAACATGAACACGACATGCTTCCTGAAAGCTTAGTCTCACGTGCAACGTTAAGAGAGTTATGAAAAACTATGGGAATTTAAAAGGGTGGTACTACTTTTTGAACTAAAAACATAACATTCTTTAAAGCAGTCAATAATCGTGCATCAGATCATTCCTATACCACATTTTTTGACCCAACATCTTAAATATCCAGATTTCTTTAGTTGAGGAAAGTTTAGCAAATTTGTATTCTTGAAAATGTACATTAAGGGCCTACTATATATCCGGCATTATGATGGGTATTAATGTGGATGTAAAAGTGAAAAAGGAAGATTATCCCTGATTTCATGGAAGCTGGAGGCTTTGAGTTAAATAGCAATGAGAAAAAAGTGAATTTGGTGTGACAAGAGCATCCTGGGAGCTGTAGCATGTTTATTGACAGAGTACCTGGGTTTCAGGCTGAAGCATGTTCGTGGAGTGGAGCCAGCCAAGAAGGCGTGGGGAATGTTCCAGGTAGAGGGAAGAGTATATATAATGCTGTGAAACTGAGGGTATGATGAGTTTGAGGACCTGCAGAAAGATCAAATTGGATGGAGTAAAACATGCTTACGGTGGTAAATGGCTGAGAAGTTGTAGAGATTAGTACCCGCTCACCCCTGCAAGACCTAGTCTAGACATTATCCTAAGCACACTAGGGCACCATTTAAAGGGTTTAGTGAGACTGCAAAATGGTCAGGTATATGTTTACCTAGGCAGAACAACATTCTGTGACATGAGTTGTAGTTAAATCATTACAATAGGTCCTGTTTATTTCCTTTTTCCTATTAAACCCTTTCTAATGGTTTTTCTATTAGAGTTGTCCCTATTTTCCCACATTTGCCCTTCTCCACCCATCCCACCCCCCCACTCCCACAGTCAATTCCCACACTGTCGTCCATGTCTGTGGTTAATTTACACATGTTCTAAAGAATTTTTAAATCTGGAAGCCATAGTTACTTAGAAGTTTCAAAAGTAGGTTTTAGGTTGTCTATAAATTGCAGTGCACATAAATTCCTCTTTACATTCTCTAACTTGTCCTTGATTAAAAACTTCAAGAACCGCTAGATTACATTAGGAACAGTGGTTGATTATTCAGCTATAAAGAGAAAGGAATCCTGCCAAGTGAGACAACATGGACAAAAGTTGAGGGCTTTATAGTAAGTGAAATAAATCAGATGGAAATAGGCAAACGCTGTGTAATCTAACTTATATGTGGAATCTGAAACAACCAAAGTGATAGAAACAGAAAACAGATCGTTTTTATGGTCAGGAGTTTGGGAAAATGGGGGAAAGCAATCAAGAGGTACAGACTTCCAATTATAAGATAAAAAGTTCTAGGGGTGTAATGTACAGCATGGTGAATATAGTTAATGACACAATAATAAAGTAATGTATACTTGAAAGTTGTTAAGAGGGAAGATCTTAAAAGTTCTTATTACAAGAAAAAAGTTCTAACAGTGTGAGTCGATTAATAGTAAGTGATTGAATTCACTTCACAATATGTAATATATCAAATAAGTATGTTGCATATCTTATACAGTGTTGTATGGCAATTATATCTCAGTAAAACTGGGCGAAAAGAGCAGTATTTAGCTAGAAAAAGAACTTTTGATAAAATCAGCATTTAAGGAGCAGGTAAGGGAAGAGAATGACTTTAAAAGAAGAAAGAGAAAGAATGGTCAGAGATATCGCAGAGAGAATCATGGCAGCCAAGTTTATTAAAGACTTCATAGCTACAAGTAATATATTCCAAAATTAAGTTCTTTGAATAATAGTAAACATTCTTGCTTTTGTTGTGTGGGGTTTTGTGCAAGGTTGTAAATTCACTGTCACAGTTATGAAATTGGGAAGACAGGCCATAAAAATATTAAGAAATGAAAACCTTAAGTAAATCTCTATTGCATTCTGTTACTTGGTTTTTCTTGAACATCTGCCAGTCGCTAGTGGAATGACGATTTTTACTTTGTGTAATAATGAAGAGAATGAAAACTTCTGCGGAAAAACATAAATTATAAGCTATGTATTTATTGAATAATTAAATGTTTAGCATCATGTATGCCATCTTTTATATAGGGTGGGGCAAAGATACATCTACCTTTCCTATAGAATGTTGCCCATATGGAAAATAATACACTAGTCAATAAATAACAATAAATGATCTGTTTCACATGTTCATAACTGTAAACCTACTTTTGCACCGTCCTGTATTCCTTTAATCTATAAGTGTTATATCACAGATAAGTCCATTCTTTTGTCATAGTATATTTTTTCTTGACAACTTGATCTTAATGTTTTTTATTTTTGCCTTTATTTGTATATTCTCATCTTTACCTCTGTCTTTTTATCAAGAATGACATCAAATATAGGGAAACCATGGGTAGAGCTATCAAGATTTTTTACCTTTTGAAAGTAATACCTTGGCAACATGACATTTTCTGTTCATCCAGGACTTTTACTTATTTTTTTTTTTAAATAAAACTATTCATAGTTTCTGGTTCTCAGATTACTCCAAGGTATAGCTATCCTAGACTTTGTGAGGTGGTCTTTTTACTTGTTTTCAAACAAGTCCATTTTTTCTCATATTTATTTTTCTGTGGAATATTTTTTTACTTCCTCCTCCTTTTCCTTTATTTTTTAATCTTTTTTTAATTGTTGTTCATACAGTTGTTTTTCCTCTAAGAACACAGAAGTGTCTTTATGGTTTTCTCCTGGCCCTTCTGTTGCATTCACTTGCTTTGTCCGGCTTCTCTTACCTTTATTCTGGAAGGCGTAGTCTTTTTCTGCATTCACATCCCATAATTTCTCATTTTGTAGTAAAATGTCTGCACAATCTTTCAGTTCTGTACTTGTACAGCCATTTCCAGTTGCTCTAAGTTTCCCCTACACTGTTCATTGCTGACACGTCCTCCCCTCAGCAGAAAGTTTACTTCATTTCTATAAAACCTGCCTCAACAAAGAAGTAAACATTTAAATGTCAGAACAAAATATGATATTCTTTAATGTCAGTCTTTTCTGTGTTGTTTTGATATCTTTTATCCAGTGATAGTTGGCTTTCTTATTGTTCTCATCTTCTCAATCAGTATTTTCTTGTCTGTCATATATAAATTAGTAAGATTAGACTTCATATGTTCTTAAAGGCAGGATATAACCGCTCAAGGTAGCAAGATTTCTTCAATACTCATTTGTACTGTTTATGCACTGGAAATTACATAGGGGAAAATGTCACAAGGATATGGCCCAAATCACTTAAGTTTAGAAGACTTTCATCAACATTTAGAATTCTTTTCTCCTCTGGATAGAAAAAAAGTGATCAATGCTTACTAAATATCATTAACCTTTTAATCACTGTTATGGATTTACCAAATCAATTTAAATTATTTATTGTTTGATTAAAATTGAATAATTATAAATAAAAACTTAGAAAAGCAACATCGATGCTTGATTGACACACATAAATCAATTGATATATATCCCTAATCTCTTTCCAGCTACTCTGACAGGTGCTTTGGAATCCACAGAAAAACATCTGACATAATTCCTCTCACCAGTAACAGAGTAGAATTAGAGAGGGTTAACTAACTCTTTAAAAAAAACTTTTTAGAAAAAAGACAGTATATTAAGACTTTTTCAGAGTATAATGCATCACCAAATGAATAGTACAAGAAGTACCAAGCCACGTGAAAATATTCTGAATGGATTGATACTAAATATTATTTAAGACCAAAACATCTGCTTGGCTTTGAGTGATAAGAATGATTGGGACATATGGCTAGGAATTTAAACGTCCAGCCAAATGGATTCAGTGCTAGCCAGAAGGTCTGGAGACTGATTTCATACAGCTGTAGCAAATCCCAGGACAGAAACAATGTCCAACTGGAGAAACTGTTACAAGCAGCATGGATCTAAGGATGGATTCAGCACTGGACAAAAGAGATGGCCATTTGAGTCAAGGTGGGGTCATTCTTGCAAATCTATCCAAAATAAGACCACTAGGGCATTATTTATTATTTCCACTGTAGTGATTGGCTGACCAGTCAGTAGACCTATGCTAGTAAGGGTACATTCATTGATGTAACAGATAAAATCACAGCAGCTTAGTAGTTTAGAACTTAGAGCAGTGTGTCTCAGGCAGCTTTCTGCTCATTGATTCAAGGACGCAGGTTCTTTCCATCTTGCAATTTCACTAACATCACCTTCCACAGCCTCAGACTATAAGTTTACATGTGGAAGGATTTGATGGTCCTTGACCTGGAAATGGAACAATCAATCCCACACACATTTCTGCTTTTTGGAACAGAGCCATAGGAACATAACTTGCCCAAATAACCCTGGTAAAAGTAACCTATCTGTGTCCCCAAGAAAAAGAGTCCCAGCCACTAAATCAGATAGCACACTTCTGTTGTAAGTACAAAACTCTGAGTCATACACTGTGGTGGGCATATCTATAACCAATGCACATGTTTTTCCTTCAAAAGTCTTAGATAGAACTATATATAAGTACATGTTAATGTAATACCAGATGTATTTGGTTCTATAACAGAGGCATTAAAAATTTTCTTCCAAAGGAGGAGCTTCCAGGAAGAGGCAATATTTGAACAGAGCTTGAAGCTCATAGGGGCTCACCATCAGGGGGAGATGGAAAGACTGCATGAAAAGTGACATGACAATGAGTAGCTATCAAATGGCTAGAGATGAGAGTCTATGAAAGTTGCAGAGATAAAGACGCCGGAGAGATGCTTTGAGACCGCCACATGACAGACCTTTGCCACCCTGTTTACAGTTTGAGCCATTGGAAAATCCGTGGCATATGCTTAAGGAAGAAACTAGTGTCCAGAACACATTAGAATGAAAGTACTAAAGATAAAAGCCTTTGGGAGTTATTCAAACTAAGGCAGTGGGGTTAGAATTGAGAAAACAATTAAGCAAAACATTGGAAAAAGTAGATTTGAAGAGACTTTGAGATTATTTACACTGGTGGCTAATCCAGAGATTTTGTGTTTCACTACCAGAGTGTTTTCAGTTGTTCATCCTTGAGAATTATTTGATGAGTTCCAAAGAACACTTACAGTTGTCTTCATTAGCTAAGACACTGTTAAAATTTTCCCAGGCAAGAGTTTTCTCTGGGTTTGAGCAATGACGTCTCTGAGAGCCTTGCCCTTCAGAGAAGCACAACAGAGATACGTTCTGTTGTAGACACACATGCCGTATTGTGAAAACAAATAACTGAATGAGAATTAACACACGGTAGATGACCTTTCCCTTTTAAAGCTCTTACTAGGCAAATATTCCTTTTATCTTTAAGTGCCTTCTCTTGACCAAAATCCTCACTCAAAGTTCTCTTCTAGACATTGTCAGGATATATATATTCTTTGTAAAGGTTGCAAAACGTCAATTAAATTTCAGCGAGTTTGAAGGTTTCACGAGTCCTTTTCATTGCTTTAGACTTCAGCAAAGGGAAGGGTAACACTGGAGTGCTTCTTGAGTGCGCATGTAATTCTCCTCTGCACATTCGAGAATATTCATTACTTGACATGCGCTCTGGGAATGAAGGTTTTGAGAGTCACTCCCCCCCTTTATTTGATGCAGGGGAAGTATTTAAATGTTTAAGGACTATAATAGCCTCTTGAACTCCCATTAGACCTGCTAGTAACAATTTACCAGATGTAAAACATCAGAGAGTATTAACGTAGAATCTTCCAAGCCTGGTCTCCAGGTGTTCTGCCCTAAAAACATTTTTCCATTAGCTACTGAAAATGTTACTTTGCCAAAAAGACAGCCTAACCCTTGTTAAGGTCAAAAGAAGATCCCCATCAACTCCTGCAGAGAAGAGGTAACATAATTTAGATGACAAACATGGTGTTATAATTAATATGTTTCTTATAGATCAATAATTTTCTTAAAATGATTCCAACTTTCAGAGAAATCTTACTTCCATAAGTATACTATATGATATGTTTATATAAGTTGAAACTGCCCACTGAAAATTCAGTACAATAGCAGAATTTAAATGAAACTGCATTAATTACAATAAAAATCTCAGCTAATCATATGACTTTCAAATGAATTTTGGTTACAGAGGACAGTATTTATGTGTTCTCATAATGATTTCTTCTAAGGTGTAGCTTTCCTTTCAATAGTGGATAAATTTCCAAAGTATTAAAAAGAGAAGGAAAGGACTACCTAAAACTATCCAGGATTACATTTATCAGTTCCTGTTCATTAATGGTACTTAGAAAATGAGGAGGACTTTGTTAAAGTAAGTGAGTAAAGGACCAATAATTTATCAGAAGATAAAGACTGAGCTTAGGCTACTCTTACTTGCCACAGAATTTATTTGAGTTTTAGCTTTTATCCATACTAACCACCCTAGCCACTACCTGGAGTTATGCTGCAGAACAATGATCACCTGTTTCAGCACTCACAGAACGAAGTGGAAAACACCCCCGTAGTCTCTCCAGGATTTTCAGACTGTGATGGCTTATCTGACTTCATTCTCTTGGCCTATGTTGTTCCTTTCTGAGCGCTCACAGCTCTGTAAAGTGGCCTTGTTACAAAAGTTTACCAGTTTTCAGCCCTGGCTGGTGTGATTCACTGGATCGAGTGTCAGCCTGTGAAGCAAAGGGTTGCTGGTTTGATTCCCCATCAGGGCACATGCCTGGGATGCAGGCCAGGTTTTCAGTATAGAGCATGCAAGAGGCAACCACACATTGCTGTTTCTCTCCCTCTCTTTCTCCTTCCCTTCCCTTCTCTCAAAAAATAAATAAATAAAATCATTTTTAAAAAGCCTACCAGTTTCTCTTTTTACCACCTGAGAGAACGATACAGTTTCTGTATTTTGATAGTAAAATACTGGAACAGTGATGAAGATAAAGACAGAAAGAAATAGATTTTATGCTATAATTGGTTGTTCACACAGGATTTTTTCCACATTGCAATCTTAAAATTATTCATTGATGCTTTTTAAATATCTTTGAGGTTGATTTTGATATTTCTTTAAAGTTATTTCATGGACTAGAATCTGTGATTGAAAGATTAGGCTACAAATGTGTAATAATCAGGTTTTCTTCTTAAAGTTTATGTACTGAGTTTGTATAAAACCGTAACTGAGAATAGTTTTGATGTTTAATAAAAATAAAGATTCTCCTGGCCAAGTAGCTCATTTGGTTATCATATTGTCCTATATGCCAAGGTTGCAAGTTTGATCCCCCAGCAGGGCACATAGAAGAATCAACAATGAATGTGTATGGCTGGAACAACAGATCAATGTTTCTCTCTCTTTCTCTCTCTCAAAATCAATGAATAAAAGTTTAGTAAAATAAAGTAAAAATTAACTCCCACTGACTCTTCAGTAGTATGGCATTGGAGGAAACATTGTTTTTTTGTTTGTTTGTTTGCATTCAGTATCACAATTTCTCCTACTCTGTAGAACGATACTACAGAAGGAGTAATTATTTACAATATATAATATTTAAATAAAACAGCAAAAATAAAAAATATATAAAATGAGGAGTAAAACAATCTTTGAAGCTAAGCCTGGCTAAACCTTTTGGTGAGGTACATCAGGTAGTATGGAGTTTCGATATGTAAAATAGTGTGAATTTCACAAAGGCATGATTTGAATGGGCTAAAACATTTTTAATCAATATAAAACATTTCCCAATTAAGAATGATAGGCATACATTAAAGGAAGAATAATTGAAATTTGTCAAATATCTTGAAAAGTGTAAAGGAAGTGGCAGGTCATCAGTGAAAATTCCGATTAGGATGAATGAGAATGCGTGTGAGAGTGCCTTTGGTGCATCCGTTTTGTTTTCCTGTCCTTTTGCAACTCCTTTAATTAAATGGTAGGATGTATCTTCTGGTTCTTTTGTAAAGGCAGGATTTTCTTTCACCTGCACTTATCGTTTTCCCAAAGAGGAAAAATTAAAGTTTCCTGACATGTATAAAAAAGATTAAATAGTTTAGCTACTTTTTAAATAATTTTCCCTTGCTTGTCAAAAGCAGTAACCTTGCCATCACGAGGAAATGGTTATAGTATGTTGACACTTCACAGATAAGGAGTTTATTATTCATGGAAAATTTAGGAATATCTGCTGACTCTCCCAGATTGCTAAAACAAAGCAAAATTAATTTTTGATCCTACAGATCTAAGGTATTTATCTCCAGCTTAATAAGCATCAGGAAGAAGATGAACTGAAAGGCAGGAAATACAATCTAACAGTGAAATGTGTTTGGTTATAGAAGAAAGTTCCAACGGAAAGGGTGGAAATGCCGGCGGTCTGGATAAGTGAAGTCCAGCTGGACAAGGTGCTAAATTACATTTAGTAAGGATTTAATATTACTCTAAGAAGAAATACTTCTATTATCTCATAATTAATTAATAAGTTGATTGCTCAATTGCAACTTTTAAGTAAGTTGGGCATATCAGGGTATGGAAATGGTACATACACAGTAAGTGAAGTTATTTCTCCTCAGAGGGATTTGGGTGCTTCTGGATATACAGCAGGTTCTGTAATGTCTTCAGGCTTGCTACTTCCATTAACACTGAGCACATAGTCTGTATTTGGCAAATATGTGCTAGTTAAGTTAAATTGTAATGTATAGAGTGCAATCTTAAATTATGTCAGAAAAGGGCCATGTTTGGTTTCGTGAAACACATTTAGTGATAGTGCTAAGCCTTAGATCTGATGACTTAAAATATATCTTTAAATCAGTAGCAGTGCGGAAGAACATGGCATGTTGGAAACGATGGGATGATGACTTAGATTTGATTATGGCAAGACTGAGTCGAGCAGCTGTTGAGATTGCATAATGATATGAGAGTTTCTCATCAGGCCTGTAACATGTTTCCACTAATACAGATTAAGAATGTCTGGATGAACTATAATTATCCCCGTGGCTTTTGCATAACACAATTAGGCCTTTCTAATGCAAATTACTTTTATTAGGTGAAAAATTATATTTAAAAGTTATGGAAATGGCCACAAGAAACATTAAACTAAGGACAGAAATATTGGCACTCATAATAGCATTGCAAAAAATATATTTATCATTTTGTTGTATAGAGTTTTCAGAATTCAAAGTTTTTTTTCCATGACAGGCATATGAAGGATGGTTTCAATTATGCTGACCTTTTTGCTGGAGTTTGTACACCGTGTCCAGACCACAAAATGGAAAATGCAGTCTTTGTCTGCTTTATATAAATACAGTACTGAGATCAGCCTGTCTTTAAGTGCCTGATTGCTATTTAATTACAGAGAATACAGCAACCCAGCAACAACAAAAACAATAAAGATTCATTTCAGGGCCTTCTTATCCTTCCTATCATGTGGGAAGAATGTGATATATCTGATAACTTTACATACCTAGGTTTATTAAATGATACTCATTTCATGTCTTTATAAATACTACCTTAAAACATATAATGAGAATGATTACATTGGTCAATAAAAGTATGAATGCAAAGTATTTTTGTTCATTTTAATACGAAGAGATTGAAGACACTATGATGTTGTAAATTAAAAAAGTTAAATCTGGAGGGAACAAATGGGAATTCAAATTCCAGTTCTGAAGGGTGGCAGGCTATCTCTAGGCAAGGTTTCTTAACCTCTCCGATTTTATCATCAGTAAAATGAAGTTAATAATTCCTACCTTGGTGGGCTGTTGAGAAAATTAAATGAGATAATGTGTGAATCAGTATCTTAACAATGTTTTTATTTAATCTTATTTTGAAAAATAATTCACAAGAAATGCAAAAGACTAATAATATAATATAAAATATCATGCATTTTTATTTCATCTCAAAAGAGAAAATATACAGATTAAAGGACATTTTTTAGAATAGCACACTTGAAACTATCTTTTATTTATAAGATTGTGAATTTATCTTTGATTACAGAATAATTTGTTTCTTCCTCTTTTTAACACCTTTAAGTGAAAATGAATTATTTAGCTATTCTCTAATACTCTGAGGGGGGGTAAAAATTTATATAATACTTGTGCAAGTATTTCTCAATCATTTTCTTTCCTTAAGCCCTTTTATGAATATTTAGAAAAGTTTTTTTCCTTTGTCATGCTCATATTCACATCCAGTATTTTGCCTTGGAAAATATACTCTTAAGAGGTGGCTTAAAAAATGTGTGAGAACCAAGTTTAGTGTAAATTTGGTCATTGAAACTTCCTACCATAACTTTCTTTGTCATTCTATTTCCTGTTGGTGGTTACAGTAATGTAGACAGAATACTAATTTTTTTTTATGATTCCACATTTACTTGGTACATTCCTTGGTAAGGATAACTAGGATGGGTTAGGTAAGGTGTTAAAAAGGAAAAGAAGACCCACGTCCTAAAGGCATTTCATTTTATAATACAGCAATAAATATGAAATATAGAAAGCAAGATATATGCAAATGACAAACATTGCAAACTGCTATCAGAAATGGAGAACTATTAGACTTTTCAAGAAGTTTTATTTGTACTTCATCTATCAAGATTAAGCATTTGTTTTTAGTAAATTATTTTACTAAAAAGTAAACATGCATTAGTGCTAAATAGCAAATTAAACTTGGTATTTCTTTTGTTTTTTTACTAAAGAAATACAACCTATAGTTAAAGCATAGTCTTATTTAATAAAGACCTATTGTCATATTGTTATATTAAACAATTACCCCTGCCTTCTGTGTAAATTAAGTTGTTAGGGATTAAATAACTGAGATGATCAGAATTTGTTAGGTTTACTAAAGAATCATTGAAAGAAGGATTTTAATTATAGTTATAGAACACATTTAATGGGTAGCTCTTTGTGCTGGGTACTTTCGTACTTAATTATCACCTTCTTTTAATTTAGCAATTGAGAAACTGAGTCTGAGAATGATAAGATGCCTTGCTCAAAATCAGTTTCCCAAATCCAATGCTACTTTGTAACTACATCCTGAGAGGAAGAAATTTCTAAGAAAAATAAAACATCCTATTCTTTTCCAAATCAGAAACCTACCAGCAACCAGAGTTTTTCTTTGACAATGAAGAACTTATAATCACTGCTATTCTTTCGCAGAACTTAGTATTTGAGAATACTGCTTACAAATAAAGCTGAGTTAATATTTTCAGAAAAAAATAGGAAGTTACGGGTACATAAATTCAATACATTTAGATCTGTGTCATTACTTTAAGTAGCAATATGATAATCTATAGTATGGATATGTCATAACATATTAAAACATTTCTATATTTCTGGATGTTTATATTGTTCCTTCTACTTCATTATTTCAAACAGCTCTGTAATAAACACCACTGTTTATGCCTTCTTTTGCAGAAGTCGAATTGCTAGTTAAAAGATATCATGCATTCAACAATTTTTGACAGTTTACTTCTACCAACAATATCCTGAAGTATTATTATTAAGAGAAAATGCAATACATTGAAGAATACATACAATAAATCACACATATGATAACAACTGAATATGCAAATGTATAACATGATAACTCGAATAACACACTAAACATCCTTGGAGAAGGATTAACAGTGAGCAAAAGGAGGAAAGAAAACTTTCTCCTAGGAAATGCATGTGTGTTGTTTGAATGTTTGACAATGAAAATGAGTTTCTATACTGCTGTGAATTTTAAAAATTAAAGAATCACATGTAATTAATATAGAGGTACAAAGTAAACAGTGTGAAAGCATCAAATCTTAATTTCATAGCTTTGATATGATGACATTCTGATTCAAGTATGTCTGGATGTATTTTGTGGTCTAAAATCCCTCATACACCAGCATGTGAATTATTTTTGCAGGTAAAAATACAACCATAATACTATCTTGGTTTCCAAAACAAATCATTTCCATCTGTACCACTGAATGAGTGTAGTTCTGACTGGGCCACATGAATAACATTACATATATTTTTAAAAGTCACTATTTGCTGGAAACCTTAAGCAATTCATATGCTTTGCTTTATGATTAGTTTGGCAATAAAGATCAAGACAGCTAACAGTATTTAAGCTGTATCTAATAGTGCCCATGGAATTTAAACTGAATATGTATTTTAGTTGTTTCTCCTTAAATTCTGAAGTTCAAAGTTTAACTTGGATTTGTTTTCTCAAGTTTATCTGTAGTCAAAGTCCATGAGATGGCTTATGTCTGTCAATAGTTGACCTAATAGATTTGCCCTATGTTGACACTTCATTCTTTTCATACTAGGCTGTTTATACAATATAGTTGTAGTATTTTCGGTGTGCTCTACTTTAATATGGGATTAGGAAATCATGGGAATTTTAGCAGACATAAATATTAGGACTTTTAGTAGGATTTTGGGATAAATTATTTAGTCAGTAGTTTATTTATTCTTCTTCCTCATTCATTCCTGAATAACAATCAATCACTTATTGAGTGCCAATCATGTTCATAGATTTATCAAAAGAGCAGTATAGTGAGGTTAGAAGTAAGAGATCAATGAGTCCCATAAAATACTGGAGTTGCTATATGAGAACTTTATGTAAACAATGTAGGAACTTCTACCAGGATCGTTAAGAAGTATTAATCTATGTGTGGAAGCTCCAGTAGAATCAGGATAGACAGCAGCAGCATTCTTTGTGTACATGCTGTCAAAGCATGTAGGAGGGTTTGGTTAGAGACAACGTTAATAAGGAAATAAGGCAAGGATCAGATCTTGGAAAACCTCAGAAGCCCTGCTCAAGTCCCTGAACTTTTCCTTTAGGCAATGAAGACATATTTGAGGGGTTTTATCAGGAGAGGGACTGAGCTGCACATTTTAGATAAAGACCTTCAGCAGCAATGCAGACAAGAAATGATTCATTCAGGTAATATTGAGACAGAGTGGTAATAACCCAAGAAATCATTCATTCAGGTAATAACCCAGAGTGATGGTGATGGAGAGGTGAGGAGCTGAGGAAGGATATTTTAGGGAAGTAAAAGTAATAATATGGGGTCAGTAATAAAATTTGGGTGATGTGGAAAATGCAGTAGTATGGGTTGATTTCCGAGCATCTGCCTTGAGTAAATAGATGCAGGGTCATGCTATCCACCAATAGGTATAGGACAGATCGGGAGTGAAGATGAGGAGCTCAGGGTCTAACCATGTTTTGTTTGAAATGTGTACAGGGCTGCCAGGTGAGGATGCCAAGTAGCCAGTAGTATATGTGTACCTGCAGTTTAGAATATGGGTTAGAGGTACTGATTTGTTGATCATCAGCAGTTAGTAAATGGAGTGTTAATATTACTCAAGGCAAAGTGTTGACGGGAGAAAGAATGAAGTTAAAAACAGTGATTGTGCAAAAAAAATAAATTACATTTAAGAGGAGGAAGAGGAGCCAGTGAAAGAGCTCTCCAAAAATTCCGTGAGGTGTCGTTATTTGAAGTTAACTGGGGACCTTGGTGAGGTCAGTTTCAGTGATGTAGTGGAAGTGGAACCACCCACTCAGTGGCATAGTAGAATTGAAAATAAATGGGAGAGTTGCAATGAAGAAATTTATGTTCTCTTTTGAGGAACTTAGCTGTGAAAGGGACATTATAGAGAATTCCAAAGGTAGAGGGTTGTATTAATTTTTAAAGTAAAAGATACATGAGTATAATTGATAATTTCTGCAATAGGATCAGGTAAAACAAAAGGGTAGGAATATGGAAGATATGAGAATGATTCTTGAAGCACTCAACATGATGCCACAGAAATGGAGAGATGGCTATTTCTTTATGGGTGCTGAAACAGAAATGTACAGGACATCTTGTTTACCCTTACCTATAGAACAAGTATTTTTAAATCTACAAAGGCAACACAGCCAGAACAGTAGCCTTCCCTCTCATTCTCCTCTGTTCCATCATGGACAAATATGTTCCTTCTCAGACATACCCTTTCAACAAAAAGCATTCAGATCTACCTCCTTGCTCAAGCCCCAAACCTAAGTAATCCTCAGTCTTTCCCCTGAGATTATTGTCCAAACATATCAACTGCATTCGTTTCTATTTTCACTACTGCATTCAGGTCGAAAGTATCAGTGTGTTATGCTTGGATCGCAACAGCAGCCTTCCAGCTTCTCTTCCTGCTTATGTGGAGTCACTTTGCTCCCCATTCCTCATCTATTCTCCAATTAGCAGACAAAGTAAATGTCATCACACCTTAAACGAAGTCAAGTCAGGCTCTGGCTTCAAGTCTTTGATAACTCAGTGGACATGTGGTAAATGATAACTACTGTCATCGTTATCAGACTTTCTCTTTTCCTTTCTCTTTTAGTTTCCCCTTTTCCATCCTTTACTCTCTAATAGCAAAGCCATTATTAAAAGAAACTGATCATCTTACTTGAAACATATAGTAACTGATAGATTTATGGTAAATATAACCAGCATCAATGTCGCTTATTTCCATCATAAATATTTGACCCTTAGTTAATGGCTTGTTTGAAAGAAATGGGAGTAAAACATTGTTTCTATCACTGGTGTTTTATCTGGCCCTCCAATTCCCAGTAATAAGACAATACTTAAAAAAAAATTTGAATTTTATTAAGCAGATGACAGACAGTATTCATGTATACACCATGTGTTTCAAGGATATAAATCAGTGATATTTTTAAGTAAAAATAGAATAAAAAGGCAAAACTCTGATATTTGATCTTTTGAAAAAGTCAAATCTCACAACCAAAATTTATGTAATAGCAGTGATTAGGACTAGGAGCCTAACATTGGCCAACAAGATCCGAGGGTTTATTTTTAATAATGTATTAACTTTTTATTAATGCTAAAAGTGAAGGCACTACAGGAAAATCTGTAGAGATCTCATCTACTGGAAAAAAAATTTACTCCAAGGAAGGTAAAATGAAATTGGCCAAAGATAGTGGTTACTAATTTTGGTGGTGTAATTCTTGTGACATCTAAATATGATTCTGAAAAAATAATATCCTTATATGATGGAGTTGGTTATTAAATGGGAAGACAACAATTTCAAATTCAGACATTTCCAGTGAATATCCAGACACATGATATATATAATATATACTATTATAATATTATATATGTTAGAATTTTACTTCTATCATATCTGCCATAAAACACTCCTTATGTCTTAAATGGATGAGAATAAAAGAAACTTGTCTTTGCTTAGCTATAAAGTCGTAAAAGCCATGAAACCAGTACTTTAGGAGCATTACCCAGCTTTGGTTCTGGTGATGATTTAATCAAGTATGTGACCATGGGCCTGGCTCTGGACTTGTCGCTTCTTAAAATGAAAGAAAATTTTCCTCTTGCCTCCTCTGATAGTTCCATTCTACAGGTTGGGGTTTTTTTTTTGGCGGGAGGGGGATGTTGGTGAAATAATTTGTTATTTCAGCATATTGAATGTTATATTAAGGGTGCTTATGAGGAATCTGAAAGCTTACTTGCTAAAACAGAGGCAGTCCTTATAATGTAAGACAATAGACTTTGGACTGTCTCTCTTGAAGGAACTTAACCAATAATCACTTTATAATTATTTAGTATTTTGCATATCTCTCTGATGTTTTAATAATAGACCAACTATAATTAGTAGACAGAGTTTGGACTAGTGTTTAGTACATTATTTTTAGCTGTTTATTTTCCATGTTTTAATGGCTGTTTTATAATGCAAAAGAAATCCTAATTACTTCATGTGAAAGGCATTCTAAAATAATATTTCCAAAGTTATTAAGGTAATGCAACTAAATGGGAAAGTAGTTAATTTTATTGGTTGGAGGCATGAAAAGGAAGGGGTGGGAAAGTTGCTTAGAAGTCTAGAAATTCACTATTTTACATGTAATTATATCATTCTATTTTGTAAATATCTACTATAAGCAGAACAGTGAGCTCAGTGCTAAATATAAAACAGTAGTTAAGAAATTATGTGCAGAATGGGTCTCAAGGTCCTTATTTTGTTTTCCTGTGTGAAAGCTATTTGCTCATTTGTACTTGTGGAACTTTTCATCTCTACAGCATGTTATTAAGCTTCACACTAAGTCTGAAAGTTAACACTTCAGATCAGTAAGCAAATAAAACAGTGTCTTTTAAAGCATGCAATGAAAAGATGTATTCCTTTCAATTTTTGAAAGATTTATATACGCACAAAATGTCTATCTACATGTCAAAGATAATCAGATGTTTATCTAAGCATTTTGCAGGCCAAATATATTTTTAAGGTGAAAGAAAGAATATTCATTGGAAACCAGACTTGGCTCATAGTAGAATTGCATAAGAAAATCTTGGTATCTTGGTTATATTTGCATATTTTATTACTTATGTGGGTGAAAATATACTATATTCAATAATTTAATGAACCAAGATCACCAGAATAAAGTTTCATGAAGGCACATATCTTATTTGTTTCGTTCATTATCCTGTTCATTATCCAGTGCCCAGTTCAGTGTCTGGTGTATATCAGAGCCTTAACACATATGTTTTAGAGTAATACCAGGGAAAGAGATAAGCTAAAGTCTTGAGACTTAGCATCTGGTCATAGTGCTCCCTCTAAGCTAAGATCTAGGCCAAGCCATTTCTCCTTCACTAGGTCTCATTTCCCTCATCTTTTAAAAATAAGGAATTTTTAGATTGATGAGGACTCTTCTGATTTTATAAAAGTACTTGGCTATTAGAGTATTACATCTGAGTAACTCTGTAATCACTATCTTTAAAGAAATACTCTTTCATGGGTGATATAATTACTAACATAAATTAGTTCGCCCGGTATTTATACTTAAATTTTCACGATACTTATTTCCTATTATCACAGTGAATAGTTATAATACAATCTGCCCCCATAGAAAGTGTGCATTAAACAGTAAGAACAGAGTAGTGTAGTCTCCTGACTTTTTTTAAGGGAAATACGGAGTCAGAGTTCAGAATGAATTTTGTTTTTTAAAACTGCCCTGTGGTTGCTGCAGGTCGGGATTGAGTTTGAGGACAGGCAGGCTGGAACTCCTTGCACTAAAGGTGGTGTGAAAGGAGATAAAAGGATATGCCTGCTTCCTGAGCTGAGACAGTATTCATGTTAAATGAAAATCACCAGTTTGAATGCATCCCCGTGGAAATCTGGCACAGTTATTAGTCAAAGATAATATGAAATTAATATATTATAAAATCATGTGTAAAGTATGTTTTCTTAATGCTTCTCAATCAATCTAATTTTTTAGATCTTCAAGAATTTTACTGGGATAATTATCCAAATGAAATTCCAAGAATTCTATCCAAATGGTAAGTGAAACTTCTTATTATATCACCAAATCTGTTCATCAGAAATTAATACAAGTTTCTGAGTATTGAAATGAGAAACATGAATTGTCATGACCCACTCATTTTTTAACTGTTTTTTTTTTAATAGAAAACAAAACCACTAGAATTTCCTTTTATTTTTAAATTATCATGCTGGAATGTAAATATATGCCATGTAAACTTGTGGACTATTTACCAATCTCCTCTAAAATCCAAAATACATTAAAATGTTGGGAACTTACTTTCTCTGCTACTAGCAAACATTTTGTAAACCATATTTAGGTAGGACTGTATATAGAAATATATATTTAAAATTATATTTGCAGATAATTTGGTTATTTATTTTCTTATAGTAAAATTATAAAAACATTATTTATGAGCTTGAATAGAGACATAATTATCAACACATTAAAATGATATTCAACTCTGTATCTCATATATTTTGACACCTTGATAAACTGGTCAAAACTCACTTTTGGGATGATCTTCATTAAGAGTTTATTTCTTCATTTAAAAAAATATTTATTTATTTATTTATTTTTAGAGAAAAGGGAAGGGAGGGAGAGAGAGACATAGAGAAACATTGATTGGTCGCTTCTTGCACGCCCCCATCCAGGACCCTGGCCCACAACCCAGGCATGTGCCCTAGCCAGGAATTGAACAGGCAACCTTTTGATTTGTGGGATGATACCCATCCCACTGAGCCACAACAGTCAGGGCCCTGTTTTCCTGTTTTGAGATGGGAGATATGAAGTCATTATTCATCTTGTAGCACCACTTGGAAGTAACTGAGAACTGTTCCCTCGAAACTTGCTGCTTAAGTGTGTGACTGCCATGGTGTCGGCCAAACAGGCTCTAAGTCCTTCAACAGTGTTAGATCTGACAGAGATGTCTAAACGCACGATTCTTTATCTGGCCTCCTGACCCAGCGAGGGGCTTTGAAATTGCTTTTGTAATTTTTTTCTCATTTCACGTGATTATATATTCATAATGGACAGATCACGTGAATTTAAATACAAATAAAAACAAAATAATCGTATTTTCTTTACCTAAAAATAACCAGTTAACCCTTCATACAAATTGCCAAGTGCCTTCAGTATATGAAAACACAGTCTATTGTAGGAGTTCAGAAAGTGACCGTGATGATGATGTAAGATTTGCATTCACCCTATTTGCCCACAAGTGACTCTGTGGCCTGAGTTTGAGTCCCTGCTGCAATCACTTCTCTGAGCAGTAGCCTAGCTAATATTATATTCTCCTAGAATAGCTGGAAACTTATTATTTTATCCCATACTGTATGTACTTTTTTATTTCCTTGGTAATTTGGAGAATGCTCCAAAGCTAGGGTGCTACAGTATGTTTTTATTGCTTACCATCTATTTGGTATTATTAAGGAGTTTCAATATAAATTAAAACTTTTATAATATTTTCTACAATGATATATATTACTATCTATAATGTATATTATTTATAGATTATATTCTATCACATATAATATACTATAATAGTATAATTATATATTATATAAGTATATATTACTGAGATTTCTAATTTTGAAAAAACTAGTAAAACAATAAGGTCAGAATTTATTTTGGAGGTGATATTTACAATAAAAAATATTTCATCCAGTTTTTTAAATTCTTGTTGGAATTTTACTTATTGACTTAATTTTCAACCTGACATTTACTAAAATATTGCCTATTTTATTACCCTTTCATATTATTAGCACATATTAATACATTATAGTCCTATGGTTTACAAAATTATTGCTGAATAAGTTTGATAGACTAAAATTCTAATTTGTATGTGTTTTTATTTATTTTGTATGTTGACAGTTTGCAAATTTTATTGTTTTTTTCAGAAGCAAAAAACAATTCTGGAATTATTTCCTCTTTGTGTTTTTAAAATTAATTTATTAATCCTGCTAAATGTTTTGCCTATTTCTCATTCCATATATAAAAATTCTTAGATTTATTTTTATGAAAGTGTCTAAATGTGTGTCTTGGTTGTTTATGATAAGGTTTGAATATGATCACCTTTTTATATGTTTGGGAAAGTATGAAAACTATATGTAATCCATGTCATATACTAAGTAGAATATAGTTCTATCAATTTAACATAAGGAATTATATTACTCAGGTTTCATGTTTTTGTATTCTGTCTCCTGGACAAAGATGAAGCTAGTTCATGCAAATTCTTAAAAATTTCAAGTAATCCAGTTGGATTTATACTCCAGGGATAAACTTCCCAGATACAAACTGGGGGATTATCTGAGTAACAGTACTGAGGAAGATGAGCATCCTGAGAATGGGAAGGTCAACTACAGCAGGTACAACACCAGGGCCAGGGAGAAGCACTAAGAATCTACTGAGATCCAGCATGCATGCTTTTTAAGAATCTGACCTTTGGAAAAGCCCTCCTGCCTTAAAGATGGGTTTAGTGTTCTCCTTCTTTCCCAAGGCTATTCCTACTGTCTACCACTTTTCCTTCATCTAGGACACTTACTCCATCTGTTTTTCTTCTCAGTATATTTTTATGTGGTCTCTTGTAAATGCAACTTTTTATTTGTCTGTTTTTGTCACTTGTGAATTTTAAATCTTAGAACTACAACACAACAGGTGAAAATTGAACTTTAATAAGTCCTTGGGTTCATTATGAACTCAGTGAAAAGAAGAAATCTGTGTTTGGCTTCTTTATATGCCTCTTTAGGAAAAAATCAGATTCCAGATACATAATTTGTTTTAAGATAGAATGACATTTACTCAGTATGTCAGTACTAAGTAGTGGGCTGACAACCAGTCCTATTTTACTGTAGTTTAGAGATGGAGGCTATTGCGTTATTTTGCTTTTTTTTTTTTAATCATCACATCCTGAATGATGAATTTCAATTTTTTAAACAAGGCAGAAGAAATTGAGGTTGTTGTGGCCAAATCAAACCTAAATTAGGATAACATAAAAGTAGAAATCAAAAGCAATGAAATTTGAACAATTCACAGCAGACCCGCAAGAGGATCTGAGTTACCAATAATCAAAACAGTTCTATGTCTGATGAAATAAGGTTGATGTAGTGTGAGCAAGTTGGTTGTCCTCCTGGACCCTTTTTTGAGTAATCTACAAAATAAGGATGTCTATAATTATAACGTCTATAATATGTATATCTTCAAAGCCCTTTTCCTGTTTGGGTAGTGTTTCCTCTGAGAAGACATCTCTATTTTGAAAAGATAAAAGATACTGTAGAGATTATGCCCTCCAGTGATGCAATAGACTATTGACAGTGACCATGGAGAGCATGTTTAACCAGGTATATTAAGTCATTGCACCATTCTGAAACAGAGGTCCACTCTTCCCAGTACTTGTGTGACCCCCTGTGCCACTGAGTTCCTCCAGTTTGCATTAGCATATCTTTGGTTTGATAACCTGCAGATACCCAGAACTTTAATGAGCTCAGTCTCTATCTCCAGCCTGCACCTTCTACCGTTTCCGGTCCTGCTTGACAGCTGGTAGTGATCTGTGCTGGAAATCTAATAAGCTCTCACCCGATCATCTTTATTCAATTCATATTTTAGCTATACTCAATGCTGTCCCATCCTTAACCAATCTTCGTGAAAATCCTATTGATCACATATGTATATTTAATCTCAAACTTCTCTTTACTTCTGTACGTATTACCTCAATTTTAGAATGACAAAATTGGCTCCTCGATATTTTATAACCTCCTAATTATTTCTATACTCTCTCCTCTCTTGTTCATCAACCACACTGCCATCAGAGTAGTTCCTAAAATTTGGGTATGATATGAGAATAAACCCTTCAAATGTTTTGATGACTTCATTGCTTAGAGGAAAAAGCCCAAACTCCTCAGTGTCCCATTTGATTTTCTTCACACCTTGGTACCAAGTTTATCTCTTCTTAAGTTGTTTGACATTCTTGTCCTCACTTTCCTGAATATAATCACATTTGATTACTGTGTGTTATGCTAGTTTTTTTTTTTTTTTTGTATTTAGACCATTTTCTGATACATGGTGTATATTTAACCAATGTTGCTGATCATTATTTTTAGAAGACTTCAGTTTAAAATAAACAGATGCTTATGATGTCCTGGGTAGGTCAAACTGAGGACATACTGTTTAGTTTGGTAATTTATAGGAGCCTTTGACATTTTGTATTAGGGGAATATCAAAGAAATAGGATCCATATATGTGACTTAGAACTGATCTAGTTTAAATTATGTTTTCTGAATGTTAGGTTGAGGCTTGAAGTATGAGAAACTTATTCAGAATAATGGTTATAGCTGCTTAACACTCTGAGATTGCCTACTTCTAATTCTGTGAAGGCTAAAGTAAACAATGGTTTGTGTCCTGAGTATGGGTTTAAGAAACATGAGGAACTATAACTATTACATGATACAAGTAGATTGTTCTAATTTTTTTTAAGATTTTATTTTTTATTTTATTTTTTTTAGAGAGGGATGGGAGGGAGAAAGAGAGAGAGAGAAACATCAATGTGTGGTTGCTGGGGGCCATGGCCTGCAACCCAGGCATGTGCCCTGACTGGGAATCGAACCTGCGATGCTTTGGTTTGTAGCCCGCGCTCAATCCACTGAGCTATGCTAGCCAGGGCAGATTGTTTTAATTTAATAAATAAATTATCGTGTATGTGTATATATGTATACTATCAAATAATTTGCCTCCAAGACTATATTGTTATGGTTTTTATGATGTTCATATTTAAATATTTATGATTATGTAATTTCCATTCTTTTTTACAGCATGTAATTAGACATTTGATTTTTTAATTAAAGAGTAAGTCTGCGCTTGTAAGAAGAAAGAGTCATATGGATGCCTGAAAGATTTAAGAGAGATTGATAACAGATTGAATGAATTTAGTAGTTACTTCCCAAAACTTAGCACAAATAAATGTTGTTTCTTTTTGTCTTCAATATAGGAAAAGCAGCCAAGCTAAATTTTCCTTAGCATATTTTTATTTAGTCAAAAGTTTTGAACCAAGTGTTAAGTCTTTGTAATTACACATTTTAAATGTTAACAGCTTGGTCTTAGTCACTTCTTTCCAAGTGTCAAGGTGTGTCAGCTCTTATTAGTGTCATGCATACATAGCATTCCTCACACATTGTCAGTAGCACAGTCTGAGCAGCGGATGGATGGTTTGATCATTTAAATAATTAAGGAAACTAGATTGAATGTACTGTGATTGCGGTGATTTATCAACCATTGATGAAGAAAACATTATTTTCAATGGATCTAAATACTGTCAAGACATTGTTTTCCTGTATCTTGAGATATAAAGTCTTCAACTTTCTAGTTCTGTGGGAGGGAGAAAATGAATCTTGCTTTGTGTATTTGTTTATATTTTGAGCATTTCTCTTGATTTTATAGTTTTATCAAAGTTATAAGATCTAGGAATTCACAAGTAGTTTTATATTTAAATTTAGAACAAAATAATTTAGGTCCACAATGGAGGTCTGCCAATAGATAATTTTCTTCTACAAAAGAGCCCCTATTCTTTAAGGTTGAGAAACCGCACATGAGAGTTAATAGCTGAAAATGGTCCTAGTTTTCCAAATGTTGAGAAGATCTCAATTGTAAAAGATGTGATTTTGTGTACAGAATCAATAAAATTATAGTTTTATATGTTAGGTAGTTTTTTAGAGCTTCTAGCCTAATATTGATATTATATAAATACAGTGCCAGAAAGGTTGAGTGAATTATGAACTTCATGGAACTAGTAAGTGATAGATGGACCACAATTGTAGTGAAAAATATGTATAGATTAGCAAGACAAAGTCTTTTGTAATAACTTGGAATTAATTAAAACAAGGAAACTGGCTCAAATTAAACTATATACATGGTTAACTATCTAAATATTAAAAGTAAATTAAAATTCTGCTTGATGTAGGCATTTGTGAATTTATAAATGTATAGAATTTTGAAGTAGCCTCTAGTAAGTACTTTTTTGTAGCTGGGTAATTGTAATTAACAGCAAAAAGTAACACTGATATACTTTCATTGTAATATATTTTGAATAATAAATGCTGTTTTTAAATATTGTTATTTTTATGATTTATAGGGGATTAATCTATTTTATATTTTTAAGAAGTATTTTAAAGTTCTATTTTAGGTGTCAAACATAATTTTGTCAAATAGCAATGTTATGAAATAGAAATGATTTTAAATATAAATACATCATCATATTATACATAATTCTTATTTCTTTCTGAAAACAAAACAAATGCTTGTTCTTGTATTTAGACTTATTTTAGTCTTCTTTGTATTTAGCTACAATTGTGTAATAGCTAGTCTCCCACAGGGACGTTATGCTAGAAGAGAAGTATCTTTCTATTTACCTCTTCTGTCTAGCTCTGTTTCTCAACTTTGGCTGCCCATTTGAAACACCTTAGATCTTTTAAATACGTGGGAATAGACAATGAAACTTGATTGTAATGACATTGTGCATCTACTTATATCAAAACTGATCAAATTATACCTTAATCTTGTGTGGTTTTAAAAGAAACAAAACATATACTTCCCATATAACCCACTAATCTACCTACTTGTGGGAGAGGGGGAATACTCAGGTCCCACTTGCAAAGGTTCTGATTTACTTGGTTTCCACTGGGACTCAGGTCCTGGTACTCATTAAATCTCCCAGCGTTGAGAAACTGTGTTCTAGCATTCATCCAAGTACTTTGTACATAGTAAGTTCCTAAAACAACAAAAAACCTGTTATCATTGTTTAATTAAATACATTTCTTTTTTGTATTCATTCATCCATTCGTTTGTTCACTCATTCATGAGTAATAATGCCTCCACACATCGTAAAGCCTAGAGGTGCAGAAATTACACCACAGAGACTCCAGTAAAGGAAGTAGCCTCCAGATAGTCTTATACAACATGTAGATATTCTCCATCCTTCAGGCATACATCTTGACTAATGCACAGCATAAAACCACATCTATGTAGTAAGCTATAGTACATTTTGAACAAAGGCTGACAACAATGGACAAAGACTGATCAATTTAAAGTATGGAATTTAAGGCACAATTTTTAAAATATTTTATTAATGGTAAAAGGATCTATGTTTCTGGAAATTTTAATTTTCTATGATATGTCACAGTGTACAAAACACTTTCACATATATGATATATGGTCATTGACTAAAATCTCTGTCTTTTGAACATGATTTTTAATATTGACATCCACATATATGCCTTTAAAATGATTCATTCAATCATCAGTTTATGAATAAAAATTTTATACAATTTTAGTATAGTTTTGCCCCAAGAAAATAGTTGTATTTTTCTTTTCTTAGTTTTATTTTTTTTAGTTTTTAATTAAAGTTTCTATTCAGTATTTTTCTGTATTATTTTCAGATGTAAGGCAAAGTGGTTAGAAAATTGCATATTTTACATAATGGTCCCCCTGATGATTCAACAGTTAAATCTTGGTAGTGTTAGCATTTTTACATAACATATTTATGTAATTAATTTACCACTTAATTAAATTTTCCCATTATTAAAATTAGAGGATAACAGAAAAACCTAGAGTGCTGACATTGGTGGTTAGAATTGTAGGCATTGTAAGTGGAGTATATTTGAGATGAAGAGGCATCAATTAGTATCGAAAAAGCCAAGTATAGGCAAGGGAATTTTATATATATTTTTAGATATTTTTATATATTTCTTTGGACATAACCTTCAGAATTTTGACCTTTTAGAATTTATATATTTTGTGAGTCATAATAGTGTAGGCTCTGCTGCATTAAGAAGCCATCCTGCATTCCACTGGTTTATCTCAATGAAGGTTCACTTTTCACTGATGCTGTAGACCAAGGAGTCCTCTGCATGTTGTTCAGGCTCCAACCTGATGAAGGACCATCTAGGCCAGTTGTAACAGAGAAAGAGACACTAGTGAATGGCTAACTTTTAAAGCATTGCATCTGTTCACATTTTATTTCCCAACACAAGTCATATGGGCACATCTAACTCAAAAAGAATGAGAAGCTACATTCCAACTATGTGCTTGGGAAGGAGGAGAATTGAATGGAGCATTTGTAAATGAGTTTGAGTGAGCACCTCAGTCATCTTCTCCTGGCTAAGCTATTTTTAGGGATAATTTATTTATAATACTGGATGACAGTATATCTTGTCCTTCTCAACATAAGCCCGTATTGTAAGGAACATAGAATATTTTTGTTACCCCTTCTTAGAAAGCAAAGCTGAGAACAGAGCACCAGGATGGGTCACTATATACCCAAAACTAGTGAGAAGGGGAATTGAGTTGATTATATCTATAAAACATACTTGTTTCTCCAGGTATTTCACTGATATGAATCCTGTTCTGTGTTCTGCTACTTTACTCTCTATGGTCTTTTTGCATAACTGCTACCTTACTTTATAGTAAAGTAAAGAGCCAATTAATGATAAACATACAGTCTTAACTTTAAAAGTCTAAATTTATAATTATTACTATCCATTTATCTCCAATATTTTTCTTTAGAAAAATTTTTAGCAATAAAAATTATTCTGAACTTTAGGCATTTTTATATTTTTACTGGAAAATTGTATTCTATTAAGTAGGAAGACAAAGCACACCATTGCGGCTACCAAGGCACCACTGTTATGTCACTGGAAATAATATTAATGTTTGTTAGTAAGGTTTAATTTTCACTGAAATCCCAATGTTTCAACCAACAGTATAAAGAAGCCACAACAACCTGCTTATGGAGAGTTTCTGAAGGGACACAGGGCAATTTTTTTTTTTCAATATACAGAACTCAGCTTATGGAGGATTTATTTTATGTCATTTTACAACACTGGAACATTGGTATTTATTTACTTATTTATTATTTAATTTTAATAGGAATAAGCCATAAACACATAATAAATCAAATATGACTTTTAATTTTATGTTTTTGTATAAGGCTATGAAAATGGACTTTAAAAATTCAGATATTACATATATAAAAGCCTTAGGAAGCAAATATTGTTGGGGAAATTAAAAACGTATCAGGTTTTTCAAGTTCATTTCTATATCTTTGCAAAAAAAAACCATTTTAAATGAAGGATGTCAGGTTTTCTTTAAGAATACCAATCTAATTTCCATGAAAACAGTGTTGTTCAAAACTACAAATATGGTTGCCAAGCCTTTTCTTTAAAATGTTTGAAGTTTTTGGAACATATAGAGTCTATTTTGTTTTCTTCATTAAAGAATACCATTTAGTGCTTTATTATGATAATTTAATGTTTGAGATTCAGTGAAAAATCATTGTTCATCAATGTGAGATAATAACAAGACATAATATTCATCACTGACACATAAAAGACGCCTATTGAGGCATGATTTTGCTGCTAACACAGAAGTGTTAGGAGTCCCACCTCCTTTAGAAATTTCACAGCCACGATTTCTGCAATACAAAGTCCCAATGATTTTGTCCTTAGAAATCTGCCTGCATTTTTACACAACAGTGGAACTAAACCATGATGAATGGTTTAGCTCCATTTCCTGTTCCTTTCCGTGTGCCAATGATTCTCATACCTATATCCCTTTCTTGGACTTATCTCTGAAGTCTGTGGGAGATAACTTCCTCCCATTGCTCGCCAGCAGGAGGGCCCTTGTTTCCTTGTTTTGGAACTGCAGGGTATTTGTTCTACCCTGTTTACTGCCAGTGGGAGGGTCCCCTTCTTCTTCGCAGCTGCCTTTTCATCAGCACAGAGGGAGATTCAAAATCAGAAATGATCTTAATTAAATGTTTTCTGTACAGAAACACCCATTCTACCCTTGGTCTTTCCAACTTCCTTGGAGTGTCCCTCACCAACTTCTGACTTGGTAAGACTGCTGACAAATGGTCCTTATTACAAAAGTAAAGGACACATATTTATCAGGGCAAAAAATTGTTTAGTGGACCTACATTTGTTTGCATTCATTAGTGAACATGATTAATCATGTGAGGTGCTATCAAAACACTTGGCTGAAAAATCTTTCAATATAATATTTTCAAATAAAATTATATCTCCCAAGAAAATTAAAAGAATATATTTAAACATCCAAAATAAATATTTAAATCATTTTTATTATAGGGTTCAGGTTTCCAAGAATATCTTATGCTATAATGTTATTGTAATATACATCTTTTAGAGGGGAATATAGGTCTATTAGCCTCATAATGTTAACATTTACAGATATGATCCATTTTGTAATTCTTAATGGTATACGAATGGTGTGAGGAATAAATGAAAATACAACCAGATTTTGGTTGGCTTAATTAATAGTAGGTTGTCGTCTTAAAGATTAAATTTTTGTATCTTTAATTTTTCTTTTCAAAATAACACATGCAAAGTTATGCAATTCAAATGTAAACCATACAGTGCCTTTTTCTGGAATTTGAATAGAGGGCACATTTATATTTGGTTAGTTGTGTAAATTATTTTTCTCTTATGTAAAGAATATAGATATGATTAGGCGATTTTACCTAATGAGCTGATTTTTAACAATTTCAGTTGCATAGTATTTTTTAATTATTTAAGGTTTTTGAAATATATTTAGGTAGATTAAAAAATTAGAATTTAGTGAGTAAATTAATTCTTTAAAACATTTTCAAAAAACTGTTTAGAGAGAGTTTTGAAATAGAGGAAGTTTTATGATTATTGTTTTAGAAAGAGTTTTATTATCATGATAATGTATAAATAGCCACCATGATAAAAGATGAATGTTATATTAAGATGAAATGCAACTTCTACTTAGACATAAACTATAATTTTTATTTACAAAAGGTTTTTGTAATTTTCATATTTTTACTTTCATGGATTGTTATTTATTAATTAAATAATCAAAATTAAGAAATAAAACACTATTCTGAAGTAGAATTTTACATCAAATCTTTGTATATATTTAATAATAAAATCACATATTGAAGAATTGTGAATATATTTGTATGATTTTCTCTTACAGTTTTTGAACATTTTAAAAGTTCATGTTCCTTTTTACAAAATAAAAATCATTATGAACTTTTATACCTGAATAGAACAATTTTGAAAAATTCAGATTATTTTAGTGATAGTCTAACATTTTAAATGATGATTTAATGTTTATATAGTAATTATGATGAAAACTGCATACAGATATATGTTCCTGTGGTTTGGGACTTGTTTTTTGTTCAGAAGGCATTGTTCTCTGTGAATTAGACATGCTTATTTTATATTCTAATTCAATGTCTGTAAAGCCTACCTTTGTCTAATTCACTGCTCTCTTACGTTTTCTCGAGGGGCATTAAAATACAAAGTCACCCTTTTAAAAAAGACATTTTTTTAAAGAATAAAATACTTTCTGAAGTGCTAGTGAGGTACTGGTATTTTAATGTTCTTTATTTTTAATTAAAGAACATTAGGTTATTTTATTTTTTGGACCTCAAAAGCAGTTGATTTTGAATTAAAATTAAATATGAATGAATCTACACTTTGTACTATTACCAGAGGGAAGACATAGTTATTATTACTACATTTGGAGATGTTTTAAAAATCTAGTGTCTTCTTTAAAAGAACTCAGGGAACATGTATAAAGCACCCATGGACAAAGACAATGGGGTGGGGGGGTGAAGGTTTCATTAATATGAGAGGTGGGGAGTGGGTAGGGCAGGAGAGAGTAATAGGGAAAAATGGAGACAACTGTAATTGAACAACAGTAAAAGATTTAAAAAAAATAAAAGAACTTATTTCCAATCATAAAAAGTTGGTTATTCTGTTTGCATTTATCAGATGGTCGCCATAATTTCTCGTATCTCCAAAATAAGTTTACATATAATAAATAGAGCATCCAAGAACATGGACCTAATGAAAAACATGTTTTTGTTGAACTGGTTTCACTCTAGTAACTTCAGTAACGTTGGCAAGGAATTGAAGTGTCAATGATACGATTCTGCCCCTGTCGGTGTTGGCTCTGGACATTTGATAGACTGAGTTGTTCCAACAACTTATTCTTGTTGACAGACTAGGTTTTAGGGGAATTTATACCCTTCCCCAAGTTTAGTTTCTATGTACTCAGTCATAACAAAGGTCTATTTCTGTTTGGGAAGATAAACAATATATCTTTAAATAACTTTTAAATTGTGATATTTAAAAGAAAGACTCTATTTCAGCCTTCTAAACTGCTCTGGGTAGAAAGAAGTAAGTAAAAGTCTTTAAAATGTGGTATTTCAAAATAAACTTTTGGAAAATTTTTCAGTCTCAATTACTTGTAAAAATTTCTACCCATGAAACTTTTTGTTACTGATAATTTGGTAGAAATAATCGATGGCTTAAAATATTCTTAGTCAATTAAAGGAATTAGCTGAAAAGTAAAATGAGACTAACCCCAAATTAAAAACTGGTTTAGCTAGGTTCCATTGCTCTGCTAAGACTGAGCTGCCACTGACTGTACACATGTCATTTAACCCTTTGGGAGCTCAGATTTAGCATCGAAATATAAGAGGACTGAAAGAAGAAAATCTAGTACCATTTTATAATTCCAGCTGGCAAGCTGCAACAGCAAGTCTTTGAACGCTTGAAATTATTGTAGAGGATTTCAAATATTATTAACTCCATATGGTATGAGCATATATGATAAATATTGGTTCTTTTATTTTTTACTTTGAAAATGATTAAAAATAAAACCTGAAGAGTACTTCCCCATCGCAATGTCACAATTTCTAAAACTTGATAACTTAGAGTTTTAAGTATTATGAAATATGAATGTCCTCATGTTATTAATCCTATCAGGTTAGTTAGATTTAAATGCCATGACAATCTATGTCCAGATTAGGACAGAACTATTGTTAACTGTATTTGGAGTATTTCAGAAGACAAGATTACAGCAAAAATTACCTGATAGCAATCTTAAAAGGTTAAGCTTTGCTGCTGTGTTCAATAACGATAATTTTACTACCACCTTAAAAATAATTAACGCTTTTTCCTGAAAATATGGACACTTATTTGAATTAATAATAAAAACGCACATTTCTGCTATTTTTCTTTAGACTGTAATTCTTTTCCTGAAGACATACCATATGGTGCAATGCTCAGAGCAAGAACATGGTAATTGGGATATGTAATATATTAAAATATGGTTTTAAGGCTGATTTAAGAACAACTGAACACATATCAGGAAGCTTCTTACTGTTTTATTGGTACTCAGCTAGTAATGACTTGAGGTATAATTAAGTTAATACCATATGCCATTTAGATATATATGGTCCAATTTAGAAATGCACGTGTATTAACATAATGTGTCTTACATGGCAAAGTTTTCTGAAGGATTTATAACAATATCAGGCTCTATGGAAACCTCTGAAAAAACTCTGCCTTTTAAGCACAAGGGTTTTATATCTACATTATGGGAATATGAAAGTGGGGAGCAAATATATGACAAAGAAAATATATGTGAATGGGTGAGTTTTTAAAAATTTTCTAATTAACACCAGAAGTTCTATATCTAGTATTATTTTCTTTTGTTACTTGTGAACATCTTGAGTTTTCTTATTTTTGCTTTAAAATATTATTTATCATTAATTTTCTACAATGACATTTAATATACTTAATATAACCTCACAATTAGTCATTTTGTGATGTTTTCTAAGACAGTGTTTCTAATCACTTTGAGAATTTGTTCTCTTCTGATTTCTTTTACATTATCTTTTAGTATAAATATTAATAGCAAGTCAACACAGAGTGTGGCTGTTCATCTTTGTTCTTTCACTTTCTCTATTTAGATGGAAACCATGTAATCAAAAAATGTTAATATGTTCTCCATGGAAAAATGTCCCTCCATTAAAATATTTACTAAAAGGTTTCAGAAAGCCATGATATGTGAATCTAAGAGTAGAATGTATCTGCATCTCAACCTAATAGAAATGGCCAATGAAAAATATGTGATTTTTCCAAATTATGCTTTGAATAGATAAGATATTTCTTGGGGAGTTCATTCAGTTGTCTATGTTGTCAGTTATGATAAAAACTAGTTCTAAATCTATTGATTCATGTTTTTATTTTTTGAAAAGGAGTGCTGTTCTAGTGATCTGGTTATTTTTTTAAAAAAGTGTATGTCATCACTTTTGATACAACTAAACTTAATTTTCTCACTAATTTGCAGTTTGCCATTTTTATATTTTTGCCAACATTTATTCTATATGATTTACACACAATACTCACAAACTCTGTTTCTTCTTCATCAAGCTCAGTCTAAAACTGATTATGCACACAGTAGCACAGCAACACTTGGAATGAAACTCCTTGGGTCTTGTTACTTAAGATAATTTATCTCAAACAAATTCTAAAATACTAGTTATGTTAAACTTCAATACAGGAAAATTCTATTTCATTATCCAAATATCTCATTTTATAACCTTATTAATGTTTTGCAACCCAACTGAATTATATGTATATAATAGTCTGAAGAAAGAAAGAGAAAGGAAGAAGGAAGGAAGGAAGGAAGGAAGGAAAGAAGGAAAGGGGGAGGAAGAAAGAAGGAAAGAAAAGAGGGAAGAAAGAAAGAAAAAGGAAGGAAGGAAAGAAAATAAAAAAGAAAGAAAGAAAAAAGCAAAGGAGAAAAAGAGAGGGAGGGAGGAAGAAAGAAGGAAAGAAAACAGGAAAGAAAGAAAGAAAGAAAGAAAGAAAGAAAGAAAGAAAGAAAGAAAGAAAGAAAGAAAGAAAGAAAGAGAGAGAGAAAGAGAGAGAGAGAGAGAAAGAGAGAGAGAGAGAGAAAGAAAGGAAGGAAGGAAGGAAAGAAAGGGAATAAGAAATAAAAAGAAAGAAGGAAGGAAGGAAGGAAGGAAGGAAGGAAGGAAGGAAGGAAGGAAGGAAGGAAAGGGAATAAGAAATAAAAAGAAGGAAGGAAGGAAGGAAGGAAGGAAGGAAGGAAGGAAGGAAGGAAGGAAGGAAGGAGGAAAGAAAGAAAGAGAAAGACAAAGCAAGAAAGACAAGACCTATGGATTTAAAGAGTAATACCATGAAGGACTTTCCTCATTAGGTCACCAGAATATGGGGGGGCGGGTGGATAGCTCAGATGATATAACACATTAGGTTCCTATCTTACAGGGACATTATATTAAAATCAAACATAGAAGAAATTGATTTTGAATATTTGATGAGTCCCAAGGTTTATAGTGAACATTTTAGGCCTATGTTAGAAGTCAACTGTAAACTGTAAATCAAGAAATTTAGGATTTCATTGTGTCCACTGTGGAGTAGATTCTCAAATTGTTAGTATTTTAGAGTGAGCTATTACAGATTTCCTGCAGTCATTCAGATTTTAATCATGCTTTCCTGTTAGTACCATAAACAGTAGAAATGTAGCAAAAAAAAAAAATGTAGGTACTTCTAGAATTTAGACTACCTTTCCAACTTCCATTCATATAAAAATAATTTTTTCAGACAAATTGTCCCACTTCATGTTTCATAAATTATTATTACAATAGCTAGAAGTAAACCACTAAAGAGACATAATATTGGAGAGCTTAAAAATGCCTGAGAATGTTTGTTAACTTCGTCTTATGTATGTATTCCTTCTGTAACAATGTACTGGGAATATAATGTTAAGTATCGCAGAGAGTGATACTAAATCATGTTAGAAACAGTCAGTGTGTTTGCTAGGAATTAATGTGCAAGTAACAGAAGATCCAACCACAGGGGCTTAAACAGAAGCATATTTTTTTTTGTCTCCCACTACAAGAGGTCTGAGCTAGGCCCAAGGATGCCTTGTAGATTCCAGACGTTTTCTCTCTGCCCCGTGGCTCATATGGAGGCTTTTACTGTCATGCTCGCTCTTTCCTGTTGCCAATGGTCACTGCATGTCTAAGCTTCATAGTTGCATGTTGACTGTCCAGGAAGAAAATCCCCCAAAAATAGGCAAAAAGAACTTTGCCCTTAAATTTGGGAAGCGTTGTCCAGTTTTACCTATGTCCGACTGGCCAGGACTGTGGCGCTTTGCCTGCTCCAACTCTATGAGAAGATGAGAAATTGAATAATTTTACTTGGGTACATTGATGTCCCCAAGTAAATCAGGGTTTGGCAAGAAAAAAAGTAGGAATTTATATTGTGTAGGCCATGAGAATTGTCCGTTACAGTTGGTGTATGCGTAAAGGAAAAGGTACTGAAAATTCTCCAAACTTGACATAAACAAAGATATGCTTTAACGCCTGTTCATTATGTGCAGCTCTCACGATTCTGCACACTGTGTTATTTAGAAGAGAGTCATGATTTTGGGGGGTATGCTTCACCCATGCCATGACGATGAAGTGGATGCTAGCGGCTATCATAAATGAGTCTAAACTAATAGGGAAAGTGAAAGCATCAAGTTAAATCCTGGGAGTATAATGGTGGGTGAAAGATGGTGACGAATCCACACAAACTTCTAGAATTTTAATTGTTGGCATTTTTGTTAGTTTAAACGTATTCACTGACTTGCAGGAAGTCCTGAGGTTGCTAGTGCACCCCATGTGAGTGACTCTGATTCATCCCTTGTGCCAAAGCAAGCCAGTATTAAAATGCTGAAATATAGGAATTCTCAACTGCTTTCTCTCTGCACAACTTTAGTAGCTGTTGTCAACTGCAAAAATCTAAGTTTTTCTATAGTGGTCTGGGGTGAGGAGGAAGGAAGGCGGCAGGTAACAGGAAGTTTTCAAGTTGACTGTTAGCTTCCTCTGGCAAGCCTGGATGGGTTGGGAGGAGGCAGGAATGAAACCCCTTTCTGGAAGCTTCATGGGATGTAGATTAATTTGGAATTAATCAAATAAAAGTTAAAGTCAGTTGATTATTACTTTTAAACCATAGTTTGGTTACTTTATAAGTTAAGGTGTTTTTGTGCCTATTCTAGAAATGCACTCACCTATATAATGGTGAGAGCATATTCTTACTCTGACGAGAGTAATTGAAATCTCTCAAGAGAGATTTTCCACTGTAAAATGTAAAAGTAACTTTGCATGATGCATCAATCAACATTACTTGGTAAATGTATTATACATCAGTCTTAAATATTTAAATATGTATTAGTAATACTTTGGTATATATATATATAATATGGTTGTGTTTCTCATATATCCTAACCTTAATCTATGGAAAATATGAAGGTTTAAAAAAAGAATTCCAAGCTACCTACATTTGGGATATATACACAAAATGTCAATGGAAAATGAGCACAGGAAGTATGGAAAATACAACATATTATTAAGTACATTTAAAATCATCTCCTGTCTGTGTTAAGCCCATAACCCATTTCCAAATCATGTATTTACATTAGAAAATGTAACAGGTGATATTCTTTCCATTATTTGAGTGATTTCTTTTACTTAATAGATTTTTCTTTTGTCTTCATTATCAGTTCATCAAATAGCATGTAGTTTATTACTTTTGTGGAGCTCAGATTTTCCAACAGGAGATAAAGACGTTACATCTTAATATTTTTATAATTTTAAACAAAAAGGAAATTTAAAGCAATCATATGTGTTTGATAAAGAAATATTAGAAATTCATCAGTTTCATTTTACCATTATACTTCATGAAATTAAATTTAATAATTTAAAATAGCATTTGTAATAGTTCACTATTCATAAAGATATGATTTACCATTCTTCCATCCCTCCATTTACATACATAGAAAGATGTCTGAAACGAAGTTCCCTGATACCAGTTCTGTGTATTTCTGCATGAGGATCTCTCCTGAGATCTCTCCTGAGCCAAATTCTGCTCTAACTCATAGTTAGGAATATGGACAAGACATGCTTAATGGGCTTAAGAACAATTCCCTACCTTAGCCTCTTTACATTTTCAATTCATAATATTGGTCCTGGGCAAGCAGAAGTTTTGATCATCCATGTCTTACTATTAGATACAAAAATCTTTCTTTCTATACCATCTCAGATGATTCATTTGATACCAATAAACATAGATTATCCAGTAGCAGTAATTTTGACCTAATTATCTACCTGTATTTTGATACTGTTTAATAGTGTGTAGAATATAAATTCTACCTTATTATTATTTCTATTTTGTTTCCCTAACACCACATATATTCATCCGTCTTTAATATATACATTTAAAACATTCAGTAACAGCATTTTATATGTCAGCTGATACTGATTTATTAAAATACTTTTGTCTCAAAGATATTTTTAGATAATGTGGCATTTTCTTTACATTAAAACACTAGGAAAATTCAAAATCATTAGAAAAATATTTCCACCTAACTGGGTTTTCTTCAAACTGCAGTCATGTTGCCTAAAAATGTTAATAGTGAACTAGATATTTTCACATTTCTAGTTCATGCAGTGGTCTAATTCTATAAAAAATTAATGTCAAAACTTTTTCTCTCTATGATTTGGCTTCATTTATTACAAAAGATTGCAAAGTAATTGAAAGAAAATGAAAACTAAATGAAATAATTAAATAAGCAATCTAATTTCTAGGTGTTAATTCAATTCTATCTCTAATCAATTTTCTGTATTTTAAACTTCATTTGCTTTCTATCTACTTCTTGCCTGCAGGCTTAGATGTCTCAAATTATGGGATGGCTACTTCCCTGGGTACTTAGCATGATGACACAAGGGGAAAATGCCACTCAGAGAGCTAGACTAATACATTTAACAGTTATTTCATTATTTGGTGGTTTTAAACTCCAGATGGCCATGTCTAGTTGATTTGATTGTCTTTGTCTGTAAGGTAGAAAGCTGTACTGTGAAATTGCTTGACCAGAAAGGAATAAATCTTGATTTACTAAAGATGACTTTATTTCTTCTGATATATTTTTAAAGAGAAAGAGAGGGATAGTGTACCTAAATGGGAACACTGAGCAAGGTAAGTGAAAATCTTTTTACTGTATCTTGGTCAGCAAATTAAACCAAATGGACAGATATAAAATATATTGACATTTATATGAATGCAGTTATCACATCCCCAGGTCTTCTACCAACACATTTACAAATCTGGAAAAAAAAAACAAAAACCCAGCTAGAGAATGCACTGAATTGGCACCTAAAAGCCTTTTCTATAAACTATGGGGTCTAGTTTCAACTCCTTGAATGATTACTTATCCTTAAAGCTAACAGAGCTGTTCCTGAGCTGAATATGTGCTTTAAGAACAGGAAAGGTAAGTGAAAGTACATGGGAGGCTGATTGTAGGCATTATAGCAAATATCCTCCAGAATAAGTGATCAGGGTATTAAATTTATGGTAATTGATTTGTAACAGTTTTTGTCAGAAAAGTATTTTCAAATATAAGTATCTTTTTAACCAACTACTTATCTTTAGCAAATACTTACATTTGAATAAAAATTAAAAGCTCTTTTTAAATTTGCTTTTAGGCTGCCATTGTAGAAAATAGACAAGCCTCACAAGCTTTAATGGTTTTCTTACAAAGAGACAAACCCTCTATAAAAATTTCACTGTAGCTTTTTGCATCATTAAATATACATGAAGTTAATATTTAAAGTAATTTTGACTATTTTTATTATTTCTCTTCTAAAAATTAGATATTTAGAAGTAATTTATGAAAGTTTCAGGGGCTCATTCCAAATATTTCTTCTGGTCAAGTCTATGACAACTAGGAGACCATTTACAAAAGGTATCTTAGATCCCTCCTTGCTACAGATTGCTTGCTAATTAGCTAGTATTCAAAATTGAGTGATATTAACATGTTCACCTTTTCTCTTAATCCAATTGCACTAAAACATATATGGAATAAGTTTTACCTGTTATTCTTAATACATCTATTAGATTGACCAGTTCTAAATAGTGGCCTGATTAATTGTAGTTAATACTGGACATTAAGCCAGGTGTGTCTGTGTGTGTGTAGGGGTGGACAGTGAGTTACCACTGCATTAAGTTCTTAATAGCACCAGCCAAAGACCGAGATGTTATGCCTCTCCTGCCCTTGGAGTTTTGTGCATACCTTTGCTTTTCTCTGGCTAAGCACATATCCCTAAATCATATGATTGTATACAGTCACAGTGCCTTTTATTGATATCTTGAAGATAATTGAGGCTGGATTTGTGGGTTCGGGCTGCAGTCCTGTCAGAGACCAATGCCCTCTTTCCTTTGGGAACCTAGGCCACTCGAGAAAGAGGAATCATGAGCAGTTGTGCTTCCCACTTGCATGTGCTGTTCTTCAGTGATCAGAATATGCAGGTTCAGTTATGCATTGTCTCATTCCAGCGATAGTTAAAAATCTCTTTCTCCATTATCTTAAAAACTTCCAGAACCCCTTTACAAATGATATTTATACAATTATTTATTTGAAATAGCCTGTTTGGTAATGCTACCATATCTGATAGTCAGTTTATGCTTTTAATTGTGACAGTCAGAAAGCTTATTCTGAAAGCTCCTTTCAGAGAAATCGAATTACTCTTGGTTGGGAATGTTCTTCTGGTGATACCAGTAGCCTCCTGGGTACTAAGCATGTCTGATGATAGGTGATTCATAAGCACAATGTGACATTTCCCAATGAGCTGTTTTGTCACAGGTTATCCATTTTGCCAGACGTGTTATTTCATTCTGAGCTTTAATGTGACTATCACGTTTCTGGGCAAGTAGCTGAGAGTGTCATATAGCTTGTCAAAACCAGAACACCCTTTGAATCAAAATACATAATTTTTGAATCAGAGCATATGAAATTTAAATGAGGATCCCACCAAGGCACAGCTAATTTCTTCCTTCCTTACTTAGTAACCTGAGGTCCAATATATAAGCATTGTACTGCCATAATTGGCTCTTGTGAATAAGTAAATTAACTGAGAGACATAGGTTCTGGATGGGGGAGGCTCTGCTACCTGTTCTTGTGTTAGATTATTATAGGATGAATTTGAAGAAGGCAGTCTGTTCAAGTGATAAACTACTTGAATCAACTGTGACAAATGAAAGAAGTTATGAGGGTTTTTTTGTACAGTTCCAATATTTATGTCTTCAGTCTTACTTTTCCTATCCTCCCACTTTTCAAGTTAGTATATCAATTAAAAGTTGAGCCTATAATTTCAACAGATTCATTTCAACACAGTAACTTAACTGTGTGCCATCTACAAATTCAAAGGACTTAAAGATTAGAAACAAAGCCCCGTCATTAATATAGTCAAAACCATTCATAAAAATAGCCCCTTTCCTTAACTAACTTTTAAATAAACACTAGAAATTAAAATTAGGATTATCTTGAACCATAGAATTGCCTTTAATCATTTTGAAATTACTTAGTGAGAGGGCATTTACAGAATTTGAATTAGTTGAGAGCACAAATTTAATGCATTCTTTTCTTTTTAGTATTTGAAGCTAAAAATTGTTATTTTTGTCTCATTTGTTTTGTTTGTAAATTGTTTTCTTCTAAAGTGATTATATATATTTATATCAATAAGTAGAGATGTATGGATATGTACCCCAAATCATCCTGACAATAAATTCAAGCCAATTAATGTTTGAATCGAAATAATGAAAGCAGAAAAGACCTTGGTAGGGGTGAAATAACAGTAAGCTTTTCATCTATTTAAATATAAAACTAAAACTTAAAAACTAAGGGTAATATTTTAACAAAAATGACTAAATGTTAAACCTAGAGAAGGTAAGTTTTACCATATTCACATTTAAAAATTAGAACGGAGAAAGAGACAAGATTGGTATATATGAAATTGCTAACATTATCATATTTTACAGTAAAAAAATCATACAGAAAATAACATTTAACATGCAATTTTTTTAAAAAAGATAACAAAGGCCCTGGCCAAGTAGCTCAGTTGGTTAGAGCCATGGTTGTGGGTTTGCTTCCCAATCAGGGCACATACAAGAATCAACCAATAAATGCATAAATAAATGGAACAACAAATCAGTGTTTTTTTTCTCTCTCTCCCCTTTCTCTAAAATCAGTAAGAAAAAAGATAATGACTTTATATCTTAGTATTTTTATCATTTTATTTATTTTTATTGTCTATTCTAGTATAATTATCCTAATTTTTTCCCTTTGCCTTCCTGCACTCAGCCAACGCCCCCACCCACAGTCAATCCCCTCTCCATCATCCATGTCCTTGTGTCATTCCTACATGTTCTCTGACTAGTCCCTTTCTCTTCCTCCCACCATCCTCCCTCTCTCCTCCCTCCTACAGCTTTTAGTCTGTTCCATGTTTCCATGTCTCTGGTTCTGTTTTTCTCATTAGTTGATTTTGTTCATTAGATTCTAGTTATATGCTATTTGTCTTTCACTAACTGACTTATTTCACTTAGCATAATGGTCTCCAGTTCAATTTTTAAACAAAAAGGAAATTTAAATAAATCATTTATTTTGATAAATAAATATTGGAAATTCATTAGTCTTCACTTTCACTCTTTTGTTATACCAATGAAATTAAATGTAATACTTTAAAAATAGAATTTGTAATAATTCACTCTTCATAAAGATATCAATTACCATTCATCCCTCCATCCATACACATGCATAGGAAGATGTCTGAAATATCAGTTCTCTGTATTTCTGCATAAGGATTTGGGGTGTTTTAAAATATTTTGCTGTATTTTTATCTCTCAAAATTTTTCTTTGAGTTTTTTGCAGTGAGTGAGACTTACGCTGGAAAAAGACCTCGATAACAGGATTTTTCTTTAGAAAATACTAATGCTAGTAAAACGGGTAGTAGGAATCTGTATGATATAGATGGCTTTACTTCTTTGTACATTTTAATATAATTTTAACTTTAGAAAATATAAATATTTTAAAAATTAGGAAACACAAAAGAGTATAGAACCTACTATTGACAAGGAATGATATTTTCAAGAAAAAAAGAATAGAACGAATTGTTTTAATAATGTGAGGCTATGTTCTGCCTATTGGCCAGCAACCCCAATAATATTTCTATTTCTTTAGGGAGCAGATTTTGAACCTTATAAAATGAGGTGGAATTTTCATAAGGATGAAATTCATTAGTGCAGTATCTACATTCTATGAAAACATTTGGTGACTTTTGTCATGCTATCTTATATCCAAACGTAAATTTCTGCCAAATAATGAATCTGAGTTTTAAGATTAATTCACAGATTCTTCTGTTCATAGATTTTTCAGTAATGAAAGTATATTTGCATTAAAAGACTAAGTTGCATTATAATTTTGACAGTTTGAAGCTTTTCTGAAATAAATATAATTATTTTCTTTCATTTTGAAAAGTAAATGTCATATATCTTAGAACAAGTAAACCCCCTTAACTTTATAAGCAAAGCCTGCAAAAATTTCCATATATATTGATGTTAAAGAATGAAAATAATTGCCAGTATCATATCCACCTCCCTTTCTATATAATAAAACTATCCTATCAACATGGTTTATTGTCAAAGAAAAGCAGTAGAGTTAGTGTTCAGAAATAGAAAAATTAATCAGCCTTATTGAAATTGAGGTGAATTCTAGAAAGGGAATACAGTGCAGTGAATTTTAGGAATAGAGATGTTGAAGTAATTTAAAATGTTTTTAGAAATAACCATCTTCAATGTTTGCATAGAGTACTTCTTTCCGTGGTTTGTTAACTTGTTGTACACAGGGTCTTTCACAAATAGCGCCCTTTTTTATTACAAAATCATAAGCATGTAATTCTGTAGCATCACAATTTGATACTCAAGCACACCATATGACATTTTAGGTGAGATATTCAAATTAAAACTATAAATTATTATACCCATATTATTACCCTATCAACCACACTCAATCAGGCCTTACTTTTGCTGGACCCTGGACCCTGTATGTTAGTTAACTCATATATCTCTCTTTTAGCATCAATAACTCTTACCTAATGAGGGTAGTAATTTGATGTTATCTTTTTGCCCCATTTTTTTGCATAGTTCCTGTCATGTAGTGGGGTAATACCACATGTAAAATAAGTATTTATTGAAGTTGGAATTGACTTAAATGCAGAAAAATGATTCATTCCAATGCAGAATTGTCTATTATTTTCAAATTATAAGTCAAGAAATTGGCCTGATCTTAATCCACTATAGCTTAAATGGATAATTAAAAGATTGTTATAATAGCCTAATAAAACATAACTCATTATGACCAATAATAAACATTATATTTATCTATATTCTATTTGTAATATTAGCAGAAATGAGAAATATTTCTTGCTAGTAACTTAGAGCCTTCATAGGTCACTTGTAACTAATTTCTTATTATTATACTTCATTTTACAATATCAATTTTTCTTCTTTTTGAAATTGGACTATGCCGATGAGATAGTTTATTATTTGGAAAGGATACTTGATTTAAAACAGCAGTTGTGGGTTTGAAGATCTACTCTGTCCATTTGTAACTTTGCATCAAGAATGAGGTGACCATTGGGCTCTTGTGGCTTACTTCCATATCATAAACTGGAGATGATATTACTTGCCTTTTGCAAGTCTGAAGGTGGTTATGAGAATTAGAAGAATTAGTGAATGGAATGTGAAAATTATATCACAGTGTAAAGGGTTGTGGCTATCACTGCACCTGGGTGAAAACGAACTGTTCTAACTTTTGTGTTCTGCATTACCTCCCTCCCAAGACTATGTCAGTGGTATTTTCTTTAATAACTTTTAAAATATAGTTTTCATTGAGCAACACCTACCTCCCTTTTAGGTAGAATAATTTCTATTGTGCATGCATTGATTACTTTCAGATAAAATTTTATATATTTGTGGAAGTGATTGAATAAGAAGTAGTGAGTCAGCCCTGACAGGAATTTTATGAATGGAAAAACCCAATTCCCTCCCTCTAATAAAAGCATTATGCATCGCACATTTAGTTTATATTGATTGCTTTCTGACATGGAAATAAACCAATCTTTATATTATTCAGGATTCCTGTTAGTGGTAATATCAACAGTATAAATCTTCCCCTGTGACTTTTATTTCTGTGCATTTCTCCAACCTGTAGTAACCCAAAGCAGGTTTTTAATTAATGTAATATGAGCCACTGAGTGTATCACCCCTTTTATGCATGATCCAGTTACTATAGCATACTCCAGCTCTCTTGTAAACTTGAAATTTATGAATGGATAATAAAATCTTTATTTCCAAAGTTTATGATTTTTTTCCACCTTAATAAAAGTGGTATAGTCTTTGACAATGTAAAATTGTGTAAAGTGTGAGTAACTCACATAAAGATATTTTAGACTGGGTTTGCAAATGGGAACTTTTAAGCCCCTTTTAAGTTTTTTGCTTGTTTAAAAAAAATGAAGTGATACTATTTTTTCTACATAATTTATGTTTTATAAAACTTGAAGTTAGTTAATTTGAAACTTAAGGCCTAATTATGAATTGCAGCAGAAATATTTTAGATTTTAATCATTGTTTCATTGTATATAGCATCAAAACCCTCAGTCTTTGGAAATGAGCCTTTAAGAATGTTAGTGCTATTAATATTATCCAATGTTAGGCCCACATAATGTATGGTACTATGTGTAAACACAGGTGGTAATATAAGATAGGGCTTAAAAGTGTGGTATTTGGAGCCAGGCCAGCCTCCAACACTTACTGGCACAAGATCTTGAACAAGGTCATTAATCTTTCAAAGACTTAGTCTATTCCTCAGTAAAAGTGAGAATAATTAAATTACTACATTGTAGGTTTGAGAAATTAGAGATAATGTAATTGATGTAATGTCTGACACAAAGAAAGCACTCTAAAGTAAAATGTTAATGATAATTAATTACTTGTTCAACTTTAAATTACAAAAAATAACTTCTCTTTTGCTTAGTCCTAAATAGGAGGCCTCAAATATTTCAGAAGCTGGTCTATGAACTTGAGACCTGTACGCTAACCAAGGCATTTCTGAGTCCTCATACTAATTAAAGATTCTTTAACAGTGTGTTGAATTAGACAGTTTCTATGCCAGATATGTGCATATCCCAAGTTGATTCAAAAATTCTTTGCATTTTCTCCCCATAATATCCCTTCACTTTTCCAGTGGAGGATTGTTATATGGTGTGCTAGAATTTTACATGGCCAGAGGTTTACCTTTGTTCAAGATTGACTAGAATAATTATCCTTTCTTTCTTTTTATAATGTGTCCTTGGAAAGATTTGTTATGAAATGTACCAAATAATTCTGAAATAACACTAATGCCTTTAAATATTTTCTTCATGCTACTTTAAAATACCATCTATATGTGTGTGTGTGTGTATATATGTGTGTGTGTGTGTGTGTGTGTCCGATATATGTAAACATATTAAAACAAATGTTTCTGCTATGATAATGAAGCATGCCAATATGTGTAGTAGACACCTGCTAATTTAAACAAGGAACAGAATTTAAGAAGCAGTTTTCATAGGTCATTCTTGTCACTCAACACAGGGATAAATTTACCCATTTTTTAAAAATAGATATGCTGAAAGATGTACAAGATAGATGAGCATTTGGCTTAGAGAGAGTACTTGAACTCCAGGCACAGATGAGCCTGTACTTCTAGACTTAGAAATATTATTCAAGTTTTTATTTTAATTTTTTAAATAACATAGCCTTATGATCCTACATACTACTATAGTAAGAGATTGGACACAAATATGTTTTCTTTTGTTAGGCCTTATTTTTTCTTCAGGTACATTGAGTTGTACTTAATTTACATGAAATACTGCAGTTTATATCATGTAAGTGTCATAATAACAAAGTTAAGAGTTAAACAAACTCCACCCTTCTCAAGCTTCCTGGGACTAGGTATCTTGAAACAGTATTTTATCATAGGATACTTTTATCAAATAAACCTGTCCTGGGGGAGCTCAGTGGAGTGAGTGAAAAGGTGTCTGAATGAGTCGGGGACTGTTTCTCCCAGGATGTAATAATGGAGTCTGGGGAAGGAATTCGCCAGGTGAAGAAAGAGGGCATCACATCAGAGCTACAAAGGCTATAATGCAATAGTTGGGAGCTGCAACAGAGAAGAAAGTTCTTTCGGCTGGAAAGTTTTGAACGGCCATTGTTAGAAAGCACACACTTCACATGGCTTTAAGCAGCAGTGATTAAGACGCCCACAGATAATGGGTCAAACAAGGCAGAAATTTATTTCTGATTCACATACATTTCTTGATGAAGGTAGGTTGTCCAGGACAGTAGGTGGCTCTGCTCCATGACGACATGAAGGTCCCTGCTTCCATCTATCTGAAAAATAGTTGTCCACCATTTTTCCTGACAGCGTTTAGCTTCCTGAATGGTTTGTATGTTATTAAGGTAACATAATATAAACAGGAAAGAACCACAGTATTTTTTTTGCACAAATTCGATTTTGTTTAATGTTTAAAGGAAACCCCTTTAATGTTTCCTAGGGAATTTATTCTTCTATAAAACACTGAGAAATGTTGCCTTTAATTGTAGTTTTAAGCTCCACTGTAGAGTCAGAAAAAAAATGCTTTTAGTTTGTCACAGTACTTTCTTCGTATAGTAGTCCTTCAAAAAATGTACTGAATATGGGAGGGGGACATAAGCAAGAGACAATGATGACCCTTATTCAGATATGGAGTTACTGCATTCACCTACATAAGTTTAAGGATTTAGTTAATCTTACAGGGAAAATTGTTATTTAAAAGCAAAAATACCAAGAATGTCATCATCAGTCTATAGCCACTATCTGGACTAAAATACAAGTAACCCAATGAAAAGATGGAGATATTGGAGTCACTGTCCCAAAACTTCCAAACCAAGAAGGTAAGGTCTTCATTTTAAAGTCAAATATGAGTTAATACTGGGGTGAGTTTAAGCATCATGCAGTGGGTATTCTTTGAAAAACAATTCATAGAACCTTAACTGAAGTTTTGGACTGTAACAGGTAATGTCAAATAGCTAAAAGAAATGAAATCAGCAAAAACAAGGGCTCTTACTAATTTTACTTTTACTAAGAGAACAAAGTGATTAAATATTTAAGGAGAGATTACTTCAGTCATCAAATTCACAGTATCAAGGGAAAGCATAAGCATCTCCACTGAGGAGAGGGTAAATTAATTTGGACTTTTTCAACAGAAAAAGTGGTAGACAGATTTTTGGTCTTCAGATGATTATTATTGTTGTTGTTTTTAGTAGAATGACTGTGTACTTGTGCTGTTTCTCAGTAGATAACCAATAAGAACATTTAAATGTAGAAAGTTATTTTTGAACAAGAAGAAAAGATAGAGCATGTCTCTTTGAACAGAAAAGTTACAGATTTTTACAGGTAATAATGTGACTGATTTACAAACATGGAAATAGATCAAATAATATTCCAAAATCTATATCAGTTTGTTAAAATCTATTTGAAAACAAATCATGCACAATTTTCACAGTAACTTTTTGTTGAATATCTTAAATTACAGAACTTTCTTTGAAATATTAATGTGGATATGTAAGATAACGGGGGAAGAAGATATTTGCCTTTCAAATGCTTTCATAAACCCTGTATTATATACTTTAATCCTGTTAGTAGCAACTCGAGGGGGATTCATTGAGTCTCCTTTTTTGAAGTTAAAGATTTTTAAAACCAGACATATTTGAAGACCTGAAGCTCTCTTGACTACAGTGCAGGAATTTGAACACAAATCTAGGAGGTAACTAAGTCCAAAAGTTCATATTCTCCACTATGTTAGAAATTTGCAGGCATCTACTGATGTGAGGGCTCTTTCTTTTCACGCAATGCTGCATACACATATCCATATTATTATTTTGTCATATAAGAAGGGCTGTTATAGAATTATTGAATATAAGGCCATCTAGTCATTCAATGATTTTTTACTGTATTAGTAAAATATTTATTAAGTGCCATTTAAGGGCCTTGCTATATGCTGGGGATACAGTTGTGAGCAAAACAGGTATGATTCTCACTTTGCTGGGCCAGGTGGCTCATGGGGGATCAGTCGGGTGATGCACGCTAGGTGAGTAGAGCACCTGAAGCAGCAAGTCCAAGTGGATGTTTGTGGATATTTTTCCTCCTTATTCCTCAGGTGCAAATTAAATGTGCCTTCAAAAAAAAAAAAAAGGAGATCTGAAGCAATTACAAGACATGCGTATTCTCATAGAAATACACATAGCATATTTAATTTAGGCTCTAAAACAATCTTCTGATAAGGGGAAGTGTTTTCACTTCCACCTGCCCCACCAATTCTTGAGCATGTACATGTGCACATACCAGCCATATCTCGATAACCAACTTTATCTAAACCTGAATGTGAAAAGTCAAAATTGTGCTTATGAATTAGACTTTTTGAAAGTTCACTGCTATTGTTTAATTGGTTAACATGATTACATTTTATATCCTATGTTTCATTTTCTTACACTTAAGAATTTTCAATTTTTTAAATCCTTATATCATTGTACTGATGCACAATGATATAATAATAGTACTGTACTATTATTATTTTTCACATATCTTACTTATTGCAATTATTACTGGTGATTTTTTGAATTTCCAGTAACTATAAGTCCTTTCATAAAATTTATGTGCAAGCATTTTTAAATGGTGCAAAGTTTGTATTTTTACTATAAAATGCCACCTATTAAGTAGATGTAACTCATCATATGACAAGTTAAATAAATCTGCTACTAAGAATGTGTATCTAGTATAGAAAACATTGTAGTGTTTCATGTTAATTTTATTACAAAAGAATCCAAGCATTCATATATTTATAATTATGAGTCTTGCCAGAAATATTTAACTGAACCATTAAAATGTATCTTGTACCTTTATAAATGGTATATTTCAAAACCATGTAGAAAACTACTTTTCTAGTTAGAACATCATAATCTACTTGGCAAATAAATCACACATATAAAACAAACTAACATATAAATTTTAAAGAAGGAAAAATGATTGGTATTCCAAATGGGTCATTTTTCTACAAACAGATTAAAATGCTATAGAAAATATAATTGAAAATGTGCAACATATAAATATTCATTTTTCAGGTCTGACCACAAGCCCAGAAGGAGATAGTAAAGCCATATTTTAATTCAGGGTTAAAATTCCCTTAAAAAACTGAAAAAAAGACAAATTAAATTTGGTCTTCAATATTTATAGGAAATATTACAATGTTTGAGATTTAAAATATTGCTGATGATACTAGTTTAAATCTATTCATACATCTCATCTGAGCTAATAGCCCTGCTAGGAGAGAAAAAAATAACTTTTTTCTTCAGACAATGTATTATTGTTGTTCTAATTGGAATTATTATTATTTGATAAAATTCCATTAGTGCACATTAGTATTGCAGCCAGCATAGAATGCATTTTAGCTTGGAACCCAATTGTCTAATCTTCTTGTGCTAGGAAATGAAAATAGCAAAAATGCAATAATGACAGGACAGTGTCACACACAGAAAAGCAGACTTTATTTCCAGTTGATATTTTTGTATCTTGAGGCTCCATGGAAAATAGAAATTTTTATCATTTATTGCACGTAAGAGGTCATTGTTTCAGAATTTTTAATGTTTATGCCTATGTTCCAGTTACAAAATTTTAAGAAAAAAATTTTGTGAAAACATGACACTTTTAAAGAGAATCTACTGTCTAATTGTTGCTAAGTATAAGCTGTGACTGCAGGGTAATGAAATTGCCTATGTGTCTTATGTTTTCCTTTCAAACACTTTTTTAAAAACTTTGAAGTTTTACAGAATAAATAGTTTGTACATGGCTCAGAATCACCCAGTTGAACACAGAATATTTGGGGTGTCGTCAGCATGGGATGATCAGTTGGTGGGCATAACTCCTTTATCTTTGGAGAATCATGTGCCTCAGAATCCAGATCCCAAAAAACCAGAACAAGAGTCTCGTAATATATTAGTTACCAGATGAAAATTTTTGAAAATTGAGATTTTATGCTTAATTAGCCATTTCAAAGACTTAAAAGTAATCTACTGAGTAAAATGTAAATATATGACACTAAATAAACACACACTGTGTCAGTCATGGTTTTAAACTTAGAACTTTCCCACGGGTTGGGTATTATTTTCACCCCTATTTTACAGGTGTGTAAATACAGTACAAAAGGTAAAGTCTAAAGTTGTTGTTTGAACTGAAACATGAACCTATGCAAGCCAACTCCAGAATCTCTACACTTAACATACAGCTATGCTAAGTGATCTGTGATCATAGTAAATTTTACTTGTATTCCGAAGGTTGTAGGAAAAAGAAGTGTTGAGTTGGTATAGCCACTTGGGTTCTTGAGAAACGCTGTGATTGCCATTTTTAACTGTTTTGGATAATAAGACAAGTTCTGAACTCCATACACGAGTGGTTTTCTGGGGAGTATATTCTCAGCTGCTTCTCCCCTTTTTCCGCTGTGTCCATGAACTCATCTGGAGTTTTCTCACAGGTGCCATTGCCTAATATTGAGCACAGCCAGTTTGGCCAGGGCACAAAAGTCCTTGTTATGCTCTATCTAGGGACACTGTCACCAGTCCCTTTGATGACTCATCCCTGAATGCAGGGATTCACTGTTACAAAAATCCGATGATTTGAATCCCAGAGGTGAGGTTCTGGAATTTCACACCGTCAATGCGCAACCCTTGCACTAGATCTTAGGCTCCATTTGCTGTGCATTCAACCCAGTCTCAGGGCATTCCATTCAGCATTCGTAATGAAACTGGATTACCTAACTTGGAACTTCTACTGAAGTCTGCTCATCGTCCCTCTGTGCTGACTTTCTTTGGCCAGTCTCCTTCCGCCCACGGTACAGATATTCCAACAGGCTTTCATACCGCATGGTGTGCTAAAGGGCTACTGCATGGCAAAGTAACTTCAAAATAACGTCAAAATAACTTTTATAACTGGAGTCCTTAATTTGTTATGCTGTTTGGCTGCGGAAGGTCTCTGGAACCCAGACATCGAGTGTAATGTTCTACTCATGTCCATACATGTTTTTTTTTTCCCCCTGAGGAGAGTCCAGACCTCCTTTCCTTAAAGAGAATATAATATAAAATGCAAAAAGGAGAGTGATGTAGCTTTAGACCCTTGAATTAATTTTCCTAAAGAATAATATGTTCCTAGAATTAATGTCACATCTTCACTAGCTGTATGTGGCTAATGACTACTACCCTGAACAGCCCAAGTTTATAGCAATAACTTACCTTTGTACATACAAGTTCAAAATATTATGGCAGAGAGAAGTATTCCAGTTGTTTTTTGATGATTTGTAGAACCCCAATGTTAAGGATCAGATTAAAAATAGAAAAATGTCTACTGAGAAGTCGTATTTAAAAATTTATTTAAATGTCAGAATAAAAAATGCTGGTGCATTCAGTCTACCTCAATGTTATACGAGAAGTTTCTAAAGATTATCTATGGGATGTATTTTTCAAGTGGTTTAATGGTTTATTGGTTGTGGTGAAGTGACAGTTTGTGGAAATACAGAAACTGTACAAGTGACTCCAGTGGGAATTTAGAAGTTCTGTACATGTGGTAATATTTTACAACCATAAATAAAGTACAGTATGTCACAGCTTTTCAAAAATGCTAGAATCACTAATTATTATAGAGCCAGTAAAAAAGACTACTGAATATTTGATAAATATAGCCACAAAGACATATACCAATATTATATGTCATAATTAGTAGTTTCAAAAAGTAGGTAGTAATATGTAATGTATTTGAATGTATTTCCATTGAGTAAACAAGATAAAACAAGTATCTCAGTAAAAATTATATAAGTAACAAAATAAAGTAAATTAGGTATATATAGATACATATACACATATATATGGCATAGTATAAGTAGAACAACAAATATTTCATAAATAATTGTTAGGAATTGCAGGATGAATAGCAAATTGAATAAAATGCAATATTTCCATGAATATTAGTAAATAGTAAATATAAGGGGGGAAAAAAGGAATATGTGCTAATGAAACCAATAGATCATTGGTTGCATAGCCCTTTGCAGATTTTGTTTTCTGAATCAACTGGCTCTCAGCTCATTTTGTGCATACAAATCTTTCTTACTTTTTGCAAGTGGCAATCTTCCAAGGAACTGTTCTACAAACCCTTAGCAAGCACATTTCTGAAGTTTACAAACAACATTGAACTTGAATTTCACTTTGGAAAAAATGTCTCAATTGGGTTTGAGTCATAGGTTATATCAAAAATTTTGTATTTAACATTCTTAGAGAAAAACACCAATTCTAACTCCAGTGACCTGTGCAGCTTACGGCTCTTTACATTTCTAAGGAACCTACAGCTACTCTGAGATGTTCTTGCTACTATGCCCTGCCACCACAGGGTACCACAGCTCCTAGTGGCCCTGTTATTGAGACTCTTAAATTTTGGTGTGTTCTAGCATGGTAATAAATGCTTCATGTTAAAAGGCATTTTAGAACAGATTTTGTCAAAATTAGTTGAAAGTATTTTAATTAAAATGAGAGATTACCTTAAACAAAAATATTATGCTGAAAAAAGATTCTAATTTGTTGCTTTTTCTTGTTAAATGGTCTTTGCCCTTCATTTTATAAAAATCACACTATTTTTAAGATTCATGGTCTTAACAAACCATGTAAAAGAAACCAAGGAGTATGTACAGGTGGACATAGGAATCATCATGCTTAAATACAAAGAAAATACTTTTATTCCAAGTAATTTTCCATGCTTACCAATTTCCCAAATTTTTATGTTACAGAAAATACTGTGCACAGCACAAACACAGAGATGCATGGGGAACACAGGAAAATGAATGAATTAGCATGATCTTGTTAAAAGAAAGCAAAGGAGTTTGAATTGATAATGCTTACCTCTTTGCTCCATTGGGTTTGTGAAAAGACATGTTTTAGGTTGGGCACAATAGGTTAGTGTCCCCTTTCTACCTCTTGCTGTGTGACATATGACAAGTCATTTAATCACTACAAGCCTCACTTTTCCCATCTTCTAAATATGGAGGAAATAATAGTGCTCTCATTATCTGAGGCAGATCTTATGTCATATCTTTTACTGTAAGTAAATAATTTACCTTGCACATGATATCTATGTAAGAAACAGCCATTAAAAAGTTGAATAAATATCATGTTTACAAAATCATCAATTCTCAGAATTTTAGCTGTGTTCAACATTAGCTGTGATTATTTTTATAATGATGTTAGATACGTTTTACCTGTTACTTTATTCTTATTAAATTAGGCATCATTTATACTACCCTTTGTATGAAACTCATATGTCCTTTTATTTCTTAAAGTCAGCTTCAATTAGATATCTTATATTTACATTGTATTTCACATATGCTGTTGAGATACATGATAAACTATTATACACATTTTACCAAGGTTTATATTTCACAAAAACAATGATATTTTTGTTATTGCTATCTATAAACCATGTTGTTCCCTCCCATAATCTATAAATTTTACTGTAATTTTGACAAAAGAATTTTTTTATATATTTAGAGCTTGACTTGTAGTTGAGAATTAAGTGTGGGAGAGTGTGTTTTGCCAAACATAGAATCAAATAGTGGTGTCTGGGCTCTGTCTGAGCCTGTTGCAACTTGATTCTCATTTATTCTTGACACAGTGCACAAGGTCCAAAGGCCTGGGGACTCCTTGGGGAACAAACATCTCCAGAGTTAAATAAAGCTGAATAAGCAATAAGTACGTGACGGAGTTCTTCAACCGTTGGCATACTGAGAAATGAAAGAGCAGAGTTCTTGGCAAATACACATTGGAAACAGGCACATTCAAAATATTTCTAAAATAACTCAAGAGGTGTTTATTTTCCAAAACAAGAAAAAAAATCTCTTGTGAAAAATGAGTTTTGAAGTTTGGGGAAAACCTTTGGGTTTTAACTATTTCTCACCTCCTGTTGGGTTTATTCAGCTGTTAGGACACGCAGACCCAGGGAAAGGTCCCAGAATGGTAAATCTTCCCTTGTAAGTGGGAGCAGGAAAAGACTGAAGAAAGAGGGTGGCCATCCAAGTCTGGTAATTAGTAGAATTCATTAAGATAATCTTACAGAAGATAAAATGAACCCCTGCGCCGCTTGACAGTTGCCAAAGAATTTTATATGGTAAAATGGGGCGGAGTCATGGGTGCTTGTGCGTGAATGCTACCAGGTACAGGAAATTACTTTACATGCTTGATCAGGTCGGGACAATGAGCCGTTTCTGGGAGCAGCACACAGCAGGAGGCAGGAGAGGGGTGATGGTTTGTGTCAGAATGAACTTTGACTTCATTCAGGCAGTCCCTAACAGCGGTGGGAGGTAAGCAATCTCCCTCTTCTGGCCCAGGCTCAGCTTGGGGGTATAGCAGCGGTTACGTCATGGGACATCTCTCCTCCAAAGCAGTATATAGCTTTTGACATTGCGTATAGCTAACCTAATATTTTGATCCTCTTGGTAGATGCATTTATTTTTGCAAAGTGATCAATTGTTGAATAAAACCACAGCAACACTAATGTTGCAATGTAAAGACCATAGTTTTTTGTAGAACTATGGCAAGTATATACATTATGCAATGGCAAACAATTGTGGAGGTCTACTTACATTCAGTTAGCATGGTTTTCATCGTTTTGGTCCGTGTCGAGCAGCTCCAATTTAGAAGAACCATAACTCACTTTTCCTTATAACATTTGTATCATTTTAAAATCAAATTAGCTCCTAGAGTTTCATTTCAAATAACTCACTTCAATGTTATGTACTGTAGAAGCAGGAATGTAAATAAAATAAGATTTTAAGTTTTGTTTGACATTTTATAAATTTCACATGTAACATATTTTCTTATTTAAATTAGAATAAAGGGCTATATTTAAATTATTAGTGAGGGTGGACCACACCTAAAATCTTCACTATGACCTTAAATGCAGTGTACGGTGATGGAAAAGACAGAAATAGAATATCTTCTGTATATGATTCCATAGTGTATTGAAATTGCTTCACAATATTCCACACAGAACCTACAGCTGTGATGTGTTTTTGACAAATATTATGAATATTTTGATAACTGCCCAGCTTTTATGGCTCAAATAATAGTTTTCCATTTTTTTAAAAAGATCTTTAACTTTCCTTAAACTTCTGTTTTTAAGGGGAAAGAAGCATATTGTTTTCTACTATGTTGTTCCATCACCAGAAGATGAGAAATAACTCACTAACGTAGTCTCCTCAGTAAAGAGATCTCTCCCTAAACTCTTTTAAACATCACCTTCTTGTCTGTATATTTACAAATCAACCATATACTAATTTGTCAAAAGTCTTCTTTATTTTTCTTTAAAATGTTCCTTAATAGGTAGATTTATTTCATCAATTAAATTTTAATGTATTCGAGGGAAAACTTCATATACTTGTCTTCATATGTATCATGATAAATCAAGATTTTTCTGTTTTGTTCAAGTTGGGCATTTTCACATGGACAGTGCCTATTTTACTACAGTATTGATAGCAGCTAACATGTACCGAGTAGCTGACATTTCTCAAATGCTCTTCTGGAAGTGAGCAGTCGCTCCTTTAAACCTCAGCCTAATCCTTTGACATTACACCTATTTTACAGGTAGAGAAACCAAGAAGAGGGATTAGCAACTTGTCCAAGGTCACACAGCCAATAAATGGTCTTCCTTTCTTATGAATGTCACAATTTGGTCCCAGAGTCCCATGATTTTAACGGCTTTTGACTTTCTAAATCCATCTTCCTAAATATGTGAATTCCCTGCACAAATCTGGACATTCCAATAAAACAGTGCAGAGAGAAATGAAAAACTGAAAAGTGAGTGATGGGAATAAAAGTGGGAGTGTGCCAATCATGAAAGTCATGTGGTTATTTAGCATCAGCTGCTTAAAGCCAGATGTATGTGGTAACGACATACATCTTGTAATATCAGTGGAGGCCTCAGTCCTGTCTCTCCCAAAAGATCATACAATGAACAGAGACCTCAGAAACATCCAGCACCAGGACAAAATACTTTCTCATGCTGAATTTTGAAGAAATTTTCAGGCACTATATTAAGAAATCACTCTATGAAGGTGATTCTAGGGAGACAGTAATACTGTCTAACTCCATGAGGATGTTAATTGGTATAGCCACAATGGGAAACAATATGGAGTTCCCTCAAACAATTAAAATAGAACTACTGTGTGATCCAACAGTGCCACCCCCAGGTACGTATCCAAAGGAAATGAAGCAGAATATCAAAGACATACCTGCACTGCCATGTTCATTGAAACATTGTTGACAATAGCCAAGACAAAACCTGAGTGTCCGCCTGCATATGAATGGATATATATATGGAGAGAGAGAGAGGGAGAGAGAGAGAGAATTCAGGATATCATATAGCAACGGAAAAGAAGGAAATCCTGCCATTTGCAGCAACACCGATGACACTGGAAAAAAAGTATGTGAGATAAAACACACAGAGAAAGGCAAATACTGCATGGTATTGCTATGGTTGAAATCTTACAAAAAGAAAAAGACCTCATTAAAACAAAAAGTAGAAAAGTGATGCCAGGGGCTGGGGCCTGGGAAATAAGGACAGGTTGGTAGAAGGGTATAAACTTCCAGCTCTAAGTTGAATGGGGTCTGAGGATCTAATGTGAAATATGGCGACACCAGGAGATAACATTGTGTTATTTAACTGAAATGAGCTACAAAAGTAGAACTTAAATGTTCACATGCACGCAGCAACCCAGATGCAAATAAATAAGTATGTGAGGTGATAGATTAACTAGATGGGGGAATCCTTCTACAGTGTAGGCGTATATCAAATCACCACAATGTACACTTTAAATATCTTACAATGTTTTACACTAATAATAGGTTAACAAAGCTGAACTTTAAGAAAGATCTTATTTATTTATTTTTTGAGAGGGAAAGGGAAGGAGAGAAACATCAATTTATGGCTGCCTCTCGAGAGCCAGCCACCTGGGGACCGAGCCGCAACCCAAGCATGTGCCCTGACTGGGAATCCAACAAGCAACCCTTCCATTCGCAGGCCGGTGCTCAATCCAGTGAGCCACACCAGTCAGGGCACAAAGCTGAAATTCTAAAAAAGAATAACTGAATCCATATATAGTACCTTCACTGAACTGGAAGAAATGTAAGATGCCTAGGAGCGTGGGATGACGATAACGATCATAACCATCATGAAGATTTGTACCACATAACCAGCAGCACCTACACTTGACAACATTTTGATACCAGTGAGGTTACTCCCATTTTTCAGCTCAGGAAACTGAGGTTTGGTCTGGCCAAGGGACACGGGAGGTCAAAGAACATCTGTACCTGGGCTTTTACTTTAAAATCCATGCTCTTCCTCAGTATACTATAGATTTTTTTTTCTCACATAGGTATTTTGAAGGGAAATGGTTCAATGAGAAATTCAACAGTATGCTTTCTAGTTGAGGTATTGAATCAATAATGCTTGTTAAAGACAGATTTACAAGCTACCCAGACGTTAGCTGGTAGGCTTAACACCTTACACCAGAAGCAGGGATACGAATTGCGATTCTTGTCCCTTGCTTTTTTTTATCATTTTTCTTTTAATTATCCTTTTTTAAATATTGAATTTATTTGGGTCACATTAAGAAAGCCATACAGATTTTTTAAAATTTTATTTTAATCATTGTTCAAGTACAGTTTTCTCCCCTTTACTCCCAATCCAGCTCACCCATCCCTCCCTCCCAACTTCCCTCCCATTACCATCCTCCCCTAGTTTTTCTCCATGTGTCTTTTAACTTTGTTCCTGTAAACCCTTCCCCTTTTCCCCTGAAATTCCCTCTTCTCTCCCTCTGGTCACCTAGCTCTACAAGAAGGAAAGAGAGCACAGGTATGCAGAACTATCTCTAAATTGCAGTTCTGGATTTATTCCGGCATGCTGTGTTATTGTTGGTTTTAATATGTACACTAATCTACTCAGCTGCTATGACAAAATGCCATAGATCAGGTGGCTTGAACAACAGAAATGTATTTTCTCTGCGGAGGCTGAAAGCCTATGATCAAGGTGATGGCAAATTTAGTTTCTAGTGAGGGCTGTCTTCCTGGTCTGCAAACATCAGTTACTCTCCGTGTCTTCGCTTGGCCCTTCCTCAATGGTTATGCACGTGTGCAGGGGGAGAGGTGGGGGGTGGGCGGGAGAGACAGACAGACAGACACACAGATGCAAAGACCTCTGGTATCTCTTCTTATAAAGACACTAATCTTATCAAATTGGGCCCCCCTGTATGACCTCATTTAACATTAATTACTTCCTTAGAGGTCCCATTATGGAAAATAGCCACATTGGGGGTTAAGACTTTATTTTATAAACTTTGAAGGTACACAAACCTTCAGTGCATGCAATGTAGAAGCTTCAACTTGTCTCTGGGTTTGTCTGTAGAGTGTGTGAAAGCCTCGTTAACCTCATATTTGGAACCACATTGATGTCTGTATTCCGAATGGCAGTACATGTGTCCAGATTAGCGTTCTTAATTGCTTCACCTGGTTACCACCCCCAGGCTCGTTCTCAAGAACAGGTCCTCCTTCTGTGGCCACCCTCCCAGTCGCATGCACTTCACTAAGAAAAAGAATGAGGAGCCCCACTGGAGAACTACACAAACCTTTTGCTACACAGACTTTGAAAAGCAAACTCTTAAAGGCAAGGGATGGAACCATTAAATCCTCCGTCTCAGAAAAACACCCATCACAATAGAAATTGAGGTTTGGTAACGCAAATTTTGTATTAAAATATAAATATTCTTTTGGCAATTAATGGAAGTAAACCAACACATTAAATATTTGAGCTGTTATCATTCAGTTACACACAGTCTTATGAATAAAAATTGAGTTTCTCATAGCCTTACTAAAAAAATAAAATCATTCCTATAAAATTAGCTTACTGAGTAATTACAAAACAGGGAAATTTATATTTTATATCATTTTCCATTTCCTAAAATAACTCTTTTCACATACTTATATAACTTTGCAGCTATGTCTAACATTCATTGAATTACTGACTTTATATATTTAAAGATTAATTTAGTTTAGGTGTATTGTGAAAAACAGTTGGAATTTCTATACTTCCAAAAACAATATAATACTTATTAATTGTAATAATAATTTACATCAATGCTAAAGAATAATATTAAACTTTATTTTGCATTTGTAATTATATTGTGTCTTTAATGTATTTCTAAAGTTATAATATCTAAATAGAATTCACTGAGGCACTGGGACATTTAATGTAAAACTAAATTTAGTTTTGTTTTAAAAATTTGCCAAACTTCTGTGACTTAAATATGAGGTGAGAGAATTCTTTGAATTATTAAGTCCTATGTTTTATATACTAAAATGATATATAAATATAAGGCAAATGAATGTGCTATTTATAATAGTGATTTTGTTGCAAATAGATTGAGAGATATAGTACATTTCTATGACTTTGTTATGCGAGTGGGCAAGCTGTCATTCTGTGTTCCATTTGTTGATGTTAAGAAGCTGTGTGTATGTGTGCGCTTATATTCTTTTCTCTTCTCAAATGTTGTCTAATGACATTTCTAGATGGTGATAGAAATCTGTGTTATATTTCATCAAATCACTAATTTATGTATATGTTAGAAGTATTTATTTTTAAATTATTTTTTGGACACACACAGTTAAAGAACAGAAAAGTACAATTAAAGCTATCTTGGAACAATTTATGTGCAATGAGTTTATAAGTTAATGTCTTATTGACGAAAATAAATGAGGAAACAAAAGTTTAATAGGGACAAAATGTTCATTAGGGTTGAAAAGATAACTTTTTATCCTGAAATGTACCTAAGTATATTAAAGCAAAGTGAAAATCTGAGGGACAGATTTGAATACAATTTCAAACTTTTTTATTACTTGTAAAATTATTATCAAGTTGAAATGGAAGTGAAGGGCATTTAAAGACCTTTTGAGTAGAAAACAATATATTTCTTTTAGGAGCTACTGGGTAAACTTTCATTCTTTAATAAAATAGATACTGTTTACTATTCATGATAAGAGTGAATAAAAATGAAGCACTCAGTTTTTTAAAAAAATGGACTGCAAAGAATGTAACACATTTACTCCTTAGGTTCTTAAGTCATTTTTTTTGTTCTTTTGTTCTGTAATTGATTGCTAGCACTCCCTTTAACCCACCTTAAAGGGCAAGCAGGAAATTCATGTTTTCGTTCATCAGCCCATCCCACTGAAAAGCGTTCGATATTAAAACAGTTTGCAAGGAGCAAAAGCAGAGGAAACAAGAGGCCCAGCTAGCCTGTAGCAAGATACACGCAAGATTGGCTGCAACATGCATCGAGCCTTGTTCCTGTCCAGTATTTGCATGGAGATATCAAGTTAATTAGGGTATGACTCTGTTCTTCGCTTTATATGTGACCTTTTATTATATATGTGGCTCTCCAGTTCATGTGGTGTCATAAAGCTCTGGGAAAGTCTTTCCAGCTGTTTGACACAAACTGGAAAAAATTAAGCATTGATGTTTCCTTTTGCCTGAGGGTTTTTATAGCAGCAAATTACTGCATAGGCAAAGTTGGTGTGGTAGATTTGCTGTGGGTGTCAGAATGCTTCTTTTGTCTTTTAGCTCCCGCCTTCCCCATGATCAGGTGGGACCAGGAGGCTTGTGGAGAGAGGTGGGGTGTTGGAGGGGGGAAGGTTGGTTCAGGAGGAGGTTACATGGCAGAATTCCCACGAATGCTGGCAAGGGATGAAAAAGATAAAGAAATCTTGTTTTTCTGAACTAGAGGATTCTCTGCATGACTTCCCCACTGTTGGGGTGATGAGCTTTCAGGCTGAGATTTTATTAACAATTCATATGGAGATTGAGGGCAGTGGAGGAGCAGATTCTCACATAAACTTGATCTGTCCATGAATGCAGTTCTCTGTTTGCTCTGACCCTGCATGGCTTAAGACACTGCCTGTGAGGCCAGTGTGCCAGACACAAAGAAAGAAATGAAAGCAAGCACATTCCAGGAGTCTGCACAAAGACAGAGCAGTTTCTGGTCGTCTCCCCAGAGAGGATCTTATCTCCGTGGGGCCACAAACCTCTAAAATGTTTATTTGTATACGTAAAGTTTTAAAAGCTATGTGGCCGTTTATTAAGCAATTGTCTGAAGGGATGTTTTGTTAGGTTTTAAAGTTTTGTTTTCAAAACTTGTAGAAACTAGAAAAATCTTGGCGAGGGGACATTTTCTGAAGTTTAGCGTCAAGAAGTCACAGCCTTGAATTATTTTTACTTTCTTGATCGGTAGGTAACTTGTAAAATGAATCCTTTGCAGCTGAAGGAGAAGCCAGAACAACATTTGAAAGTTTGATTTGACTTCCTGATGCCTTGTGACTCTGCAACTTTTGAAACTTGTGACAGAGTTCATGCATGAGATGAAACTGACATGAGGCACAAGCCCAAACATCCCCACGCTCATGACCAGTACAGCAGAGTGAGGATTTAAAAAAAATGCAAGTGGAGAGAAAAGTTTGAGTGGGACAAAAGCGTAAGGGAGACTAAGGCACTTTTTAACATTGTAACATTTCTACAATTTCTACAATTATTGGAAGTTTCCTATATCTAGATGTGTTGCAACAGAATAATGACAAGCTATCAAAAGTCTTTAACTTAATATATTAGTTCTATTGCTTAACAAGTGCACACTCTAGAAGCATGATGTATTTTAGGTTTAGGGGCTAAAAATCAGATCTACATAATCCTGTTGCTAATTACATGTTTCCACAGATGCTTAAAAATCTGAAAACCCAGATACACAAACTCTTCAATTTGTGTACATATGTAGCTGTTCAAGTTGTTTCAAAACTTTTATGGTTCATGAACTTAAAATACCAGTAGAGGAATGTAGGCAAATGCCATTAATTATGATAGGTTTTGTTGCATTCATTTATGGTGGTTTTATTTCCATGAAATTAACTGTTGTGCTTAGGCTAATTGTCAGTAATTGGTGACAGAATCACTTCATTGTTTTTCTATAGCATGATACTAATTAGGACTTTGTAATACTGGCACAGCCCTGTGCTGTATTTTACCTTCTATGTTCAACCAGTGGTATAAAATATCAAGGGCAACTTTTTAAAAAATCTATAAGGTAAAATGTTTCTATCAATAATTAAACAACTTTTAAACAGCCTGTCATAAATTAATTTTAAAACATTGACATTGAAAGAAGCTTTCGTTATGGGTTTCATTGGTTTCATGAACCATCACCTGATTTTTCTGATTTGAATTGAATCCTATTGGAATTATCTATGAAATAAGACAATTATACATTTCAGCTGCTTAATCAGATGCACCTTCATTATTCTATTTGTGTCTGCAACAGTGAAATTCTCATTGCTGTAAGCCCTCCAAAGTATCACAGGACTGGACGGCAGTGTCTTTCTTTTCTTACCTAATAGTTAAACTGAGTTAGTAAAATATTGCATATGATTTGATCTTGGTTTCTAACCATTTTATTCTGTTTTGTTTGTCCACATGAGAGTGTTTTTTGAAGCATTCTATTTCAAACGAATATATATATGAACAGTTGAGATTAGAAAAGCTTGGTTTTGCTTTTCCCAGCATAGAAAAGTATGTTCAATGTAAGTAATGGATTATAAACAGAGAAAAATGGAAGACTATTATATTTTTTGAAGTGAGATTTAATACCAATGGGAGAAAATAGCACTACACTGCCCAGTCCATTGAAACAATCACAGCCAATGCAGCTTTGCCTTTTATTTTCCTTAAAAGAATTCTTCTCAATTGATTTCCCCCGTGATTTTTTTGAATTTCTAAGTTACAAAAGTTTTCTAATACTTCGACATAGAGCCTCCTTGCTTTATTTTCTCATTTTAAGATGCTCTTAGCAATCAAATGCATCTTTGCAGTTTACAGTACACTGAATTTGTTTTAAATGCATCCATATTGTATGACTTAGAGCTGAGTGTCTCACAGGCATCCCCAGAAAAAGTTTTTAAGAAGAACTAGAAAATTAATTGCCTATTAAAAGGTGAAGATTGGTTTGAGCCGGGAGAGAAGAAACTGAATATTGAAATTGAAAGCATTCATTGTGGGCATGACACATATGCACCAAATCTAAAATTAGAGAAAACTCACAAAATACGTATTTTGGCAAGGGGAATTGTTTAAGTTTTCTAAAGCTGTCAGCCCATTTTCTCTGTTTTTTCTCCTGCTAAAGAAAAACTTCCAATGGAAAGCCTCACCTTTTGTACGGAGTTGAAGTATTTTATTTCTGCAGGAGTGGTCTACACTGTACAGATACAGAACAATTCAATGGCTTCCAGGGGAGGAGCGGGGGACACAAATGGGAATCTTTCTGTCATTTTAGAATGTCTATAGCAAAGCCCCAAAACTATAAAAATCTATGGCTGTTTCTTTGAAAAAAAGAATCTTTTGATTACAGCAGTTATTTGAATACCCATTCAGGTTCTTTTGGAACATGTCGTAATAAATGCACATCTCCTAAATGAAGAATGCTCATGAGAGGACAAAACTCTAACATAAACTATGTTTAGATGCTGCATTTCAATTGGTTACCCCATAGGATTAAAGGATTAAATAAAGGTTTTTTTTCTTTCTTTTCTCTCTTTCTCTCTTTCTTCATTCTGTAGAAAATAATTTTCCTAAAACAAAATTCAGTCTTTTTCTTTTTCACCTTAATGGTGTATATTCAATATGTTCTCTTATTTTTTATTAGTTTCAAATATATAGAATGTGAAAAATGAACAGGTTGGAGACTGACTTTCAGTTTTAAGAATGGCACACTATTATAAAAATTACTTGGGGAAGATAATTGTTCTCTTTTATTCATCCTGCCTTATCATACCCTCTGGAGACTAAAGAGGATAGAAGTTTTCTTTCTTGGGTCTTCTAACTGTTTGGGAAAAATACAGCAGGGAAACTAGGCCTCTGGTGATACTATGAGCTACATGCACGGGCATTTGAATCCTATAGGAAAAAAACTGGTAAATCCAGTGTGCTTCTGGTATAATCATACTTGACAACCATACGGACACTGCTGGGGCTACACCGGTAGCAGCCAGCATCACTGACTACTCCAGCCCCAGAATCTTTTATAATTGTAATCAGTCTCATCAGTCCAAGCTGTGCCAACACCCCTAATTAGCCATAGCCTTATTTTAAAAAGGAAAAACAACCCCCCTGCCATAACATCAACAACAAGAAGCACCCCACAGCATTAACCGTGTTCCTTGTGGGATATCTGGCCTGTCGGGCCTGCGTGTGGTTAATGCACTTCCCTACCAGAGGTGCGCGCACACCAGGGGACCAGATCCCGTTCTGGTGGCACCAGGCTCGGTGGGGTTTGTTGCATTTTGATTATTTTTTTCAGTGATGTGTTTGTTCAGACCAGAAATAGCCTCACTCTCTTACTGCTCAATGTACAGCCCGCCAACGAAGGAAATGCAAGGAATGAAAAGAAATGATCAGAGGTAAAATATATTTATTCCCAACTAGTTTTAGTTTATGTCACTCAAATAAGTTCCCCATTCCATGAAACTTGTTTTATTCCAGGGGTTAAGCTCCCACAGTGCTGAGGAAAGTGGACGAGGACTACATTAAATAGCATAGACCATAATAAAACAATGCAACGAGCCTGGAGGTGTTTTAAGTTTTACTTAATTTAGAATGTCCCAAGTAACAATTTTCTGCCTCAAAATATAGTCATACATGTATAAAGTCATACATTACTTTTCCTATTACATCCACATTTTCTAGGGTCTTACTCTTTGCTGGGCAATATCAAACTTTGTAACTTGGGGGCAAAGGTGTGACATCAAACACAGGTCTCGACAAGTAACAGGATGATGGAGCAGGTTCATTAATGCACAGCACGTGTTTTACCAGGGCAGGGCAGCCATCAGCTCCTGCTTCAGGTGACCACGGTCTGCAGGTGAAACCAAACTCTGTATGTTTCGCCTTTTGCTCCATGTGACCCATTACTTCATTTGTAAATAATGATTTCTTTAGAAGCTCCTTTGCTCTAGAATCCAGTGGTAGCCTGAGACAACTGATGATTTTACAAATTGCCCAGCCATATACCAGCTAAGAAAATAGTGTCCTCTCCTTTTTAACAGCAAAGACAGGCTAGTGAAGATTTTATGCCTAGATATGAACAGAGAATATATTCAAGCTTTAAATTATGCTTTGGCTATCTTTGCATTCTCTCCTCCATCTACTTGGGATGAGATGACAGATATTTTATCATAATATTCAATGCATCATTTTAAAAATAATTTTTAAAAATAACTGATAAAGAGATTTGCCACTAATTTCTGTTATAATCTTGCATTATTATTTAGTATAATAAAATAGTAGAATTTTTATAGAGTAACTCCATATCTGTGGAGGTACATAGCTTTCACAAAGTGTCACATGGCAATGGAAAGAAGACACCAATTTCCAGTGCAGTTACTTATATCTAATTAAGTTGCAAAATTATATAGAAAAAAATCTACTGGAATGAAGAACAAAAACCTTTCACTGTAGTTTGAAACTACACTGAAGACTTATTTATATTTTATCATATAGGCTTCTGTTCCAGGGATCACTTTTAACAAGCTCAAGACGTAGAATATTAAATGAATTATTACAACATAGAGTTTAGCATACGGCCACATTGTAAACTGTCAAAGATATAAAAACACCGAGGCTGGCCATGTGATTACAGTTAACACCTTCAGAGTGAAGCGAATGTGGGCGATTCTTCACCTTCGTGGTTTTTACATGTGCAGTTTTGCTCTCTGGTTTCCTTCTTCCTGTGATCGATTCCCAGGCAAAGCCAGAGCTGTTCAGGAGGTCGAGATTATAACAATGTCAGCCTTAGCTTTCAGCCAAGTGATGAGGTTATCAATAATGCATTGGAGATCCCAGGAACCTTGTGCATATGGACATCACAGCTGCCTGGCATTGTGGTAGGACTTGGAGATTTGAGCTGAGATGTCACCACATCTGCTTTTGAGCCAGGCCCCGATGCATTCTCAAGAAATCCTGGGGTCACAGGGAGGGCTGCTGAGATTATCTAACTGAAACCTTGCATTTGAGGAGGTTATCTAGGAGTGAGAAATACATCTATTAAAATGTTTTTTTTTTCAAAAGTCTATTATTCAATACTATTCTCATAACCTTTTGTCTCCCCTGCTCCATTCTGATGTTCCTAAGTTTTGTTGTTCCTCTGACAAGTTTATTCGTATCCTAAGAGCTTGCCTGGCAGCGGTGTTCACATTCCGTACTTGGGCTTTCTGGTCACGGTGGTAGCTCAGAGTAATAGAGAAGGGGAGTAAGTGAGTGTGGAAATGCAAAGCTGTCTCTTGTTACATTTTATTGATCTCATTCTGGTGTCATTCAATTAAGACAGAAATGTGATGGATAGTCTCTGCACTGATTCCTGGGTTGCTCTCCATCCATTGCAGATAAAGCTTTTGTGTTTTATTTTCAGGGGTGAGGGTGGGGAAAGGGCATGGCAAGTGGGAGAAATCAAAGATCCTATGTGATCTGAATTACAAATCTATGTCCCTCCAAGGATGCTCCAAAATGTCAAACATAACATATTTATATTTTCACTTATTTTCCCATGCACAGTGTACTTCTGCTGATGTATGGGATGAGTTACCAAAATTAAAAGCAGGGCTAATTTTTGTTTATTATTTTCAGACACTTAGGCATTACCACCATCCTCCTACCAGCACTAGATAATTAAAAATGAGCCACATGGAAAATGACTAGAGTCAAACTCATGCCAATTTTGAAATTTGAGAAAATGAAAAATTCTCATGTTTTTATGGGCTTGCAATTCTAGGTTAACCTGTTTTTGCAAATAGATTTTAAAGCTGGTAAAGTGAAAATAGCAAATGAAGGGTTTTCTTTTCTAGTTTATAAATAAATTGTTATTATTATTGCTTATGCTGCAAAGAAGTATGCTTTCATGAGTAAAATATCAGAATTTAGGAATGGGTAAATTTTGATCCTTACTCTTGGTGACATGCCTTTTCTTTGACTGTATCACTCCCTCTGTATTTGCTAACAGTGTTTTAATGGTGGAGATAGTAATTCATGGATGAAAAGCTATAAAACAACAACTCATGTGAGCGAAATATGTTATTTTTTTAAGAAATCGAAAAAATAAGTATAAACAGACACTGAAGCAGGTTATGCTAATAAACCTCCCTTGGTACCTCTCAAAGCAATAACAGACTCAAAATAAATATTCAAGATTTTCTGATAATTTATGTAAACTGAAAGGCAGTGAGGAATAAAAATATAAGCAAGAGTTTTAATATCAGAGCAGTATGTTAATGCCCAGGCTTCCCTATGCACTTGGTGTGTGACCTTGAGTAGGATACATTCATCTTGTAGTTTAAACCTCAATTTCTCTATCTGGAAAAGAACAAAACAGAATGATAAGGTTAAGTATATGGAAATGCCCACACTCCATGCTTGCCCTGTGTATTGGCACACGGCAGGTATCAATCACATTTAGTTTCATCACAAACTCCCCTTTACAGTTTTGACACACTGAGTAATCTGAGCCTCTAACAAGCTTTCTCAGTCCTTTGGGAAAGGAATGTAAGCAAAGAAAAATAATACAGTTGGGCCTTGCCACTGTGAGTCAAAAATTTTCTGGATCCTGATTCATGGAAGCTAATTTACCAATCTGTGTGATATTTTATTAAAGAAATACCCAACCATTCACTAGAAGTTTGTCCTTAAATTTCATTTGTGGAAGGGTCTGTGTGGCAGGAACTCATTCCAAGTTATATTTGTCAAAGATGGTTTACTGTCATGCTTTAACCCTAAAGTTAAAGAGCAGCAGGAAGCTAAAGAAGTTATACACTGACTTTACAAAGGTTATGGACACCAGGAAATGATTTAGTTGGAAATTTAACTGATAGCTCACATTGTAACTCACTCAGTAAGCTAAAAAATAAAACCCCCACAGAATATTGTATTGCTGGTATGCGAATAGCCTTTTGGCATTGTTGAAAGTTAAATGCATGTACGTGGGATGGAATTTGGCTCTCTTCATAGTTTTTTTCCCTTCTGATGTCATGCGTTTTTCAATGAGTGCTTAAAGAAAATCATCTGGATGAATCAAAGCTTACCTCAAATGTACATCAAGGTATAATTTGCATCTATTTAAAGAAAGTACATCTATAAAGGGTAGATAATAAGTAAAATATTTTTCTCCATGATCAAAACATAATAGAGTCTTTATGTTGAGTATTTATATTAAATTTTGCATGATTATTTATTCAATTATCTACTTTGTATATGCTCAGACTGCTTTAACACATCTTTTCTGAAAATGACCAACATTTTGGGTGACGATACGAGTTAACAGATTCCTACTTTCTCACACAATCATCCCTCACTCAGTCAACATTACAGTAGAATATATGTATTTGTGTATTTATAGGGGGATTAATGCAATCATCCAGCTCATTTCATAGAAATGATGGGCAGTCCTTGATGTCCTAGGCACTGTTCGTTTTTTCTCCCATAGAAATGAGAATTGCCATGATAAGTTTGGTCATTTTCAGTCACTTTTTAAGGAAACTCAGGTCCAATGCGGGTGTAGTGCATTTCCCCTCCTTTGGGTCCAAGGAGACGCTACTGAAAAACAGCTTTCGAAGATGCACCACATTCCATGGCTAACTGGCATAATTCGAAATAATTCAGAAGGTAGACTTTTTAAAAAGATTATAAGTAATTATTATTTACAGAAACAGACCCTAAACTGGGATCTTACTTTGTACCATATAATTTTGCATGTTTAATTCCTGGAGAACAGATAATCTAATATTTATGGCAGTATTGCTTCCTCTTACATTTACAAAATACTGTGTTCATAGTAATTTACAAGATAGTTAAGCACTGGTGGCCAATGATATTTTCTCTTTAAGTTTCTTTAGCTGCCTTCAGCTAATATGGAAGTCCTGGTTGTTGTTTATTTTTTATCTGTTCCTAGGCTCTCTCTCCAGTTAGACTGTAAGCACTGTGGAGTGGAAAACAATTGCAGATGATCAAAGAATGTTTGTTGAAGTGATCGCGCTGACTCAGTACCTGGGGTGTCCTCAGGAAACAGAACGGGGCTTCATTGTCTCCAACCCTATTTTCTATTCATCGAAGGGATTCAGGGAATGATGATGTCCTTAAACCCTGGCAGCTCCTTCTTTTCAACAGTCACTTAACATATACATTACAGAATAGGACTGTCCTTTACAAGGAAGTATAAACATCTGCTCTATGTTTATTATCGAGCTCACATGATGTTCCAGGCATTCTGCTGAGTGTAGGATATAACCATTTGCAAATTAGTAAACTATGCATAAATTCATATCAATTTTTGTAGTCACTTTGTGTTTAAGTTTGGGGGATCTCCTCAATGTCTGTCTCTGTTGGCCTCTTTGCTTCTGTCTTCTTCTTACTGGTTCTTAAAGTAACACGATCCCTTCTGCATAGATTTCTAGCCATAACAGCATGGTTTAGAATGCTTCTCCTGCAATCACCACATATCTTAAAGAAATTGTTCTTTTTTCAACTTAAATATCTTACTTAATACTTTTAAGGTTGCATCCTAAAATAACTTCAAACTCATATTCTCCAATTGAAATTGTTTCAATTAAGTCAGTGTTCTCTCTTGACTCATTCTCTCTCTCTCTCCCTCTCTCTCTCTCTCTCTCTCTCTCTCTCTTGCTCTCGCTCTCGCTCTCTCTCTCATTTTTTGGTTTGCCACCCATGCTCAATCCACTGAACTACACCAGCCAGGGCTCTCTCTCTCTCATTTTTTATACTTTACTCCTCTCCTTTTTTTTTAAAATATGTTGGCAACACTTTGGAATCCTAAAATTAAGAGTTATTGACTTTGCATAAACCTGAGGTTCACAATGGTTGTAATTGCTCAAATCAAAAATGAAAGTTTGGAATGTCTTCACCTTATGGAAAGATCCAAATACCTTCTTAAAGGATCAATCCTATCCTCTTGGAGTTTGCAGGACACAGTTCCTTGTCTCATTCATTTTCCTGTTCATGGCGCCTGGCACCTAGTGGGAGGTCATTGAATGCTTACTGAATAGACATGAATTTTTGTCATATTCAAAGACATTTGAAACACAAGATGAATTAGATTCTATCTTCCCAAACACAGATGTGCTAATTATGCCTTCCTCTGATTAACAGGAGTTTGAATGTTTTATAACTTCTTCCTGATAATTCTCTCTCCACTGAGATTCTGTTGTTCCAGAGGAAAAAATCAGAGCCCTATTTTCTGTTTCTTCTCAGACCATTTTAGGCAATTAGTATTAGCATTAATATCTGTATGATTTTTATATTAAAAATAATACCTTCAAGCCCATTTAGTAAGATTATTTTTGAGAATTCCTGGTGATCTGCTACACAGGGGAATTTACCAAGCCATTTCATAGTGAAATTCAAGAAAAACTATGCTAAGAATATAAGACATTCTCCAGGATCACACACATTAAAAAACAACACTCAGAATAAAAAACGGACATTCTCCATGTTGTTGAACCTTCTCGCTGTACTCTCAGTCTGGCCTTTCACCATCTCTCTCACCAAGTCCAGTTAATCCCTCAGGGGTTTTGTTTTGTTTTCAGTCACTAATGAGTATAATATCAGCTCTTTGGCAGTCCACTTGAATTACGCAGTCTGGTATTGAACCAAATTTGTCTCTCACCAGTGGGCACAGCAAGCATTCTAGAAGATGGACTTACAACAGATTGAATCCAAAGTGTGGGAAATGGGGGTAGAATTATCTGGACAAGTTAATCAATGAGAATGCACACAAAACAGAAGTGAGGCCATCCCACTTTCAACCTGTGACTTGAGAAAGATAATTTTGGTGTTTCTATATTTAATTGGAGAGGTCCTAAAATATGCATGTACATTCACATCTTATCTCATCCCCTGTCATGTTAGATCTTTCATGCTTTTCTTAGTAAAATAGGTTTATAAAGGCAAAAACTCACTATTTTAGGCTGGGCTTCAAATAGAATCGACACCTCTTTGGGTATGAGTGTTTTAGGGCTCTCCTGTGTTTGGTCAGAAGATGTATTTGAACATTTTACCCAAGCATGACAAAGTTCATGAAGCTTAACTCTCACAAATTCAAGTTTATAAATGATGCACCGATAGAAAAAAGTAAACTACCATAGATAAGGAAACACCTACACTTTTTTTGCTGGTCAAAAGATGTTCTTCTCAGTATAATAGATAATTTAAGAAATCATACTAGTGTTTGAATTACCCTTATAGATTATAAAATCAAATTAAATAGTGTACATGGACTCCAATGACTATCAATAGTTGCTACCTGAAGCTGTGTTTCCATCAAGTGGGAAAAAGTCTTCAGCTTGGTTAGTGAAAAGCTTCCTTCAAATTGGCTCTGTGTCATTTCCTCTCTTTTTGGTATTTGTGCAAATCATCACTGCTTATAGGTAAATCAAATCATAGAAATGTTGATATAGTTCAAGATAGACAAAAATAACCAAAAAAAGTGACACTCCAAAGAACAAACCAATCTCCAACAGACCAAAGCATTTCACAGGTAGGCAAGGATGCTTAAGGTGCTCCTTTTTGTCCATCTGTCTGTCTGTTTTGGTATTAGCAAGCAGAAATTTACCTAGTAAAGTTTTAAATACAAAATAAATTTAGATTATATTGTTCTATAACATTGTTTCCAGAGTTAGCCACTCATGATTTCAAAAATATATGACAAAATTTTCCAAACAACTATACGCTATTTTGAATCATTTCTGAATTTTGAAAGTAGACATTCTGATTGCTTTTATCATTTTTTCTGATTGCTTTTAAATTAGAAAAAAATGATCAAAGGCCTCTAAAGTGGGCACTATGCTCAGTGCAGAGTGATCTGAGTGTATGAAAGACACCACTCTTTACCTTAAGCAGCTTGCAATCCTACAAGGTAGAAAGCACCTAGAAATGAAAGGATAGCAAAGAATTGTAAGTCAGTTCTTAGTACTAAAGGAGTGATGCAAATGACACTCTCTTCAGAGAAAAGATTCAGGCTCTTTTCTGTGAAGCTTGTAGCATTCAGAGGAGGCTTTCAGAAGAACTGTGTTTTGAGAATGGTCCTGAAAGGAAGGAGTCAGACAAACAAAAAAATCTCAGTGAACTTCATCTCTGCTCCCAAGCTCAGGACCATGGGAAAGCACACGTTATAGATAATCCTTTAAAATTAATTAAAAGTTTGTTATTGAAACCATTTTTATAACCACATTTTCTCTGGAAACATCATACCCTGGTAGGTTCTAACAACTTTGAGATAAAAAAGTTGCTGCAAGGGCCAAGCCAAGGAACATGTATGTAAAGACCCATGACAAAGACAGCTGGGGGGCGGGGATTGAATATGGGAGAGGGGAATGGGCAGAGCAGGGGAGAAATATGGAGAAAAATGGAGACGAATGTAATTGAACAACAACAATTTTTTTTTAAACGTAACTGGTAACCTGTCCACAACACAGTTTCAGATAACCTCTTGCTGATTTACCCAACCCACCTTATGAATGGAGACAACGGACCCATCAGCATCAGGTTATCCCACACATTGTAGAGCTGATCTGCAAAAAAGACTACATTCATTGCATATTTCTTCTATGGCTACACTTAATCACTGGTTTGGCGATCCAAATTAAATCATGTCTCACAAAGGATAAATACACATCTATAATATATAATGGTAGAGGCACTTTTGTGTTTGTGTGTTGGGCAGGTGAGTGAGTGGATTAACATAGGAAGACATTTTTTCACAACTTGTGCAAATCCATAGGAGGAATCTAACTGTCAACTCTTCTTAGATCTTTTCTGATGTAGTTGATAATGTTATAGACTCAAATGAGTGATTAACATATAAATGCTATAAGAAGTAATAACATGTATAAAACCAATTTCTTAGTTTCTCATTCATCTTTTCCAATTTTCTTTGTCTCAGTAAATTACAACAATAACCACCAGTATCTGAAATGTTATCTTGGTGTTATTTTGGATTTCTCTCTTTTTTTTTTGTCACCCACATTTTTTTCCTCCGGGGAGTCCTGCCAGCTCAACTTTCAACTCTGTTCCAATGTAACCAGTTCTCTCTACCTCTAGGACTGTTCCTCTTCCTTGAGCCCCTGTTGCCTCCTGAAGAGGCTGTTGCGATAGTCTTCTAACCGATATTTTTGAGTCCATTCTTCTCCCCTTAGAGTTAATTTTGCCCACAGCAGCAAAGTGACGTTTCAAAAATGTAAGCTATATAAAGCCTTCCAGTGGGGTCTCACTAGAAACAAAGCTCCATTCCTTCCTTTTGCCTACTTGAGCCTGCATTATAAGAAGCATCTATGTAATTCTCATTACGTCTCCTACCTTGCTCCCACTTGTGCATTCTGTCCTAGTTCTGCTGGCTTTCATGATGTTCCTCTCACATGCCATGATGCTTCCCACCTAGGACACTTTCCCACTCAACCTTCATATGACCTTCTCTTGGCATTCAGGCCACTACTAAAATATCACTTCCTCAGAAAGACCTTTTCTGATCTCACAACCACTACTTCTAAATTATGACACTCTGTTTCCTTACCCTAATTTTTTTTCTGTATGTGTCAGAGTACATTTCAAAACCTGGACCCGTGTTATAGATCCATCTATTTGTTTCTTATATGTTCCCCTATTGTGGTCTCATGGAGCAAATATTTTCTCTCTTACTCATGTCTAGCATCTAGGAGAATGTAGGGCAAATAATACATATTCTATAACTATTTGTTAAATAAATTTATTTGAAAAAGAATGACATAGTTTGCAAGACTTCATCTTAAGGAGTAAGAAAATTTTCTATAGCCAAGAGAACCTGAATTTAAATCTCAGTTTGGACTCATGGTTAACTTCTGGAGTTGGGAAAATCACTAAACACCTGGATTTTCTTTTGTAAAAAAAGTGGCAATAACACTATCCATCAGGCTACTTTATAGAGAGGATTAGAGATAATGAGCATTTTGAACACAATAATTTTTCAATAGATGTTCACTGATAATAACAATAGTGATATACATAACAGTATTCAGAAAGTGCCCTGAATTTTAGGCCAGTCTACCTCACAAAAGAGTACAATGAAAATACCCACCCCCTCAGTTCATTACCAGGGACTCCCACAAGACTGTGGAATGTGCAGCCTTGGGAAATGGAATCAGAACCATAGCTTAAATAGTTTTAACTCATGTGGGACAAAACAATGAAAAATACACAAGAAAGAACAACCTTACATTGGGAAAAATCAATGCAGTGGCCCAATGTATTGTTTTATTATTTCTAGGGAGTGTGCATGTTTAATTCATAGAATTCTTCACTGTTTCTATGCTGGAATACACATAGATGAAAATTGCACTCTTAGCAACAAAGTAGGATTAAAAATAACAAGAATTTCAGTATTGAAAAGTTTTCTATACAGTATATCAAATTTTATTGACTAGACTAATCCCCACTTGTACTTTATGTAAATTATAAAAAAGGGGCCCTTTCCTCTGACACACACATACTTCAAGGTGCAATCAGAAACATGCTTATGGTTTGACAAACAGGGTTTGGAATGGATTTGTCTCACTCACCTACCTGACCAGTGTCCTTTTTTAGGGCACAGTGAAAACAACAGGGGTCCTTGAAATATTATTGAACATACAAGAGCCCTGTAAATATCAGATAGTGAACACAATGGTAGAGTAGAATTTGGAACAGAGCGAACGGAAGATGGCTCCATGTTCCAGCTCCATTATGCTTTCATTCAATTAGAAATTTGAACTGTGTGCAGAATAAAGTTATTTATGCTTTCTACAAAAGATAAAGCAATTATAATCATGTCATATTTAATTATGGGTCATGAATATTATTAATCTGAAAAAATACTATTACCTAGGTAGCATGCTTGTCAATATTTTAAGGCTCAAAATAATTTAGATAAATTTGTTGTTAGGAGGTTGGGGTAGGGAAGGGAGGCGCTGACTGGGAACTGAGTTTGAGTAAGTTTTGCTTCTTGAGGATGTGTTCAAGGTTCAGCTTAGTTCTTGTGATCTTGACTGAGCACTCATTTCTCCAGTGGACATTTCTAGGTGCAAAAAATATGTATAAATCATTTTAGGCCTTATGAAAGCAACACCCAGGAGGACAACATCAGCGTATGTATCAGGGTACAGTTATATCAGTGCCTTAACAGAAAAGAAGGCAGGTCAAAGGAAACCAAGTCTGCGTGCAAACAGGTGGATCAGAAGAATTTCCTGGGTTAAGCAGTGTTGCACTGGGAGCTTCTCAAGGGCAAGACCATTCTGTCGTCTTAAAGTTCTATCTTGGTTTTCTGGCCCTTTGGGAGGGAGGAAACAAACATTTTCAACTGGGGAGAAAGCACATGAACAATAATGGCAAGTAGGGAAAAGCACGGGTTCATTCAGAGAACAGCAGCCAATCCCTTTGGGCAGAAAGGCAGGGAAACTGTGGAAAGAAACAGTATGAATTGAGGTTGGCACGAGACAAGGTGCCTTGACATAGCCTAGATTTTAGAAGAGTTTATTTTTTCTTGTTTTTCTTTCTGGTTTAAGGTCATATATTTCTTTGAAGGTTTTGAACATAACCTGTTCCATAATTTATACTGAATTATTTGTTCATGTATATGGAATGAATCATTTAAGTCAAGGAAAGTAAATAATATGTGGAATGATCTTTTGGGGGTACCTTAGAGAAGTAATAAGATACAATAAGATATTTTATCATAGAATAGAAGTAAAGATAATCAGTTTGGAGACTTGGCATGACTTGGAAAGAATCTGAATAAAAGAAAAAATGGAGCAGAAAGAGTTTATGGTGATGCTGATTAATAGAAAAACGGCATTGCAGTAAACATACTCGGTAAAGCTAAAAGTTATGTTTAGAACTCTATGAACTATTTTACTTAAGAGCAAGGGCAAACGCTTATAATGTAAGCAAGTTTACATGCAGATTTATGATGGATTCTTAACCCTTTCAAAAATCTTTAAGATAATTTTCATTCCTGTTTATTCATTAAGCTCCCAGGTATTTTATATAGTCATATATTTATTTGCATAGTCCTGTTTTGCCTTATTTTACATAATTAAATTGGATTTTACTTGCAAACGTAAATGAACTCATGCATTTATTGAGAATTAAAAAAGCCATGACACTAAATTAAATCCCTTTAATGCTGATATTTGAATACCTGTCTTTATCAGGCATTTTGTGTGTATATTTTCCTTTAACTCTGCCCTGGCAGTGATGATTTACTTTTCACCTGTTTTATTTTGAGACAGTTTTAAATCTATGGAAATGTTACAAATTAGTACATACTGTTTCCATGTATCCTGACCTGCTTCCCTTTCTATAAATACCATATATAACCACAGTCCAATTATAAAAACCAAAAAATTGACATTGGTTCTGTTGATTTAATACCATTAGTCTCTCAATCATTTTTATAAAAAGGAATGCCTATAAAAAGAAAAATATGATAGCATACTATTTGTATGCTCTGAATGCTATTTTAAGCTTTTAGTTAATGAGAGCTAACATGACAGACAATGATTATGAACACAACCTATAGCAAAAGGTCTTAGCACTTTGTCATGAACTTCTTGTATGCTCTTCAGGGCTCCATCAAACAATTTGGAGTCTTTTTAGCTGATATAAACGTTTGCTAATAATAGAAGTTTGCAAAATACAAGCAACAAAAACTTAGAAAGAGTGTTGCCAGATGTAAGATGTCCAGTTTTAGCAGTGGCTGGTAAAACCATGGAGGAGATGGTTAAAGATGATGGAAACAGAACTATAGGCAACCAGGGACTGATGAAAATTAAGGATTTGTTGGCATTACTAAGGACATTCCTCATATCCCTGGAGCCTAGGAGAAGTCGATCAAATCTGCAAAGAAAAGAAAATAAGATCTATGTTTGGTGAAGACTTTATACCTCTCTAATGGAAAATTTCTGCGGTACTGAGTTTTGGCCTGGCATCAACCCACTTTGGTTGGGCTTCCAGCCTTATTTCACCACCCACCTTTGTTCTGTACCCTCATTTATCCAGTTACTCAAGCCCCAAACCTAGAGGGCAGCCTTCACCTCTCTTTCTTTTATTCCCCAAATCTGATTGATTCACAAGTGCTATTACTTTTGTTTCCTAAATAGTATTTAAACTCTCTCATTCTGTTCATCTCAACTGCCGCTACCAACCCAGAACATGGCTTTCTCCTCTCACACAAGAGCTTTGTTATAACACCCCGACTATTTCTTGTACTTTATCCTTGTCCTTCTCCGCCTCTTCCCTGAGCAGGAGCTGGTTTATGGGTTTTTTATTGTAAATCTCATCATGTCACTTCTGTTTTAAAGCATTCTGAAGTCTTTCCATTGCACCTAGATTGAGAATTTTCTTAAAAAAAAGGCCAAAATTATATCCAGATAATGGAATTTTATTCAATGCTAAAAAAGTTAGAGAGAGAGAGAGAGAACAAGCTGTCAAGCCATGAAAAGATGTGAAGAAATCTTAAATGCATATTCCTAGGTGAATGAAGCCAGTCTGAAAAGGCTGCATACTGTATGACCAACTAGATGACATTCTAAAGAAGCTAAAACTATGGAGATAATGAAACGATTAAGGGTTGCCAGGGGTTAGGGAGGAGGAAGGGATGAATATATGGGACACAGAGACTTTTGGGGCAGTAAAACTATGCTGCATGATCATGTCATGGCAGATACATGTCATGGCAGATACATGTCATGATACATTTCTCCAAACCTGTAGAATGCACAACATCAAGACTGATGGACTTGGACTTATAATGATATGTCAATTTAGGTCCATCAATTGTAATAAAAGTACACTCTTTTAATGACATTAATATTAGGGGAGGAGATATGTGGGAAATCTCTGTACTTTCAACTTTATTTTTTTTAAATGATCTAAAGACCGTACATTAATTGGCTGCTGCTTAACCCTCTAAACTCACCTCTGTTTGCCCAAATGGGATATGCTCACCTTTGATGTCCATGGTGTAGGAATCAAGAGGGAGAACCTTTTCTCCTTCTGCATTCCTCCCGTCTTGCATTCCTCCTATAGCATCTGCCTAGGGCAGTTTCTACTGTCCAACAGCGGGAAGTAAGAGTAGCAGGAGGTTGATATATTGGTGTTATATCTTAAGTGAGTTTCCCTCTGGGCAGGACATGTAGCTGTAAAATGGTTAGGGTGCTTTCGGAACTACATCAGAGAATCCCCCAGGGAGGATCTGACTCCCTGAACGTCAGGTGATAGATTTCCTCTTTGCTGCACCATACTCAGCTTGTGGTATTTGGGATTTACTCCACACAAACTCTCTCACGGTGTCCACCATCCTTCCAGCCGCTTTCTTACACAGCTTTTCTTCATGCTTGGAGTAACACTGGTCCACGAGCCATACCAATGCCTTTTTTACCCCAATAAACTCCGTAGGAAGCATTGCTTTGATCTGCCACTAAAGCAGCTGGCTCATCCATGTGTATTATTTATTTTCCAGACAAGAATAAAGGCAATTTCACTCTGTATCCCAATTTCAGCTCTCCAAATGGTCCTGGAGAAACCTCCTCACTAAAATTGATTGGAGAGCCAGGTACAGTGGTCCCTAAAGAAATTATCAGAAAACCCTCTAACATCTCATTCCAAGTCTTTGTGTGTTCAGAGTCCCTACTTTGAAATTACTGCTAAGATACATGTCTCAAAACTCTTTTTGCAATCTAATATCTTTTAGATACCATCACCCCAGTTAAAAACTTTTAATGTGTTGCATTAATATATACACAAAATCAATAAGATCTTAAAGTGACAATTTAATCTCTGATTTTAAATTAGATTTATCAAATTGGACATTTACAAGGCATTTCAGTTATTAAGATTAGTACAGATGGATGATATCAACATTTTTAATGAAAAACAAAATATTAAATATATAAATATAAGTGCACTTTCAACATTTAGTGAAAAATTCTATGTGGAAGTGAATGAAGCATTCCTTGCAGGCTTATTTGCATGTTCTACGTGGTTAGACACAAATCTGCGGGAAGGGTTCCTCCTGTATATTAATCTTTAAAAAGGTACAAGTTGTTTTTTGGGGGACAAATCCATTAAAGGGAAGCCCCAATTTAAAAATGTCACATATAATACTTTCATGCTAAGTTTGAAATATATTTCTATTATGTTTTAATATCCAGAATTTACAATGCTAGAATTATTTGTCTCCAAGGGGCTGAAAAAGCACAATGAAACTTAATGATTAAGTATCTCAATCAGCAGAAATACCTTGTAATTGAGCTTGATAGTTGTGTGTTATTAATTTCAAAGTTGTGCTTTGGGCCACAGCTTATTAATTATTCTAACTGCTTATTCAATCTTTAGAACTTTGCTTCTTTTGGTGTCAATAAACACATTTTATCTAACAAACAAACAAATTCTTAAACACTCAATATTTATCTATTTTTTATTGTTGTTTAATTACAGTCTTCTTCATTTTTCCCCCATTACTCTCTCCTGCCCTACCCACCCCTCACCTTCCACACTCCACCCCCCACCTTTGTCTTTGTCCACGGGTCCTTTATTCATGTTCCTTGACTTGACCCTTCCCCTTCTTTTTCACATTATCCTCCTCCTCCCTCCCCTCTGGTCACTCTTGGTTTGTTCTTTAATCCCATGTCTCTAGTTCTGTTTTGCTCACTTGTTTGTGTTGTTGATTAGGTTCCACCTATAGGTGAGATCATATAGTATTTGTCTTTTACCACCTGGCTTATTTCACTTACTGTAATACCTTCCAGTTCCCTCCGTTGCAACTGGTAGTTCTTTTTTCCTTTCTGCTGTGTAGTATTCCATTGTGTAAATGTACCACAGTTTTTTGATCCTCTCAATTACTGATGGGCACTTAGGCTGTTTCTAGCACTAAGCTATTGTAAATAATGCTGTTATAAACATTGGTTCTTATGAATCGGTGTTTGGGGATTCTTTCAGTATAATCCCAGTAGTGGAATTGCCTGGTCAAAAGGCAGTTCAATTTTTAGTTTTCTGAAGAAATTCCATACTGTTTTCCATAGAGGCTGCACCGGTCTGCATTCCCACCAACAATGCACTAGGGTTCCCTTTTCTCCACAATCTCGACAGCATTTGTTGTTTGTTAATGTGGTTATAATGGCTATTCTGACTAGTGTGAAGTGGTATCTCATTGTGGCTTTAATTTGTATCTCTCTGATGACTAATGATGTTGAGCATCCTTTCATGTGTCTTTGGGCCCTCTGTATGTGCTCCTTGGAGAAATGTCTGTTCAGGTCCTTTACCCATTTTTTAATTGGGTTGTTTGTCTTCCTGAAGTGGAGTCATGTGAGTTCTTTATATATTTTGGAGATGAAACCTTTGTCTGATGTACCATTGGCAAATATATTTTCCCATATGTTTGGTTCCCTTTTCATCTTGCTGTTGTTTTCTTTAGCTATGCAGAAGCTTTTTACCTTGATGTAGTCCCATTTGTTTATTCTTTCCTTTATGTCCCTTGCTCTAGGCAACTTACCAGTGAAAATATCACTGCATGGAATATCTGAAATATTCCCACTTATGTTCTCCTCTAGGAGTTTATGGTGTCATGACTTATATTTAAGTCTTTTAACCATCTTGAGTTCATAGTATGGTGTAACTTGGTGGTTAGGTTAAAAACTCAATGATATTTAAATTGTATATTCCTGGTTATTGTTAGATAGAAAATAGTATCATGCTTATTTGTAACATATTTAAAGAGCTAGTAAAATAAAAACCTCATTTGGTGAATTACTTTGCCATGTGAGTGTGCAAACTCGGGGGATGCACCTGTTCTTGATAGAGGTCATTAACATGTATGTGCTTCTAGAATCACCACCCTTACCTGATAACCAAGGTAACCAAGTTAACTTTGATTATTAGGAAGGTCCTTGTTTCATGAATTCCTGAGAACTAAAACTATAAACTAGTACACTGAATATTCGTGGAAGAAAAATTAGGAGGCCTGCATTATTCACCAAATAATGGCATAGGAATTGTTTCCTTGACATTGTTAAAGATGCCTGCTTGATACATTGGGTTACAAATGATGGTCCCAGAATCTAGGGAAGTTAAAAAAAATTCATATTTCAACATCTGCTGAAAGATGCTGCCTCAGGAGGCAACCTCTGCCCCAGAAATAAGATCCACACTCTTCCCTGTGACCTATGAGTCCTCGAGTCCCGAGTTTCCTACTGTCTATCCCCTGGTCTCAGCTCACTCCTCCCTGCTCTCCAACCATGTTGTGGCTCCTCTTACTGTTTCTAATATGCTGTGTCTTTTTTGCATTGGATTCCTTGAATAAACTATTCCTTCTAGTGGAGAAACTTCATATGCTGTTTTTCCCATGGCTAGGTCATTCTCATTTCTCAAATCTCATTTCACACATTTCCTTTGAGAGACTTTTCCCCTTGGCCTTTCCTGATTAATCTATCTATGCAGGGACTCCTCCTTCTCACTCTCATTATTCCCCACTATTGCATAATCACTTTTTAAAAACTTGTAATTACATATTTAACACCTGGAACATTACTAAATAACTATGGAACACTTTTTAAAACAATTTTAAAGATACTATTTATTTTTTTACAGAGTGGAAGGGAGGAAGAAAGAGAGGGAGAGGAACATCAATGTGTGGTTGCCTCTCATGTGTCCCCTACTGAGGACCTGACTCGCAACCCAGGCATATGCCCTGACTGGGAATTGAACCAGCAACCCTGTGGTTCGCAGGCCAGCGCACTATCCACTGAGCCACACCAGCCAGGGCTGGAACAAATTTTTGTTAAATGAATAAATGTTCTCAAAACCTGGGAAAACACAAAGACAATAAAAAAAATGTTAGTTGAATGAATGAATAAATTTAAAACCAAAAGACTACTTGATATAAAATACTGTCAGTATCTATTTCACTGTATGAGTTATTTCAGAAATATTCTTTGAGAGCAGCACTTCATTAAGTGATTCACATCCCCAATGAGTAATTGCCAGCTTACTTCCAGTTTTCATGCTTTTTATGCTAATCTTGCAATTGTGCATAACACTTGTTGTCTGACTCTAATGAAGAAATAATGCTTTGTAGAAATAGTCATGTTTCAACTGTTAATGATTTTTTTAAAAAGATAACATTTTTTATTTTCAAAACAATGTTTCCAACCAAATATGTACAACTGAAGTATTTTTATTTTTTGATACCAAAGACTATATCACTGCAAATATCTCAATTGTATTTTTGAAATTATTAAGTAGAAATTGAAAGGTGTGATCTAGTGCACTGGACTTCTAGAAATACATTGAAAGTTGAGGCTCTTCTTTGAGGAATAAAATTGATTCAGATTTTTTTCCAAAACCAGAGTGACACATATTTGCTGCGAATAGAGAACAGCACAGTTGATAGATGGGTTTATCTACAGTTCAGATCAACACTACAAAAGCATACAAAATTTTATTGGCTACTTAAGACATATTATAAGCATACTTATTATGGGCGACTGATATGGTAACATATGAGATATTTTGCATAAAATTTTGACATTTGAATATATTTTAAATGGTTACTTTTCAGAAATTTATTAATTAAGCATATTACTTTCACCAAAATAGAAATATCATTTTTTTATTCTCAAACCTTTAGGATTTACTTATTTTCATTTTTAATATATTTTATTGACTATGCTATTATAATCACAACAATATTTCTCTTTTGCCCCTCTCTGCCTGGTACCCCAGTTCCATGTAGCAATCCCCTCCCCTAGTTCATGTCCATGAGTCATGCATATAAGTTCCTTGGTTTCTCCATTCCTTATACTGTTCTTAACCTTCCCCTGTCTATTTTGTACCTAGCAATTTGTACTGCTTAATTCCTGCACATTTACCCCCATTCTTCCTCTTTCCTTCCCAGCTGGTAACCCTCCAAATAATTCTGTTCCTGTTCTGCTTGTTTGCTTAGTTCGTTTTTTAGATTCAGTTGTTGATAGTTGTGAATTTGTTACCATTTTAATTGCTCATAGTTTCAAGCTTCTTTTTTTAATATAGTTCCCTTTAACATTTCATATAATAATGGTTTGGGGATGATGAACTCCTTTAGTTTTGTCTTGTCTGGAAAGATTTTATCTGACCTTCAATTCCAAATGACAGATTTGCTGGAGAGAGTAATCTAGGTGGCTGGTGCTTGCTTTTCATCACTTTGAATACTTCCTGCCAGTCTCTTCTGGCCTACAGTTTCTTTTGAGCAATCAGCTTACAGTATTATGGGAACTCCTTTGTAGGTAACTGTTTGCTTTTCTCTTGCTGCTTTTAAGATTCTCTCTTTATCTTTTTCCTTTGGCATTTTAATTATGGGTGTTGTCCTTTTTGGGGGCAATTTGTTTGGGATTCTGTCTACTTCCTATAATTGTATGTCTACGTCCTACTCCAAATAGGAAAGTTTTCTTTCATCATTTTATCAAATGAGTTTTCAATTTCTTGCCCTTCCTCTTCTCCTTCTGGAACCCTTAAGATTTGAATGTTGATACCTTTGGAGATGTCCCAGAGGGTACTTAGTCTATCCTCATTTTATTTTAAATTCTTTTTTCCTCTTGCTGTTCTGATTGAATGCTTTTTTCTTCTTTATGTTGCAAATCATTGATTTGATTCTCAGCTTCATCTCTTTCACAGTTGGTTTTCTGTAGATTTTTCTTTATTTCACTTAATGTATCCTTAATTTCTGCTTGTGTCTTTGTTATGCTGCTGAAGTACCCAGTGAGTACTTTGAGCATCCTGATAACCATTGTTTTGAACTCTGCATGAGTGTAGAACTGCTTGTTCCTCTGAGTCTCCACTCCACTCTGCATCTCCATGCCTCTCCAAACCTCCACCTCTCTGTGCCTGTCTGTGTGTCTTCGCATCTCTGCCTCTCCCCACCCCCATCTGGATAAATTTGGCTTCTTTAAATCCTTGACTTCCACACAACTTGATCTTCTGATGAATCTGGGTGATATTTGTTTTGTAGTCTAGTTGTAATTTTTGTTGTATTTGTGCAAGAAAGCAAAGTGTGTTTACCTATGTCTCTATCTTGACCAGAAGTAGTCAGTTTATATCTTAGTTACACAAAAATTAGTGGAGTGGAGTACAAAACCTAAGGAGTATATCAAATACTGCATCAGGGATGCAAGTATAAAAGCCATCATTTCCAAAAACTCTGCATGTGGTTTCAGAAACATTTCAAAACAATGTGACAGTTAAAACCAAAACTAATAAACATATAAATATCAACATCTAAGGATATTTTAGTTTGTTGGCCTTTGTTCAAACACTGAAGTGTTGCTCTATCTGCCTTTTAAGTTTTGCCCCAAGTAGTTGCAATTATCTTTCTGCTTTTGAACTGCTCGTATTATAAATGGTTCCAGCTAGCCTTTACTCTGAAATGGTTCTGTCTGTCCTAGGCCATCCTGGTATCAATGAGTTGCTGTCAGAGATTTGGTCTACTTACCTTTGACCTCTGCATCCTTAATTGACTCTAAGTCCATGGGGTCCCTGAGTATGATTTGGGCAGGTCATCTGTGAGTGGGTTGCTTTCTCAGTTTAAAAAGTGTAGCCTGGCAGATAGATAAGATAGACAGATGGAAAATGAGTTACATGGTCTCAGTGGTGGATGCCATTGAAACAAGAAAACACAACGGAAGAGTCGTCCCCCACAGGCTATTCAAGGCCACCAGAAGTTGAGTTTTGACCATGAAGAAAATTATCTTCCAGGCAGTGACTGTCTGTTTGGAGACTTTGACGTTAGGTTCATTGGCCTATGTTTATGTAAACGGCAAATACAGCACTAAAGATGCCCCTTTATGGTGAAAAATGTTGAGAACATATGGAAGTACATCGATTGTACTTGAGGAAAGCTTATTCCTAGGAACTATTCCTGGTCACTGAAAAGGGAATTTAGTTAACAATCATTGCAATAAAAACATTACTGAATTGTGATAAGTGCATGTCCTTCATCTTGCAGAAAGAATGAATCATTGAATTTGGAATTAAATTTTTCTAAATGCAGAAACCTCCCAAACTCCAAAATTCAAGATCATGCCATAGTTTTTTGTTTGTTTGTTTGTTTTTGTGAAACAACCAAAGATAATCTAAAGAAATTCTCATATGGAAGGAGGAAAATGCATTTGAAATAGCAAATATATTTTTAAAAACACATCTGAGAGAATCGTAAAGTGTTCTGTTCTTGAGAATACTCATTTATTATATATTTGAGGAAGCCAGGAGTCTGTATAAATTGAAATTCTTAAAATTGATGTGGAAAAGAAAATATCCTCATTTAGAAAGTAAAGGGAAAAAATTTAACTACCATTAGTAGTGGTGTATAGGAGTTTATCTTGTGCTTTCAAATAATTTATAAACGTGAATATTTTTTAGTTTTGATACTTAAAAATAATTGAAATGATGCTTCCATTACAGGTAAATAGAATACACATAGATATATTTCTTTTGTTTATTGAGCTATGTTTTCTGTGAGAAGATTCCCAGAGGCAAAAAGCACAGTCATTTTGTGGCGGGATAAGACTGACAGGAATAAAGTCATTTGTTGAGAGAGGAGAGGAAGGTGACTTCTGAAATAAGGATTGCATATGCTGATTCCAAGGTAGAATTTTTAGAGTGTGTAAATTTTTCTTGAAATATCAACATGCTGTATAATAATGCCTTGCTTGCACTTTGTCAACGTAAAGAGAATCTTTCCTTGTAAGGTTTCATTGTTTAAAATATATGTATATTTTAATGCCAATTTGACAATGACTGTACTCTTAATTTTTGGTGGATCCTCTGTTGCAAAACCAGCTCAGGCATGTTTGCTTTAAATGACTCATGCACACTAAATAGAAAGAAAACAATTCACCAGGAGCTATATCAAATACAGCCCTGCAAATGGTATGAGCTTTTCCAAGGATCCATATTGTCCTTGGACTTGGCTGTTGTATTATACTTTAAATGGAATTGATTGTGTGGTTGTAATGAAAGTAACATATTGATTTCTATCCAGTGTTACAAAGAGTAAATAGAAAAATGTTCCTGTCTTGACCTGCATTCATAACCGATGGGATTTGCTGGCTTTAGACCCAATCCTTAATAAGAGATAAGATGCAAATGTAATAAAACTGGCTTCAAAGTTTAAGGATCTTTACAATGCTAATCAGAGATGTTTCTTGTTACATTGAGATGTGTTGTATTGATTAGATCACACTCACCTAGGAAATGTTACTTTCTTTAAATGCTACTCATAATTTATCATGTAATTAGCATGCCTATGTGCCTTCATAAACATATGAAGGTTATTAACATGGAGGTTATGACAGAGTAGTATACTTTTTAATTATCCTTACAATTGAATTGCTTTTTCAGTTATTTAAGCAAATAATGATGGCTTAACTTCAGATTTATCTGACTAATTATTTTTAGTTAACATATATTTTTTATGTGGAGTAAATTTTTACATTGTATTATACTAGAAAAGGTATAAATATCAGTGGATGGTAGTAGTATATTGCAAAAAGATTTTTATGAAGGACTATTGTTGTTGAATAGTCATTCAGAATTATCCTTATAATATTTATGAAGATATGAAATGTTTGTTTCCAAGAGTTTCAAAAAACTGTCTTTTTCCTACATTTTTTTTTCATAACTTAGGAAGTAATCAAACATGAGTATTATAATTACATTTTTTATTCTAGTAGTCAGGATTTTATTAATCTTTTTCCCTATTCACCCTTTGTAAATAAAGCTCAGACCCTATTCACACTCCTGTAAATAAACCTCAGTTCTACAAAACAATGAATTTGAAATATAAAGTACAGTTGGTAACTTTACTTTGCTATAAATGAAGGAATGCAAAAAATAAAAAAAAAACCCTGACAATTCATTTGTAGGCAACAGTTTCTTTACACATTATGTGACTCTTTTTGGATTTGTTTTATGTTTTGGGTGAAACAGTTTTGTATAATGATGCCTAGATGAAACAAAACAACATAAAACAAAAATTTAAAAAAAAAAAACCTAACACATTTGACTGCTGATGTTTCTCAGTTGTAGCTTCCAAGAGCCTCTCTGCTCTTCCCAGCCCACTTGATACCCTGCAGGTTGTGGCAGACAATTCACAGGAAAGGCTTAGACGGGAGCTCGCATGCTTCTTGACTCCATTTTAAACCTTTTGTTCACACCAGGGTGGCATTTTTTCACACTGCATGTGGCAGTTTTGACTCCCATCCAACTTGTCTTATAAAATCAAAGTCTGTGATTTTTTTACATTCACAGGGCTGCTTCCTGAACTGCTATTGCAGTCGTGTCTTCCTAGTGATTGGCACAGAAGTTTATAGCAAAATGTGTTTTAGGGAGGGGGAGTAAGAAGGAAGCAATATGAAAAATGTTCTGGCCTGACACACAGCAAATAAATTTTGAGTAAAATGGAGGTGTGACTCTACAAAGATAGTACATGAAAATCAAATATACTTGCCTCTATTTTTATTAGTTTTTCCAGCACTATGATGAGTATACAAGGTGATTATATATATTATATACATATATATAAAATACATGTAATCACTATATCACTTTCAGATTACATAATGTTTTTTTAAAGCTACCACGTAATTACAAAACAAAATCCCATCCTCAAATGAATACAATTATTTTCCCATAATATTTTATAAAGTCAATGAGTGCAGATGAATTTTACTTTTAGATATGATTGTTCAACATACTCCATTTAACTTTAAATTCAACACTGAATGAAGGAAAACCTATTATTTTAAAAATAGTATTATGAATCACAATATTTAAATATCTTCTGTATTAACCTCGTCATTCTTAAAGCTTTCTTCATTCCTCTGATTAAAAATTTCACTTTAGTATTAATTCAATTCATTAATATGCTTTAATAATAAATTGCACAAATATTTCAGATAAATTGCATAAAATAATAATTAAATAACAGAAGTAGAAAATTTTACCAAATACAAAAATACATATGCATTAACATGTTTTTACAGAGTAGTAATTAAGACAGATATGAAAACTACAATAGGAAATCTTTGTAGATGATCTGGCAATAATAAATATATACATATTTTCATACTTTAAAATTCTTATTTTGTTTAAAGGTGATATTTTATTTTGTACTAACAAAAACATATAAAAGAACATTGGAAACATATTCCCTAGAAATGTGATTTAATTCAGTATTTTTTAATTCAATAGGGGAAGATTTCTATTTTAATCAACAAATAGATAATAAATATATGATTTCTCATATTTTCTGAAGTTATGGAATGTTACATTGTTTTACTTTTAAGTTACTCTGCTTTGAATAATAATAATTCAATCACAGCACAAACAGAAATGAAAAATCAGTTAATGGCAGCACATCTGTAATTCAGTAACAAGTACTTATTAACAATGCTAAAAAATTTATGGTGAAATAATTTTATTGCATATTTTATTAAATTTTTGGCTACAAAGCCAACTTAAATAAGGAAAATTATTTTAGCTAATGAGAGTTATGTATTTGATAGATATAAAAGAACCATATCATAGAACTTTAAAAATATACATATAAAAGAAATACTTGTAGACAGGTTTTCTGCCTTCTTTTAGAGAATACCTACATAAACTTAGTATATCTGAATTATTTATTATAATATTTAAAATATGAAATGTGTCCCTTATAATAAGAAAAGCCTCAATTTAGAATTTAGAATTTTCTCTTTCCTTTCTGGAATAACAAACTGTGACCGACAAGAACAAAGCAGAGAAATAGCACTCCGTTGTGAGTTCTACTGGTAGACAGAATGACTGCTTGCTTTTCCTTTTACATACAGAGACATACTTTAGCTACAATTCTATAAGGTATGAGAATAAAGCCAAAAACAGAATTTTTTTATGAGTAACAATTCAAATGGTTAATGAAAATGAAACTCTATTTAAAACAAATACAGCCCACTGGATTTTGTGGTGTGGAATTTTTTATGATGCATATATATTTATTAAGTACAATTTTGTCCATTTTTTTAAATTTAACTAAAAATCTGACCTTATTAGAAAGAGAAAGAAAATAAAGATATTTACATTCTGATACAAAATTTTATAAAGATCAAATAAAAGCCTTATCATTAAAAACAAACATTTGAAAGCAAATAGAATATCCAAGCAAACACACATCTACTTAGTTTAAATTTAGTATTAAGCCCTCATGGGAAACTAAAGAGCATCTAGAAATCTAACAAACCATTTGACGTTAACAATATGAGAAAGACAAAAAAGTCATTAACTAAAAAATTGTAAGTCAAGTTTATGAAATAACATTTACCTACTTTTGCAGCTCATGTTTGTTGAAAGTATGACTGTGTCATGTGCATGCCCAAGAATGTAGAAATACATTGATTTCACCATTGTTCATTATCAAGTATAGAAAAACCCATCTTTTATTGCTTTGAGTTTCTTGTTTCCTCCCCTCCCCACCTGTTCCTTCCAGTCTTTCAGACTCTTCTTCTTCATTCCAGCATATCTTCTCTTTGAGACGAACCAAATAACACCTCCAAACAGAAACACACAAAACAACCACCACCCAGCTGAAGAGAAATAGGTTTTCTGCCTTTGGCCTGTCCTTATATGTTAATAAAATCAGCTCATACATTCTGCCACCAAATTCGGCTTGGAAGTAATCCTCTGCTACTTAAGGCTGGATGAAAAGAGTACTCATTGTGAATTATGTTTCATCCGTCACAATAACCTTCTTTATTCTGTCATGGACCTCCCCTTTGCCTGTGGCAATTACAGAAAATAGGTATGCCTTGAAGTATGAGATAGTGGTTTCTCAAAACAAAACAAAATTTGTGACACACAGACAATGCTCCCTAAGTAATACACTGAAGATAAGCACATGAGGCTTTTTGAAATGATTCTGATTTTAAGGACTCCAGTAAAATAAGGCATGCTGGAATGGGCAGGTGTACATATGGTTGCCTTCGGTTATTGCTAACATCAGTTACTGATGGCAAGCACTGAATTGTAATTGTATTCAAAATGAAATGTACACAGCATTTTTCATATTGTATACTCTCTAATTGAATCATGTAATAAGATACCTGTTATAAATATATGGCATTTGTTTAACATACAAAATTACAGTAAATCTTTTACATATTTAAGAATATTTCAAAATGTCGGACTAACATTTTCACAAATTCTTAAAAGGAAAAAAAAACAAAATCTTTCCAAGAACAAAGTTTACCAAACATTTTTTTAAAATTTAAAATCAATGTATTTGATTTACTTACTCTTACAAATCACTGAAATTACCTTGAAGCAGGCCAAGTTCACCTTTCTGGAATTAAATCTGTTAAATGACAGACATCATCTAATCATCTTCTTAAAAAGATATTTCTACTTTTTGGCTTACCAAGATACAGTTACATCACTTCTAGTTATAAATGAGTTACAAGATGTTTTAAAGTAACAAAAGAAAAAAACATAGTAGACAGAAAAGAAACTGCCCCTTCTGGGACCAAAAGAAAGTCACTGCTGATGAAGTAACATAAACAGTCATTATAACAGTTGAGTTTTAAAAACACATAAATAATTTAAGCTAAGACAAAATTCACAAAATCTGAAGAAAAAATTCTTGAGACTAAAAGGAAAACCTTTTGGCCCACCACACAGGTTGGGCACAAAAGTGCTTGCTAAGCTATCTATTTCACACATGCAACGACAGAAGGTTCGATATTCATTCGATCGATGAGTGGAAAGGCACAATGGCAAAATCAGACAGACTTCTTTTCAAATACAGATCTCCAATGTCCCCCCACAGTCTACAGATGCACGGCTGGTGGTGTGGCTCAGACGGAGCAAGGGTTACATCAAGGCTGTTCTCTGGACCGTGCAAACAGTCTAGACCAATGACCTGCAGCGCATCATGCCCTTTGAAGAAGAGGCAAGTTCGGTCATGATGAAGAAAAATCCAGGCGTACCCCTTTTAACAATAGGGAGCAGCTCCAGGCTGCAAAGAGGTAAGCAGGGGTAAGAAGAAAAACGGCATCTGCTTCCATGGTTACAGGCCAACTATGAGAACCTTGCTTTTAAGGGAGTCTGTTCTCAGGCTCCCTCACGGGGTATGTCATGCATTATAAGCAAAGGCAGGTTGAGCTGAAATCCGCGTAGTTATTTCGGAGTAAAATGATACGGAGCACATGGCTGGCAGAAAAAAAAAGTCACATGACTGTTATGAACCAGACTTGAGCTATTTCAGAATAGAATATTTTTTCCTTATACCAGTTTAAATAAGGCAGTATATTTGTATAAAGCAAACCGCGGTGATAAACTTGATACTCATTTCTCAGGCTCTTATGTGAGCAGAGGTCAAGGGTCAAGATAATACTCCCACCCCCAAGGAAGAACCATACAACTATTCTTAATATTGCTTTATTATGGAGATCGTTTAAAAATATTTCTTCTTTTTTGGTTTGCCGGACTATAACATCGAATATATGTTCTTGTGAATCTCTTTTTTTTTGACCTGGTTCTATTTGATTTCCTGCCCTGGATTTTTCTCGTGTTTATATTCATTATTGTGGTTAGATCTCACAAGGAGAGGTAGAAGGTTTGGGGAGAAGCTTCTCTGGTGCTGTGTTACCGGTCTCTGAGAAAGCTGGGTTTTCTCTGACTTTTGAAATACAGTGAATTCAAATTTGAGTCCAAGCCATTAGCCTCTGACAATAGCTGTTTCTGATTCATGCATTTATAGTTTACTCATTGCTCGATGCATCGATGAGACCCTGTATGCAAGTATGAAAGTTTTTTTTCCCTTTTCTGTGAGATGTTTAGTTGCAGAGTTGAATCTTGTGGTATAATACACTCTATTATAAATATATGATGCTTTATGAATAAAAATCTCACCAGTAAGAAGTGTAGCATATCTGTATTGTTAAGGATAGATCTGGTAAAATAACCACACAAAATGTAGACATATGAATAATTAACATAGATGAACATTCCTCTAACACTGTACCATAACTAAATATTAGAAAAGTGAATGTTTGGTTATCTTCCAAGGAAGTACAACTAAATAGAGATGCTCCATGTAATTTTTTCCTTTGGGCAAGTTTTGTTTACAAGTATACTGTTAAATTTGGTGAATGACAAAGAACGGAATGCTCCAAACAACTTTCATTATATTTATTTTTCAAAAGCTCTGTGTTTACTATAAATAAGTACCATATGGTCTTATAGTATTTAGATATTAATTTCAAATACTTACCTGAAGGAAAATTACCTTGTGGCTTTACAAAAGCAATGAAGTGTTGGTGACAGTGGTAGCAAGAATTTTATACTCTCAGTCGAGAAATAAATCAGTAATTTTCTGGTGTGTTCCTCCATACCGATACTGTGTTTTTAGTTAGATTCCTGGGTAAATGTATGCATATGGTTTTCTTTCCTTCCATGTGTTGATGTATATTTTCTATGCTTACATCATATGGAAAGTGTTTGGGGTAAAATGAATTATTTGTGTTGATATTTTACTATTATAATAATTTATACACTATTATAAGCAACAAACATCTTAAAGCAGTCATGTTCTAGTTTCTTTGAATAATTACCTCCTGCTAAGATAATTTAACATTGGAGTTTCTTTGATGTAACAACAGATTATACTTGCTACCAAAGGTCAAATGCCAGTTATTTCTTCTATGGAAAATCTACCTGCCAATTTTCCAAAGGAAAACAAAACAAAAGCAAATGCACTGCGGTTTACATATTACATGATAATTTGTGAGTTGTAGTTAAAAGAAAAATGAGGCTATGGCATGAAATCTGTTTCAAAAAAGATAGTTGGATTCTTGGTTGGTTTTTTTTCCCTTCAGTTAACATTTAGCCATTAGTTGTGCTGTTTTGTTTTTCCAAACATACTCAGTTTTATGACTATTTATGTGTGAATATAAATTACACTAACTTGGCAAATGTGGATATAAAACACTTGGAGACGTTCTCATAGAATCAGATCAGTAGTTAGTAAAATGCTATTACTTTAACACATTAATATGCAGACAATTAATGCTGAGTATTTAGAGGGAAAAATGACAGCTTCTTAAGAAGCATTCTCTGCATGTGAGGGATCAAATAGCTGAGTAATATGTTTACACTGCATGTAGTTTGCAGCACAGACTCCATTCATATAACAAGAGGTGTTAGACTTAAGTATTCCTTAGAATTAAACTTTAGAATAATTAGTGTATTTTGCTCTCTCCCATGCAAAATCAAAAAATAAAAAATTAAATTAAATTAAAATTCACCTTGGCTATGGAGCAATACCTTTATAAGTGAAATAAAACAACTGAAATGTTCCATTGCCTACTGTGTTGAATATAGTAGATGCTCAATAAATAGATCTCTAATAAATTAACAAGCCTGTGATTGCACAAACTAAAGACCTACCTAAAAATAATCCAGTGTTATGGAAGACAGGAGCTCTCTATTTACTAATGTATTTTTAAAATCTTTTTCTTATGACCTTGCTATACAAATAAGTACTTTGTATCAGTAACCTAACATTGCTGAATGCCAACTATGTGTCCGATGAAACTAGAACAATCTAATAACATCTAGTAAAATCTCTGGAGCCACATTTGAGGTTACTGGATGTTCCAAGACAACAAACAAATCCAGTTAAGTAAATATTAGAGGGATGCTATATTAAACAATGCTAAATAGATTTCTTGTGCAATACTTTTCAGGGCATTCAAACAGCTAATGTATATACACTATTCCTAAGAGGGGCACATATTAGACACTATTTTTAAAGTTATTTAATCAGTTTTTTCAAAAATGTTCATTACGTTATATATGTATGTATGTAATCAACTTATTTCATAAAATATCTTTTAACTTCATATGGCCTAATTTAAATGATGCACAGAAACTGGCTAGACCAGCTTGATACAACCAATTGTAACTATTACTTCATTGTAACTAGACTCCATTTTTAAGAGACATTGTTTTCTTTGCTTGAAATAAGCTATGGCAGAAGTATTTTCACCACAGAAATCAGCAAATACTGCAAATAAGAGGGGCTTTTTTTCTTTTTTTGAGAACCAGTTGTTAAACATTTACCAGCACACCATTGTCTAATTTCCTCTCTCAATCCATCTTTGTAAGTAAGTTATAGCCACTCAGAGGTCAATAAGTTCAGAAGTTTTCTATTCATCAACCTGTCTAAAACACAAAACTATTTAAATCAATTATGAAGATTAAACGTAAAAGAGGGGGATGGCTATGGAAAATATTAGGCACTCTAATTTTTCTTTAGAGGTTTAGCATTTATGTCAGGAAGTCATATAGTTTATCTTTCTCTAATTTACCTGAATAAGCATTCATGTTTATTCCTTTTCTATCAAAATATTTATGTACTTGGATATATTATTGTCTAATCATTTCTAAGTGAGTGCCTGAGAATGGCACTCTGAAAATTACCAGACATCCTTTAGATGTGTCCCTAACTCAGACTCACTTTGTTGTCATTGAATTTTTATAAAACCAAGATGAGGTATCTTGAAGTAATGTATACTTTATCTTGCCTGCCATTTAATTTCAGTCATTTGAGTGGATGTATTAACCCACCTGACTTTTGGGTAAGATTATTAGGAGGAAACAAAAATGGAAAGTCTATTAATAAAGAAATTGAAATATACATTTCTGATAGATAAGCCAGTTAATTTCCAGTTAATCTTTTGTTGTGGGTAGATTATTGGTAAACTCTCTAAATGTGGGCAGATAACAAATGTAGATGTTTGACTAAATAAAAGATAACTTAGAGTCATGAATGGTTTATTTTCTGGTCTCATTGCTTGAAGAAATGAGTTAAATGGTATCATGTTTTGAAGGGTCTCTAGGATCTACTTTGTGACAATACATGAGATTATTTGCATTACACTTTTAATTTACATTCCCAAACACATACCCCCAAACCACTTCAGCTTATATGGCTCTCAAATTAGTTAATTAATCTGCACGTCTATTTGGGGGACAAGTATTGTGCTATTCATTGGGAATTCAAACATGATTAATAGCTGGTCTATGCTCCCGCGGATCCTACAGCCAAGTATGAGAAGAAAGCAGAGTAAATGGGCTGCTGTCGTGAGAGAAAGCCATCTGAATAAAAAAAAAAAAAAAAAACACTGTCTGCTCTCAGCCTGATATACATCTATGTTACAAATCCCAAGAATTCTCCGAGTTCCAACAGGTGCTGACATATCCCAGAGAGCTGCATATGCACAGATAAATGCACGAACAGTATAGCCAAGTGGCAAGGACATGATTCTTAATACAGTCCTAAGTAAAGTATAAGCGGAGACTTAAATGACAGAATCTAGCCACACATCCCATTTATAAACACAAGAAAGTATTTCCCATAAAGTCAAGATTCTTAAAGGCTACTTCACCATTATAGTAAAATAAGCATATTTCGAATCCCAATGTAAACTACCACAGGCATTCAAGTAGAGGATATTTTGTGTATCCCTATGTGTGAAATATGTGTTTGAGAACTCACTGAATAACATGTTTTCATAGTTGAAAAAGCCACTTGAACATACTAATATTATGCTTCTGAGACTTCTAAAGCCAATGAAAAGTTGCAAAAGGCTTTACTCTGTCAATATATCAGCCACATTAGACATGATGTACAATTTTAGCACTGGAAAATTCTCTATGCCACATAATACAGAACTCTTCTTTCTTCCAAGCAGTAATTCACAATTTTGAAAATGTGGCAACATCAAAATTTATGCATGAATGTTTTTCAAATTACTTATTGTATGTAAATTATTTAATGACAGTACCTTTGATTTTTTTATCATTTACGAGTGTGATTTATACATTATAAGCACCATTATCTTCTAGTTTTAGAAAGAAAAATAGTCCCTTATGATGGTTTTTCAAAGAAGCTCTTTCACATTTTGGTAAAGCAAAATTGTTTTTAAAAATGTTTTATCTAGAACATTTAATTAATCTTAACTAGCCTAGCTCAACTCTCCTCCCTTTTGTCTTTCCTTTCTCTCTGGGTCATTTTTGCTTTCTACTTTTCCTTCCCTCTTATCCAGGCACCATCTCTTTCCTTCTGTTTTATTCATATTTATGTGAAGGTAAACGTAATAACAGTGACTAGATGGCAATGGGAATTTTAAAAATATATGCAGAAATTTTCACACTGGAAAGCTGTTGTAATTGGACACATAATTCAGCTCTGAACTTTCCACTCTTTAGGAAATACTTTTTCTATTCTTTAAAAAATGTAACATAAAGACAATCTCTCACCCTACTGAAAGGGAAAATGAACTTTCTACTCTTCCCCATCTTTTTTTATCTGAAACATGAGGTGTATATGTGTTTATAATAAGCTAGGTCAAGGCTCCATTATTGCCTTGATTTCCAAAACTTACTGTTTATTGTTAGTAACATAAATCACAAAAAGCTATCTCCCTTCATTAGCATGTTACAATCTTCATAATGTCTGAGCATCAATTCTACCTTGCTAGTGTGTGTGTGTGTGTGTGTGTGTGTGTGTGTAAAATCACCTGAAGTTAACATATGTTGAAATAAGCTCTTATTTTTTATAAAAGGATGCCAATTAATGGGCTGCAGCTATATTATTTTGTGTTCTCTTTTGTATTATTTCTCAAGGAGATAATTGAATCTTTAATATACCCAACAAACTGCTAGATTAAATTTGTTTTCATTAAAAATAGGCTCATTCCTTTAAACATTATTTTTCTTTAAGAGTCACATTCATGGACCTAAACAAATGTTCCTTTCTAATTCATGTTTATTATAGTAGAACATATATATCATATTATTCAATAACACTCAGTATTATTAAATAAGAGTAATGTCTATAGGTGGTCCTTCTATTGATTTATAGTTGCATATCATGTATCATGCTTTATCTATGAAGACAGGTGATTTATAATCACCTATATAGAAGGTAAGTGGTTACCTTTCAGATTACTTCAGCTCACCTAGGGGTACTGTTAATATTAAGATCTGATTCAGGTGACTGGAGTAGAATTTGAGGTTTTGCTTTTCTAAGGAGACTCCAGCTGGCTACAATGTTACTGGTCTTGGGAGCACAGTTAGAAGAATATCTAGGAGTGCCAGGGCTCCTCATAAGGAAACTTCAATCTTGACTCTGCCCCTGATTCTGACCTTAACCTAGAGACTCATCCTCTTGATCTTGTTTCTTACCTTTAAAATGGATGGAATCATGTTTCTCCTGCTTCCTCACAGAATTGGTCTGTGGTTCAAATTAAATTAACTAGGAAAGCTCTTTAATAACAAAGGAGCATGAGATGAGTGCCACAAACAAATATTTCCTCTTATTCTTTGAATAGTATATTATTTTATACCAATAACCTCATTTCTGCCAGTGTCTGCCCATTTAGGTTGAAATGACAGACCCAGTTTTAAGGTTATCCCCCCAAAGTTCCTTCTTCATGTTTACACTCTCATTTCTGTTTATTCATTCATTCATTCATTCATTCATTCATTCGGCAGGTATTTATTGAGTAGCTACTATGCACCATGCATTATGCCAGCCTCTGAAGATATAATGGACCATTTCCACTTCTACTTGTTTTCATTATCTCAAATAATTTCATTTATTGATTTTGCTCTATACTTCGTATCTCTCGAATCTTTCCTTCTGCTTTCAACAGACTGTTGCAATGATTAATCTGAAGACTATATTTTTCTCTTTGAATCATTTTTTTCAAACTCCACAAATATTTCCTGATTTTTCACCACTTGATTTATTATCTTCAAAAAAGGAATATAAAACTACAGAAGTTGCAGAAGGGAGAGCCCTTTTATCAAATCACTGGACTTCTTTCTGGGGAATATAATATTAACAATTCCTCAAATTGTACAAAGTAGAAAATGACTGTAGAACGTGACTGGCACCCTTGGACTTGAATGAATCTCATACAAAGAAAAACCACTCCTCGTTCAAGAAATTTGCAAAAGACTTACAGATGGCTACATTGTGACAAAAAGAGATGAGAGGAAGAGGGTAGATATCACAGGTGGAAAAAATCACACCTTCCATTCTCTTTTCCTCTGTTCATGTTGAGTGGCTGGGACAAATGATTTGGCATGGATGAAATGGTCTTAGAACTCTTTTTAAGGCATGCATGAGGGAAAGCTGGACTTTCTCATTGGAGTCACACTGTGATGGCCTTAAACACTAGCTACGAGAGTCTGCACTTAGTTTGGGGGTCATGAAGAAATCTTTGACAGTCAATGTTACTATTGACCTTCCTGCCCTGAATTCAAAGTCAACCTTTAATTCAAGTCTGTGGACTCTAAATGTGAGTCAAGTGAGCAGATTGGAAAGCTCCAGGCAACCTTTGGCCAGTTTTCATCAAGGTGGCATAGCAATAACAGACATCATATAATGGACTGTGTGAAGACCCCTGGCTAGGTATGCCTCCTTCACTAACTAGCTAGCCTGTTGATCTTAGAGAAGGCATTCACCTCTGTAAGTTTCAGGCTCTTTTTCTTAGTGATAGAAATAAACTGTGCCAATTTTCCAAGGTAGTTGTAAGAGATAAATATGGTAAATAAATTTGAAAGTGTAAACTTTGAAAGTATAAGGGTTTGTGCTACTATAAGGATTTTCCAATGAAATTTTTTATTCCTCCCCATCCCTCTTCAGGGTGGGACACTGGAGATGGTGCTCCTTTCTGCCAGCATTTCCTTCTTTAAATGGAATGACATCCTGTTACTCTGTCATTTTAAGATTCAGTGTGCTCCTTCTGAGAGTACATGTAGCAATTGATTTGTTTCACCTCTTCTTTTTTAAAACTCTAAAATCATCTACAAAACTACTCCTTCTCGTTTATCCTGCAATGAATTTGTATTCATGAGCAGGCTGCACTAATTACATTGTCATTCTGACCTTAGCTTAGATATCACTTCTTGAGATATCTCTGAGCCACCGGCCACTACACCCCAGGGATCACTCGTCACCCTTCTTTATTTGCTTTATGGCACTTTTCATTACCTGAAATTATGGTCTTTGTTTATTTGCTTGTATGTCACCACAGTCAGTAAGATTTTATTAGTTCATTAAGTGACATACAGTGTCATAGGAACTAGGGATGGGAACTGAACTAACGTGTGCCCTTAAGGAGACAGATAGCAATAAATATTGATGATAATAATATCTATCTATATGTATAAATGTCAGGTGGTAAAAAGTGATACAAAGAAAAATAAAGCAAGCTGCAGGATTAGAGAGGGAAGGTCATTATGGCATTTTATGTCAGATGTTCAGGGCAGGGCCCCCGATTATGTGTACGTTACGTGCCATTGACACCAATGAGTGATGCTCACAATGTCCTGTCCTCAACAGCCCTGCTCAGCTCCCATAGTTCATGCTTATGGCTTTTTTTAGGGAGTCCATACATCTCATATTTGGTCTTCTTTTTTTCCTCTTGTCTTTTATTTTTTCCAGCATTACTGTCTTTTCCAAAGAACCCACCTTCTCTGATATGCCCAAAAGAAGGACAACTTCAATTTTGTCATTTTCACACCAATGATGTTTCAGGCTTAATTTGCTCTAGGACCCACCTGTTTGTCATTCTGGTGGCCCAGTATATCATACAGCTTTTCTACAGCACCGTACTTCAGATGGACCCCCTTTTTTTGTTTCCTATCAGCTTTCTTCACTGTCCACATTTCTCATCCATACACAATAATTGGCAGTACAAGAATATGGATGATCTTACCCTCTGTCTCTAATGACAAAACTTTCTTCCTGGTGATTTTTCCTAATTATTCCATTGATACCCTTCTGAGTCTCAGCCTTCTCTTGAGTTCTTGGCTGATGAGATACTATTCCTTTACAGACCAGAGGGAAGTAAGGGAGAGACTTATGTAGGGAAAAGATGCACCAAGCAGAAAGAACTGAAAGTGCAAAGGCCCTGAGTTGGGGTGTAGTTGATATGTTCAAGGTTAAGCTTGGAACTAAGAGTGGCTGGAGGACAGTGAGCCAAGTGAGACTGACAGGCGAGGAGACGCAGAATAGGTGGTAACCTTAGGCCCTATCAAGTAGGCCTTTTAATCTCTGTTAAAACCTGAGATTCTAACCCAAATGAGATGTGGAGTCCAGGGAAGGCTTTGAGCTGAAGAGCGATGTCATCGGATTCAGTTCATTCTGGATGTCAGGCGAGGGAGATGCATTAGCTGGGAAGAGTGAAAGAGGGAGGAAAAGAAGGTGTGCCGGAACTCCGTCTTACCAGCTCCCTGGACGCCGCTGGGCACCTCGCTGCTCTCACCTGTCGTGTCGCTTGAAATTAGCCATGGTGGGAAAGTTTATGCCATGAAAATCTGCAGAAGCTGTAGATCAGGGATTTCTTTTCTTTCTTTCTATTTTTCTTTGTCTATATCCTTCTGTTGCCTTGCTCCTGCTCCCACTCTCTTTTTCTCTCTCTTTCCTTCCTTTTTTCCCTTCCCTCCTTTTTTCTCAATCCATACTTCCTCTTTTCCTTCTTTCCTTCTGTCTTTGTTTACTTTGTTTCTCTCCTTTTTCTTCCTTTTTGCCACAATAAATGTTTACTTTTTTATAAATAAAGCTTTGATACACATTTACCAGCGCATCTCTGAGGAGCTCATCCAAAGGTTGTTGCCGCGGTACAAACAAAAGATCGCTGTGGCCTAGGTTAGACGAGGGTGGTAGTGAAGGGGCACTGGGAGGTGGTAAGACCCTGGAAGTCACCTTCAAAGGAAGCATTGAAAGGCTTTGCTGAGTAAAAACATTAATAAATGTTTTAATTAGATTTTATTGATTATGCTATTACAGTGGTCCCAATTTTCCCCATTTGCCCCCCTCTGCCCAGTACCCCAGTTCCCCTCTAGCTATTCCCCCATAGTTCATGACCATGGGTCATGCATATAAGTTCTTGGCTGAGAAAAGGATACAAGAAGAGTGGCTTTCAGGTTTTTGACCTGAGTAACTGAATGAATAGTTGGTTGGGATAGAAATGGCCTCAGAGGGAGTATTTTTGGGGTCAAATGTCAAGAATCTGGATTTGAAGACATAAGCATGTAAATGCCCATTAGGTCTCTCCAAATGAAAATATCATGTAGAAAGTTTGATATTTGAGTCTGGCACTCAGGAAAGGAGCCTGGATTAGAGAGGTCAGTTTGGGAATCAACTGCATAGAGAGCAGTATGTCACTGTTCTTCATAATTTAAATGGAGACTAATTGCCTATGAGATTTTTTTTTCAGTTTTCAGGCAGAGCAGAGATGCAATGCTAATGCATAGCTATTGCATCTTACTGAGACTGCTGAGTCAGATATTCTCTTGATACACTTTTTATAATATAATTTCATCAGCTAAGTAAAATTTGCCATGAATTGATTGAATCCCTAGTTAGCCCAATTCAGTTGTATATTTATGCTTCTTGCTTCCTGAAACCAATCTGTTACAGGTACCATATTTCTAAATCTTGTTCGAGGACCTGATAGTGCCTGAATCAGAATTAAATGGGTATTTTTTTTAAGATTTTGTTTATTTATTTTTAAAGAGGGAAGGGAGGGAGAAAGAGAGAGAGAGAAACATCAATGTGCGGTTGCTGGGGGCTGTGGCCTGACTGGGATAAATGGATATATTTTTAATTGTAGAATTCTTCAATCAAATACTAGACCAATTAAATTATTAGTTCAAGGGCCCAGGAATCTGCATTTTAACAAATACTCATTGCTAATAGTATGCACATGAAGATTTCATCACTCCCTCTATAGTATGTAAATAGAAAGTGAGGCCTCTTTTAATCTTTTTTAGATTCTCCCATTGCAAAAAAATTAATGGTTGTTTATATCATTTAAATTACCCACTAATAATCTAAGTTGTTTTGATTACAATAGAATTCAGTCATGAAGATTTCTATCTTTAGCACACAAAACCAAAGTTAATCACTCCTCTTTTTTTGCAAAATGTGTAATTTTACAATGCACTGTAACTTTAGGACACACTGTTCAAACAGAAAAACAGTTTTAATTGTAGAATTGCTGTGATAATTTTGAAAGTTTGCTAAATATTTCTGATTCTCCTCTGTTCTGGATACATGATAGAACTGTGTTGTATTTCCTAGTCTCTGTGTGACCAGGGGTCAGAAAAGGAGTGGAGGTCAATTACTATTGTACCTGAGATAAGAATATTTAATTGCCGATGTTCTTTCATCTTTCTCACACCTTCCCCATAACTGAGGTGGAGGCTGCCCTGTTTACCCACTTACCTGAGTTACAATTAGCAGAGTTCATTTGTCATCTAGTAGTAGACACTGAGTGTGAGCATGAAATACTCCTTTGTAATTTTAAGCCAGTAAGGTGACATTTGGTTATCATTGCAGTGCAATCTTCTTTCTCCAGCAAAACTAAGTTATTTGGACCTGAGTTATCTCATTCAACTAGCTGATATTGTGAACTGACCAAAGCTAATCTGTTCTTTCAAAAATTGTCAGAAATTTGTGTCAATATTTTAATCTTTGACAATAAGAAATAGGTTCGAACTATGTGTCTTCTCTTACAACTTTGTTACCAGATAGTTGCTTAAAAGGCAAACAAACAAAAGCAAATGAAACAAAGCCCTGAGTAAGTTACAGACCAATTTCTGCAAACATCCAAACTTTTGCTAACAATCAGTTACAAAATCCATCAAATAGCCCATTCCAAAAATCTGGGGGTAATCTGTGTTGTCTGTCCTTTGTGTTATGCCATCTGGCACCTTATAGGAGAGGTTTGCCTCTGAGAAAATGTATCAGTATTCTGGTGGCAAAAGCAAGGAGTCTTCCAATAGTTGCAGGCAATAGAACCACTTTCTAAGTTGTGGAATGGGAAATAAATGAAATAGAATTCTAGATCTATGATCCCAAAGAGGTTGTTAGCCTCTTAACCTTGAACTGAGATTTTTATACTTTGTTCACACAATGGTGAGATGATTGCCCAGTATTTCTAGCCAATCACATATCTTGATCACCACTTGTCTCACCAATGAAAACTGTTTCATTCCATTGTAAATTTCTAAGCTCCCACGTACAGTTTCACAGAGCAATACTTGGAAATTTGAAACATTTGTCACAGTTGCCTTGTGTGAAAACTATTCATTAGGAAACTTCAAATCTTAACCATCTTAGACAGTAGATCTCGCCTAGAATTTTCCAAATGTTAACTATTTTTTTTCTGGTTTGTAAATTAAAGATAACTTAATGTACCTCATACTATACCTACTGGAGCATTTTTAAGTAAATTACAGACACTAACAGAATTCACTACGGATTTCTGTTCATTTCTGTTTATGTTCTACTAGGAGCACAAACACCATAAAACTGACCAGAAGCTTACAGTGTTTTACTTAACAGATACAGATGTTTTAATCTTTGATTTTTATTAGCTTACTTTAGAATTTGTTCTCAATATTTCTCTAGTTCTTCAAGAATTATTCATAATTAATTAACCAAAAACATATATAATTAAACTATTTATATATAATGTAAGATTTGTTGAGTGAACCAAAAAACTAGACTACATTGGGTTAAATGAAAATCTGGAAGCACTGGGTTTTAAGATTAGATTCCTCTGTTCTCTTTCTGCATATTCATGGTCTGGGAGGGGGACCAGCTTTCCTTAAGGTTTTAGTTTCCAAATGTTTTGCCAACTATGAATGAACTAGGTCAACGAAGGAAAACATTCTTTCTGCAGCCTGCATGAATATTCTCCTGTTTGAAAAACTAGACTGGCCCATCAATCATTTTGGTAATAGATTCTCACAGTGTTGGAATATAACACATAAAACCTCATCAGGAAGCATACACTTTCCAAAATTTTCACCTCATTTCAAATGATTTTAGTTACTATTATGAATAAATAGTTTTTGAAATCTGTGCCTGCTAATCAAATTGATAAGGAAATTAATTGTAAATACAGCATATAATATTGAATTTTAAAACATCTCTAAAAAACTAGGAATAGTGTTTTAAGTTTTTAAAGTTTAAATAGTAGACTTGTTTTATGGAATATTTTAGTATTAATATTATAAAGTAAAGCAGTATTTTAAAATATAGCTTTCCACTAGTAATTCCCTGAGATTCAAAAAACTTTTCTTTATAAAATTAGAGATATTATACAAATTAATTGCTGGTGGTTTGTTCGCCCATATGACAATCTTTTGTCTCTAAAAAATGTATGGTATTTTATAAACAACTATTACAATAAAATTGCAAGAACACGTTTTCACTTAAAATTCAATTTATGTAAACTGAATTTTGGCCAGACTGTAACTTTTATTCTTAAAGTTGTGCATTTCTAAATTTAGAAAGCACCCCTACAATGAATTGGGCTGATTACTCCCAGCCATTGATTTTATTATTGGGCAGTGGTTTTCAGGGGATCCCAGAGAAGGAGAGAAGACAACTCTCCAAATGGCAGAATGTAAAGAAAAATACTTAAACTTTTTAGACATCGCATTTTAATAAGAATATTTTGATTAGAAGATTTTTTTGAATGAATGTAAAATGAACACTGTATGTTAGTTCATAGAATTTTTAATTTTTGCTTTATTGAGGTATAATTGGTATATAAAAGGATAAGATATTTCAAGTGTGCATCGTGGTGATTTGATATGTACATGCATTGTGAAAGGATTCCCCCATCTAGTTAATTAGCATGCTCATCACCTCCACATTTAACTGTGTGTTTGTGTGCGTGCGTGCGTGTGTGTGTGTGTGTGTGTGTGTGTGTGAATATGGAAAAAGTCCATGGAAATTTTTGATGATGAACACATTTTGATTTCTCTATTTCACAACCACCCCCCCCCCCCTCCAGTAGACACAGCTTCTCTCTGCCAGGGAGCAGGCTAGGGCAATGCTATCCAAAGGGCATTCCACTGGCCAGGCCCTTCCGATACCAGTCAGGAAAAAAAAAGTATGAAAACTGAGAGCAAGCAGTTAGAAAGTTTTACAAAACTTTGACACAGTTATTCTGTGTCTGTGGACTCGCATAATAAAATAATTATTTAATTATTTTCCAGTTACTCATTTTCATTGTCTGTGACTATTTGAGAAAAAAAGTCTTGCTTTTCAGCACGATTAGTTTGAGATGCACTGTGCTAGGGCTTTCAGAGTTTTAAAAAAGATATTATGGGGTGCACCTGATCAATAGAAAAATGTATTTGTGCACTCTGAAATATCAAGCCTGCAACAAGATTGCATATATTCCCCAAGTAACTTATATTTTGATTAATAAACTTCCTCCTCTCTGTAAGATATTCTTAAATATTTATGTGAAAACATTCTGAATGCAAGAAGTCACATTTAAACACTAGATAGAATTTCAATAGAACTGCCTGTATAAAACCCTATTATCAGTTTAATATAGACCCATTTTTTTCCTCTCAGCTATTCCCTAACTTCTGTAGTCAGGCATTTGCCTGTGATGTTCTTTAAATATTTATTAGGGAAGAACTTAACAAAATATGAATTTATCAAACCCAGATGTGATTTCTCCTGAAAATCTTGAATTTTTTGCATTTGGACATTATATACATCTTGTATTTGATCAAGAAAAATATTTTTAAAATCCTTAACAATGAGCTGATGAAATTACTGATTGACAATTACACTAACAAAGTCTCTTATGTTCACAACCACCTGTCTGTTTTCAAACTCACATCAGTGCAGATTGTTCATCGCTGGTGATTCTGTGGGCGAGAGGCATGCAAACAAGACAGCCTTCCACCTTGGGAAGCAAGCAAAGTGAAGTTTAAACATAGACATCAATAGAGGAAAGTTTTCTCTAATTTGTCACTAAATCACTGTTCTCTATATTAAAATCAGCAATTCAGAAACCCTCACACACAAAGAGTCATTGTTTGCTGTGCTTTTGGCAAGCTGGCAGTTGCTTTATAAATGTATTATTAAATTGCCATTACTGCCATCTAGTGGGAAGACACAACCCATGTCACTATGTCGGGGATAGTATCTAAAGCCCTAAAATTCCAGGAGGAAAGGAAAAAACACTATTTGTGTGCCTTAAGTAAAATAGCAAACTGAAAGACACAATGTCATGGATATTGAAACCTAATAGATAACTATTCACTTAATGAGTTAAAGAGGTTTGTGGGGAGATAGAAGGGTAGGAGGGGATGCATACTGCTATAAGACTGATTTTGTATAGAATCAAAATTACGTATAAAATATTGTTTCTGGCTGAACACAGTGAGATCACCTGAATCAGGGCATTTGTTCATTGTTTTTGTGGGGTTTTTTTTACCTACTGGCATGTAAATTAGCTGTTTTGCATATGCTTTTTAAGCCTAAAGAATCAAGATAGCACAGTTCTTCTCAAACTGTAAGGTACCTAGGAATCACTTGGCAATCTGGTTATAATGCAGATTCAGCCTCCATATATCAGTGCCAGAGATTTCTCATTTCTAACACCCCTCAGGTGATTCCTGTGTTGTTCTTCATGTTCAGGTCATACTTTGAGTGATGAGAGCCTCTGAGTAGCTTATCAAAGGGAAGGGGTTCAAAAATGAAGTGAAACCCCACAGAGTGCGCATCTCTATATGTTGTCTTGCTATAATGTATGCAGAAGTTTATTCAAAGGTCTGCAGGGTCAAATTGCCAAATACATTACTTGGCTTCATTGCTTATTATGCCTATAACCTTGGACAAGATACAGAACACACCTATCATTCAGGTTCACCATCTATAATGAAAATAGCAGTCGTATCAGCATACCATGGTTCTTATGAGGAATAAATGGGATTTTTTTAAAATAATCTCATAATGAACCACATGAAATTGCCCTTCTATAGATTAAAAACAAGCATCTGCAATGCTATACAGTTCAAACTAAATGTGTAAACTGTGCAGTGTAACATCTAGCACCTAGTGGCCAATGAATGACACCCAGCATCAAAAGCGCATGTCCCAGAGTAATTGTACAGACACCTGTGACTGTGCTCCTGCCCTAGAAAGTTTCACGCAATGAGAAAAAGAATTTTGAATTGGAAGAAGCCTGGTGTAAATTTGTGAAAGTCATTACCTTGAGGTTTTGAGGGATAAAATAAACAATTTAGGGATTATTCTGTAATGAAATCCAGTTAGTTGTGGAAAACAGAAAGAATTACACTAGGTAAAGAAATATTGGGTTGATTTAGTTTTGCCTTTTCACATTACCAGGATCCAGGCCTAGAGTGGAAGCGTAAATGCATTCACTTTTACGGCAGTTTTTTAGTTTCACAGAAAAATTGAGGAAGGTACAGAGATTCCCCCCATACGCGCTGCTCCCACCCATGCGTAGCCTCCCCCATGATCAACATCGCCACCAGCACAGAACATATTTTGCAATAGATGAGCCTACACTGGCACATCATTGTCACTCAAAGCCTGTAGTTTACTGTAGGGTTCATTCTCGGTGTTGTACTTTCTATAGTTCAAACAAATGTATAACGACACGTATCCACTATTATAGCATCACACAGGATAGTTTCACTGCCCTAAAAATCTTCTGTGCTCTGCTTATGCACTCCTCCCTCTCCCTTAAACCCTGGCAACCACCGACCCTTTCACTGTCTTCATAGTTCTGCCTTTTCCAGAATGCCATATATTTGGAATCACACAGTATGTCGTCTTTTCTGATTGGCTTCTTTCACACAGTAACCTACATTTAAGGTTCTTCCATGTCTTTTTATGGCTTAAAAGCTCATTTCTTTTTAGCACTGAATAATATTCCATTGTCTGGATGTACAACTTTTGGATTTATGAAGCTGGGTAGTGTATTTTTATACAGTATCCAATTCATATATTGCAGTAACACATATAAAGTATGAGAACACAAGAGGACAAAGACTCTAGATAAATTTATTAATGTAAGCCTGTTGTGGGGGAAAATAGGCCAGGAAAATATTTAAAGTTTTCTAAGTTATTTGAGCAAATTGCATTTCATGTATTTGAATTCTCTGTCATGTCTTTCTTATGCTGTATTTTACATGATTAAATAAGTTATGTTACATTCTTTAGTTATGTACTGAATTACAAAAATGTGTCATAAGTTATTCATATTTATAAAGTTTTGCTTCAAAGAAAAGGAAGATTATAACATTGTGATTGGGTGAAAGGATAATAAAACTCACCAGTTGGAAGAAAAACATTCTTTTGAGTGAAGTTATTTCCTTTGCTCATGTAAATAGACATGTCCTAACTTTGGCCCTTGGGCTTTAAGCTTTGCCTGAAGTGTACTTATCTTTACTTTTGTAAAGCATTGTTGGTGAACTGCAGAAAAGCACCTAAAGAATTACAAAAATCTAAAACATTAAATTATGGGTTGGAGTCAAAGTAAGATGTCACTGACTTAAAGTAAAGTTAGGGGACTTTGTACATACTAGCAAGTGAGAGAGAACATACTTTAATTTTCTTTTTGAAAATCCTCCTTTTTCTAAAATTTGAGAATTGAGAATCTTCTCAACCTTTTAAGGTGTATAAGTGATGAATGATAAAGTTGTTTTATAATGAAAGTAATTTTTTTACTGTATTGTTTAAAGAATAATATTCTGGGTTGTAGGAATAATGGCAAAAGAATGTAAGCCAGTCTAAGCTGTTCAGGGCAGACACAGTCATTCAGTTAAATTATTAAATTATCTTTATTGGGTGATGGCATTCAAGCTGAGGTTGTATGAGGAGACCAAGGAATTATTGAATTCAATTCCCCCATGATGCAATACCCACATTTTGTTGTAACAAAAAAGACTCACATTATGGGTACATGCACAAAAGAATTGAAAGCAGGAACTTGAACAGATGTTTGTTTGCCTGTACTCATATTCATGGGATCATTTTTTCACCTTAGCCAAAAGGTGGAAGCAACCCAGGTGTTCATCAAAGGATGAATGGAAAAACAAAATGTGGTATATACGTACACTGGAATATCATTCAGTCTCAAAAAGGAATGAAGTTGATACATAACACAGTGTGGATGTTCCTTAAAGGCATCAAGCTAGCTGGAAAAAGCCAGACAAAAAGGATAGATATTGGATGATTCCCACCATATGGGGTATCTAGAATAGTCAAATGCAATAAGACAGAAAGTATAGCAGTGATTACCAGTGGCTAGAGGAAGGGGAAATGAGGATTTACTGTTTGGTGGGTACAGAATTTCAGTTTGCAATGATGACAAGGTCCTGGAGTTGCCTGATGGGTATAGCTCAGGGGGCCTGAAAAGCAAAGGGTTGCTGGTTTGATTCCCAGACAGGGCACATGCCTGGGGTTCTGGCCAGGCCCCCAGTAGGCAGTGTGTGGGAGGCAACTACACATCGATGTTTCTTTCCCTCTCTTTCTCCCTCCCTCCCCTTCTGTCTAACAATAAATAAATAAAATCTTTAAGAAATTAATTTAAAAAAAGGTTCTGGAGATGGGTAGTGATGATGGCTGCACAATAATGTGAGTGTGCTCAATGTCACTGAACTGTACACTTAAGATTGTTAAAAGGACAAGTTCTATGAAATTATGCATATTAAAAAACTCTAAAAACAATAAACAAGCTCCAGGCATCAAGTAAAATAAAGTTTTTTTGTTGTTTTATTTTTTTGAGAACCAAACAGTCAAGCAAAAATAGTCTATGCTCATACCTGCACACCTAAATTTTAGTGGGATTTACATGTGGCAAATGTTAAGAAAGTTTTTAAAAATAAAAGTGATTTAGTAAAGGTACTATTAGAATATCTGTGAAGTTCAAGGCTACTCTCTCTGATATGATAAAGAATAAGAGAGACTTTCATCACAAAAAAATGTGGAAAATACAGCAAAAAAAAAAAAAAAATCTCCATGCATTCCCCTGCAGCAGTGTTAATTATCACTCAGTCTCTTAGGTTCCTCTGTAAAACTGGTAATTCTCAGACCTGTAGTGGGTTCTCAGTGATTGGGTGCTTATTACTGTGTTTTCTACTGTTGTCAGTTTTCAAGATGTAGATATATAAATTTGATATAAATAAGAAGTTCAACTAAACACTGCACTATAAAAATATGGAGTTTGGGAGTCATAAAAATGAGTTTCAGAACCAATATGCAAATATGTTTATACCCATGAAACACAAGTGTAAATGCCAGAGGGCGCCTCCTCCCCTTAATCCCTCTGGTACTATCAGGCAGATAGAATGGATAGTATCACAAAATATTCCATATAGGCATTTATAGCCGACTAAGCATTTTCCTATGTGACTTCATTTTATCTTCATATCAATCCCTCTGAAATTCCTACGACAAATGTTACTTTAAAAATTTCCAAACTAATGTCGAGACTGTGACTGGCTGACCACTGAGTTAGACACTGAGTGAAAATCAAGCATCGGGTCTTCTAACTCCAGGTCCAATCTCTCCCTTTACGTGCAGCTGCACATTCTACAGTGAGTGGGAACGAAGCACTGAAAACCTTGTGCTTTCATCACACTGGACTCCTCTTAGTCCATAAGTTTATTCCAGAATAAAATGGTGGCAAAGAATACATTAATCCACAACTTACAGTTAATTTACATAAATATTCTTGGATATAGGTGTTCAAATCAATAGAAAGTCAGACTTTTCTTTAGCAGCCTTAATTTTGACAATTCCAAGGGGCAGATGGTCTAAATTTCTGTAGAAATGAAGATAGAATGAATCGTATTCCTCAATCTTAGTGTAAGTAAAGAAACTGGTAGCAAGAGTCAAATTACAGAACTCTTATAGTGCTGCAAAGGAGAGACATAACCAGCCGTGTTAACACAACTTTGAGTGTCTCTTTTTAAACTATTTTCTGTGCATGTATTTTTCCCTCATATAAATTTGTTTACACAGTGCATTCATTGCCTTCCCTACTATTCCAGATTGTTCAAACATTAGTAGATTTGCCTCCACCTTTTTTTTTTCCTATTCACCAAGGTTTTACTTTGTGGAGGCTCAGGCAGATACTTAGGCTCACAGCTCCTAAGATTATTCGCGTTTGGTCAGTGCTCTGGGCTGCGACGCCAATCACCAGCATGACTTCACTGCAAAAACAGACTGCTTTGGTTTTATGTGGGAACATTGTATAACTGGATTGCTGTGTTAGCATAATACACTAGTGTGCAATGGTTTAATGACCACATTTATTGTGTAAAAGTTTATTTTGTTTTCATACTTCATTATAGGTTAGAATTTTTTTCCATATTGCCGTAATTTGTTTTGTTAATTGTTACATGCCACCTTAAAGTTTATTATTCCTCTAAAGGAAATGGCAACTTTGTTCTTTAAAAAGATGTAAAAAAACCCCGCAATAACTTAACTTACTTTTAGAGTACTCTTACTTTCTAGATAGATGCTGTAAAAAACATGAATGTGTGTAGCAAAATCTGTGTTAGGTAACAACTCCAACTGCCTTACTGCCTGAGAGGTATAGTTACCTAAAAATTGAACAAAAATTGCCCTTGAATTTTAGAATGCATTTAAAACAGCCATATAAATCATCAGCCACCCGTGTAGCTGATGCCAGAAAGAAAAAAAAAAAGAATAAAAGATTAACTCAAAAAATAGACTTTAGGTAAGATCTTAAGGAGTAAAAAACATACAAGCAAAATTTAGTTCTTAAGATTACTGATGCAAAACGCTGCTAGTTTGCTAATTCTGTGGTACTGAAATAATACCAAGGGTTAAGGAAAATGTTGCCAAATAGATTTTTAAATAGTATATTTGTTATGCAAATGGAAAATGTTTATTGTAAAATAATGGAAATGCAGATAAATAATAGAGAAATTATGCATAATTCCTGTTTTGAATGTAACCTATGTCTACTTTGGTATATAACCTTTCATACATTTTTTGCATACATATTTATATATATCAATTAGCCCATATTGCTTGCACTGTTATTTTAACATATTATAATTTTTCATAATATAATATGTTCTGAGAATTTTGAGTATTATTTTTTATTTATAAAAGCAATGAATTTAACATGGACAAGGTTAACTCCTTCCTGTTGATTTTGACAAAATATCTGTTCAGAAAGTATAAGATACTACATTCCAACTGACTTGCTTTTCTGGTAACCCCACAGAAGCTCCTAGTGTTCAGACTAAGTGGTTATGCCTGTAAGTCATGAGCACAGCATCTGTGTTTAACCCATGAAGTCTCGAGTGCATTCTAAAACCACTGTGGACAGTGGAGATTCGGTATGCTGGGTGGCTGAGGATAAGCTGGGCTACAGAATGCAGAATACAGGAGTAGGCCAGTTTCAGAAGCAAGTGAACAGGAATCAAGAAATGCTTCTGTGTAGGGAGATTGAGTGTGGTGAAGGTATCAAAAACTGGAGAAGCAGGAGTTGTCAGAATAAGGTGGCATGTAGCAGAATGTATCTATAAACTGAGGACCCAAATCCAAGAGACTGAGAATTTGATATGGGTTATCACAATAAATTTTAAAAGTCCTTGGCATACATTAGTTCTACTAATATTTATTAAGTATGGGCTTGTTTTATACACTATTGCTAGCTTCAAACAGCTCATAATCTACATAGTATAGTAAGAAATGATGGTCAAGTGATATAGTTAGTACAAGGCAGTCTGTAAGTCATGTGGTCCAAGAATAAGTGATATAGGAATTCATGTAGTCAAAAAGTTACTTCTGCCCTGGCTGGTGTGGCTCAGTGGTTGAGTGCTGGCCTGCCAATCAAAGGGTTGCCAGTTCGATTCCCAGTCAGGGCACATGCCTGGGTTGCGGACCAGGCCCCTAGTGGGGGCCATGTGAGCAGGAACCACACATTGATGTTTCTCTCTCTCTCTTTCTCTCTCCCTTCCCCTCTCTAAAAATAAATAAATAATTTTTTTAAAAGTTACTTCTGACTCTGGTATCTAGAAATTTATGATGATAATAACAGCTGATATTAATCAGTATTTTAGTTTTATTTTCACAACACTATGAGGTAAGTTGTTATCAGGAAAATAATGCGTACGGTCTTTTACTGTCTTGAAGCTAAAGTGTCTGGTGTTGAATCTCGGTCACTTACTATTGTGGCTTTTGGCAATTTATTTCACTCTCTGTATTTCAGTTTCTTCTCTATAGAAAAGAAATAATGATTGTATCTGTCTCCTAGAGTTGTTATAAAGGCTAAATGTGTTAATAGACATAAAGTACTTACAAGTAACTAATAATAATGTAGTTATTACTATTAGTTTCATTTTTCATGCTGAAGAAACTAAGATTTGGACAATTTTAGTAATATATCCAGGTTATGCAGGGAGTAGATGGTGTAGCCAGAGGTCAAGTTTAGCTCTGCTCACTCCTGAACCTGAGTTCTCATTTGGCTGCTTTGATGTTTCAAAATTTAAGCATGGAAAAAAGGGTCAAAGGTAAAGATTTCATTTAGATCAAGGCTGACTAAATTCATGAGTTAAATAGGGCAGAGATTAGGAAAGGTTTTTTTTGTTTTGTTTTGTTTTTTGCTATTATTGTTTTTGGAAGGAAGATAGTTTTAATTTAAAATGTCTTGAATTTTTTTTTTTAAGGTAAAATGTATGGCTGTTAGCTGGAAATCCTGTACTAGAACTCAGGATTAGGAGTGGAAGTTGAGATGAGGGAGACACAAGTATCTTTACAGAGTTAACAGTGGATGCTGTGAGTAGATAATAAGATTGGCAGAGAAATAATATTTTACAAAAGCAAAAAGTAAAAACAAAAGCCAAGGTCAGAAGTCAGTGGGAGAAGAGGACCTACAGAGGAGTCCAGCAGGACACAACGCTCGCCTCTTATCAGGGAAGAACAAGTCCTAACATTCCAACAAGGCTATTGCAGGCTCTCAAGTCTGTGGGTGGAGAGGAAGACGTCAGTCTGTCGATCCTGAAATTCTCTTGAGGTATAGGCCTCGAGGGTTTTGAAGAGTCTGGCATAATTTTGAGGGGTGAAGGGGGGCACATAGAGAGATGTGGGTAGGAAGAGTACTATTTTTAGAGCATTCAAATATACCAAGGTCCTCTTTCTTTTGTTCCATCGCTGGTCTGTAAAGTATTTTTCCAGGAGTATCTGGAGCCGTGTAAGGGTCCTCTGGAATGGCGGGTGAGATTTGGTTTCATCAGAACTTTTAGAGGGAAAAGAGCGGCCCTGTAGCCACTGCACCTCCTCTCTGGAGTGGGATTTTGACACAAGAAACATGCACAGAAAGTTTTAGGACCCACCCTTTTACAATACTAACTGCAAATGACTATTCAAATTCAAATTAATTAAAATTAAATAAAAAATAGTATGTTTCTAAGTTGTACTCCAAATTTCAAAAGTTCAGTTGTCACATGGGGCTTTTGATTATTGTACTGGATGGTGTTTTTTTCTTTCCTTTTTATTGCATTTATTGGGGTAATACTGGTTAACAAGATTATACAGGTTCTAGGTGCACAGTTCTACACTGCATCATCTGCACACTGTGTTGTGTGCTCAACACCCCATGTCAAGTCTCCCTCTGTCCCCCTCTCCTCCTCCCCTCCTGCCCTGCAATCACCACCCTGGTGTCTGTGTCCATGAGTTTTATTTCTCTTTTTTCTTTTCTGTTCAATCTATCCCCCACCCCTATCATGACAGTTGTCAGCCTGCTCTCTATGAATCTGTCTCTATTTTGCTTGTTAGTTCATTTTGGTCATTAGATTCCACATATGAGTGAAATCATATGGTATTTGTTTTCCTCTGACTGGCTTATTTCACTTAGCATAATGCCCTCCAGGTTGATTAATGCTGTTATAAAGGGCAAGATCTCCTTCTTTTTTTACAGCTGAGTAATATTCATTGTGCAAATATCCCACAGCTGTTTTATCCATTCATCTACGGATGGGCTGCTTCCAGATCTTGGCTGTTGTAAATAATGCTGCAATAAACATAAGGGTACATATACTCTTTTGAATTAGTGTTTCCAGCCTCTTTAGATATATTCCCAGAAGTGGAAATGCTAGGTCATAATTCACAGTGTTGGTTGTAGAATATATTCATCATTCCAGAAAGATCTACTAGACAGCATTACTTTAGGTGATGTATGTCTTAAGATTTCTGTGATTTTTAAAAAGTTATTGTGGTTTAGTTACATGACAGTCATATGACTAGTTTTTACATTTCAGATATTTATAACCACATAAATAGCAATGATAAATAATAATCAACAATTTTTGTCACATCCTGTTTCATCCCATCTATGACCAAAAATTATCTTTATCTCATTTTTTCAAATAAAATTTTAACTATTAACAAACTTTTATTTTATATCATAGGCACAAGATAATCACCTATCAATATTTTGATCAGTTTATCAGTATAATATAGAAATCATATTTAAAAGCTAAATATTACCTCAGAAATAAAATATTGCAAAGAATATAAAAATATTTCTTTATGGATTATTATCTGAAAAATTCCTTATTTGAATTTTATAATTACTGCTTTTTATTCCATTTGAAAATGAAAGAAGTTTCTCATGTAGGTATTAACTAGAATTTCTACATGATAAATATACGTTTTTGTCTAATAAATATCGATATGCATTGAGGGACAGAAATTTCAGCTTATCAAAATGATATTTAAAAATGACATTGATTAATATTACAAGAGGTGCCTCCTTGTCACTGCGATGGCACTTGCAGTTAGCATGGGACTGAAGGCATGCCATCTGTGGGTAACTGGTACTTAGTTTTTCAAATATGAAAAATGTCAAAATAATATTCCTTGACATGTTACTTGATGACCTCCATATTTTTACTAATGTATTTTCTGTCTCATATAAAATACAAGTTATGTTTTTTGCATACATTTTTAGGAAACTGAAAAAATATAGTAAGGCAGTTTTTACTCAGACATGGATTTAATTTTTAATATGAACCATTTCAGAGGAAAATGAAGGGCTTCTCTATGTGTGCGCTATATGGTATTTGTCTTTTCTCAGTCAAGTATTTCCAAATATGATCTACCATAAATTTCTTATTATTTATTGTTTCTGTTTATTAGAGACACCTGGCCATTACTTGTCTTTCTCCAAAATTTTGACTTCCAGTCTCATGTGGAAAGAGAAGAAAAGTTGATTTTTGACATTATTTATTGATATTGAAAACATGGAAAATTTTGCCTTGGCTGGTGGCTTAGTTGCTTGGACCATACTCTTGTGCACCAAACAGCTGTGGGTTCGATCCCTAGTCAGGGCACATACCTGTGTTGTGGTTGCAGGTTCAGTCCCCTGTTGGGTCGCATACGAGAGACAACTGATTGATATTTCTCTCTCACACCGATGATTCTCTCTCACTCTCTCTCTCCCCTTCTCTCTCTCTAAAGATCAGTGACCATTTCCTCAGGTGAGGATTAAATATGCATATGGCAGATTCTGAATATTCTGTTTGGGGGGCAGTTTATAAAAAGTGAAACTGAATTTTTCCTCCTAGTAATTAACAACGATGGTAAAGTGATATTCTACTTGTGTTAGTCTTACTTTTAAAAATGTGTTACAGGAAATTATAACAAATATTAAATAAGATTAATTCTACTGTCAACTAAAGGATAGGGATAAACCTGTTAATGTGTTTTTATTTTTATTTTTGTAGACCTTAACTAAGGAGTGGCAGAAAAGCAAATAGGATAGTTAAACAGTAGCAGTATGAATGTTCTGTACTAGAAGAGTAAGCTACAGTTTTGGAGGGAAACATCTAATTCTGGAGCACAAGAGGAAGCTAGAAGCTGTTGAAATTATTTTTATCTTAAGTTCATTTTTGTATATTAACTTCTGGGCTAACTCATCAGTTATTTAGCTATAACTAATGCTTGGAATGATTCTTCATTGTTCCCAAACATTTCCTGCAGGTGTGATTGCAAGTCACTTTGTATTTGTTCAATGGGTTCAAGTAGTTATGTAGAGACCAATGGTGTTGGATTCTGGAGCCTGAAGCTTAAGGCAGATTTCAGTTCTTCAAGATTAGCCATGGATTATCTGTTTGGGGAGTTTGGACTTTTACATTTTAATTTGTATTTTAAAATAAGTCCCTCCCTTAGATGACCCTGGACTCTTGGATCAGTCAACTTCTGTCACCATCTTGGCGCTTTCAGTTGATTTGCTTAGTTATACATGTTCAAAAACAAGGAGTAACTCTGCTGCACAATTGAAATTTTTCTTCTGGCCTTCATCTTCCTTCAGCTCTCACATGACTAACTCATCCATCTGCCCTCTCCCGTGCTCCTTATATATTATGTTACCCACACTAGTGTTCTATTGTTGTGGCTTTAAAATCAGACACACTCAATTTCAGGTGTTTGATGTCGAAACTTTAATTTGGAATCACAGGAGGTATGTTTAAAAGGAACATATTAGATTTTCCTTTTAAGAGGATACACCTCTTCATCCAGTTTTGAGGGCATTACTTATCTTCTCTGTCTTCTACTTGTCTATGTCTTCAGGCATTTATACTTAAGGTTCATTATGAGGGAGAGGCCAAGTTGTGGGATTTTGTTCCCTTTCCATCTTCCATTCTTTCTCTTCCCAACAGCGTCCTGTCTTCATTTTTGCAGTTGTCTCTCCCAGTCTCTCCCAAGCATTTCAGGGGGAACCCATTATCCTAGAACCACTGGTAGCTTGGCCTAATTTCTGATTTAAAAACTCTGTATGTCCATTAACTTCCATTAACTCAAGCCCTTGTCCTTCTGTAAAATTAATCCCTCAGATAGCTTTAGCTGCAATTGCCTGGTTTTGTCATTGTTTGTCATTTGCTCTTGTTCAACCTCTCACTCAGGAAGAGGGCTTTGCTTAAATCTCTGGTTCCAAGCAAAGATCATGGCTTCCCTGGAGTCCTCCAACCCACGTGGAAGATTTTTTGTTCTCCTGGTACAACCAGGGGCTACAATTCTGGCCAGCTCTGTGCTTGTCCTTTCAGCCCCACATGCTGATGTGCATTTCTTTGTGGGTTTCATTCACTGAGATTTCATCTGTTTTTGAGGCTGGCTCTGTCTTCTGGTTTTTTTCTTTCTGCATTTCATCTACCTCATCATGGGTTTGAAGCGATAGCAATACATCACATCATGAATTCTGTGCCATCTTGACTGGGATTTTCTTTTTGCTTGTGTGAAATCTATAAATGTTTTCTTAAAAAGCAATGTTGTATTGGGTCTCTCCAAATATAATTTCATACATATATGTGTATATGATGCTAAATGATACTTTTCTTGGTGAGCTAGAATTTTGAAAGAGGTCTTACATCTGAGAACCATGATATATGTATTCACACATTGTAAAGAAATATTCTAAAACTTCAGATTGGACACTAGAGAAAGTAACCTTTCTCTGTTTTATCGAAAGGTGTAGTTATTGACCACAAAAACTCACAAAAGCATCCCATGAGAAATTTCACTGGCACAAGTTACAATTGCACTAATTAAGAAAGATCCCTGCTGCACCTTATTTATTTCTCTCCTTTGATCATGAGTCAACATAGTGAATGGGGAGAGGAACTTAAGGTGTGAATTGTGCAAAGAAGTGACTATATTCACCTTTTCCTTTCTTGATCATTGCAACTTTTGAGCCTGAAACTAGCTCAGCTAGAAGAAATGAAAGCATGAAATTGAACTGTATATTTTAAATCAGGGATTTATCTCCAAAAAGTATGGATCTTTCTAAGAACTTTCTAGGAAGAAAGCATGTTGATTCAGAATAGCATGATTGTGAGACAGTGGTAAAAAAAAAAAATGTTTTCTTTCGGATTTTGATTCCTACCAAGCCTAGGTTGTTCAATAAAATTGTTCAGATATTTTATGTGAGACCCTAGTTGAACATTCTCTTTGCTGTTATACTTAAAGATACAACATTGAAAATCTTAAAAGAAAAGGCTACAGGTTTTTAAATATTCATGTGTATACAGACTTTTTGATTGAGGCAAAAATGTTTAATGAAATCAAACCTTCCATACTTTAAATTGCAATCCAACTCACATGAATACAAATGAGCTTAAAAATAAAATTGCATGTGCATAAAAAGTCAAATAAGGAAATATAAATCAGCAGCTGGATTTGTATCTATTTAATTCTAAGCCATGGTAAGAGAATCACTCTGCTGCGGCTCAGTCACACACTACTAAAAAACAATTCATGACTTTTTTTCCATTTTATGTAATATTTTATTTTGCCCAATTATGTGTTCTCATAAAAAAGACCTCTGTGACTTATATAAATGTTAAAAGGAGTTATTTCTGGTAAATGTTATTGGCAATAAGAAATTGGCTTACGTAAACTATTTTAGAATTGCTAGGGGTTTTTATGGAGATCAAATTTATCACCATGTAAATTCATGACATACATTTTATAGCTTTGTTGTTATTCTTGTTTTTTTTTTTTGTGTGTGTGTGTGTGTGTGTATATAACCTACTGTATTCTTTGCTCACATTGTCCAGTTTTCTGATTCCTTTCTCTTGAATTTTTCTAAGTGTCAGATAAATTGAATGCTATTAGTGAAGATGATGTAATTCGAATGTTTTTATAAATTACAATAAAATGTTACATTGCTAGAGTAAATTATTCAGTATATGATGCAAGCTAAAAAAAGATCCCTTCAATCCTAAAAATTATTTAAATCATAATAGCCTGTATAGAATTGAGTGATATTTTGATATTTTCAAATATTAATTATAAATATAAGATTTAGAGTTGGCAACTAAATCACATTTAGTTATATTCAAGATCCACTTGTTTATTGTAAGATTAATCAGCATAGTTGTCAAGTATTTGCCAACATATATAAAAAATAGACATAACTATTGAACATAATAAATGCATAAATACCAGCTGAAAGTGCAGACTTGACAAGAAAAAATTAAGGACATGAATGAATTCTATACTATATAAAAATTCTATTTTATATTACCAATTAGAAATTGGGTACAGATGTGTAATTTGGTTTTCATAGAGAATATTTTCTTTTAATTTTACTTATAGGCAAAATTACATGCAAATTCTGAGATTTTAATGTCTTCAAGTGAGGTAAAAGACAGGAATTCAAAAGCACATCTGAATAAATATTTCATATTTATTAATTCTGAGAGCTTCATGGTGAGCTGTATAATCCTTTGCCATCCAGGAAACTTATTACAAAAACTTGTCCAATAGAAGTAGATTGACATTAAAAGGGAAAAACTAAATATAATTCATTTTCCAAGACACAGAAATATGCTAAACAAGGTAAAAATGTCATTTTGCAAATTTAAAGTGATATTGAATTGTAACTTAATTTTATATTAGACATCATCATCATATTGTTATTGAAGAAAGACAGATTTTATTGACCAGAATTATTTACTTTATTTTAGATTAAAAGCTGCTTCCTAACATATAAATTGACCTTTGTATCTACTTTTCTGAGATATTATTGACTTAAACTTACTGATTAAATCATGTAGTTAACTCAATTACAAGGTTCATAACTGATAAAGCCTTAGTGTGGTTTATAATTTCATAATATGAACTGACGTTTCTCTGGTACTAGGCAGTCTCCAAAATGCTTTCATAAGCACGATCTTTTCCTAGTCCTACAACGATCTTTGCAGGAGGAAATAATATCGTTTGTTTAGAGATGAGCAAATTGAAGTGTCAGAGATTAAAGGTCTCATCTAGTGGATGGCTGAATCAGATCTTCATTCATATCAAGGGAGGGAATGCAGAGTCAAAGTTAAGTAAGAGTCTGGACACTGGAGTCAGAAGGTCTGAGTTCAAACTGAGAATTTTCCTTTTAGCAGTTGTGTGCCTTTCAGCGATTACAAAAGCTCATGTGTGTAACTTTTCTTACTCATTTAAATGGGAATAATAAAAATGTCAGCATGAAAAGGTTGTTGTAATGATGGCATGAATTGGCAGCTGAGAAGTGCTTTTAGTTTTAATTTATATTTATTGGATATCCATAATTTTATGTTGACTATTGATTAGTACCAATTCAACCTAGAGATTATAAATTGTAGCTGTTTGATGTACTGGTCAGAATTCTTTCAGCTTTAGTGACAGATGTTTAACTTAAAGTAGCTTAAACAAAAAGAGTTGAAATATCGGACTACTGATTTGGGCAAGTTGGTCATAGCAACTTACACATTCAAAGGAAGACCCGAATCTCAACTTTGATGACCATGGAGACTCAGCTCTTTCCCAGTCCCATGTCCCTATCCATTTCTCATTTCTGCCGTCGTCTCATGGGTTCACTCCATTCTCTCCTACAACAGAGAGGCTTTGTCCATGTCAATCTCAAGGAAAGACTCTGACTGGCTCTGCTTAACATATGTGTCCACTCTTTTTATTTCCACCAGTATTGCTAGGGAGAAGGGGAAATACTGGGTTACATGCTCATCTCTGTCTAGGGCAGGGGTGTCAAACTCATTTTCACTGGGGGCCACATCAGCTTCACGGTTGCCTTTAAAGGGCTGAATATAATTTCAACTCCTTAACTGTTAAGGAGTAGTTAAATTTATACAGTCCTAAAATTATTTCACCGCTTTGAAGGCAAACACAAAGCTGATGTAGCCCTGGGTGAAAATGAGTTTGACATTCTGGTCTAGGGAATTGGTTTGTTATCTGAAGGGACTGAATGGAAACATATGCTGGTCAGAAAAAAGAAACAAAAGATGAGAAAGAAGGCACCATGTCTGACTCACTAAAAATCACAGAAAAATACTTACAAGTGATGTTAAACACTAAATCTGCCCCCTGAGGTTCTCATAAGGTCATCTTCTCACTTTACATGAATACTGTGCTGTGATGCCATCATGCTAGCTGTCCCCTGCAGAGGCTCTGGGCCTTGCTGTCATTTGAGCACAGTGGAGAGGATTTGTTTGCTCACGTCTGTCTATACCAGCAGATAGGCAGGCTGCAATAGTCTGACCTCAAAACAGATCAGCAGAGATTGCAGCAACCTCATCCCTGAAACATTTGTCAAGCATTCATGTATTATATTAAGATGATAGCAGAATCTTTACTTTGATAATTGCCTAAAATTCCTTAAAAAACGAATAAAAGCACTAGTTACTTTGTTCTTGTTTTGTTGCCAAGGTAGCATCCCTGTATCACCTTTGAGGAAGCATTCATATCATTAAAATAGTTTAAAGTCATTCAAAGGCATAATTATCAAGGCATGAAATTTGAATAAACTATTTGCCAAGCCCCTTTGGCGCTTCTGTGGTTTCTGGGTGGTACTTCGCAAACCATCAATCTAGGAGTTTGGGGGGAGGTGGAATTAGAGAACTGTCAAATTATGGAGTTCATTTGGAGTAATTAAATCTTCACTTCAAAGAAAAAGAACTTTATATTTAACAATAAAATTATCCTAAATTGGCGCATACTTCAAGTATGCGACTGGTTTAATGCTTAAGGACTATTTCCGCTCTACACTTGGTAAGAATTGTTTTCTCACATTAGGTAAAGTCTAAAGTTTCCTTCTGTATTCATAGTTGAACTCATCGCCCACTCCCCAAACCTGCTCTTCCTTCCATTATTTCTAATTCAGTAGTTGCCCGTTCAAGTCTGAAGCCTTGAAGACATCCTTAACCTCTTTACCAGCTCTCTAATCCATATTTAATCAGTCAATTTTTCTAACACCTAAATAACTCTTAATTCATCTACTTATTTATATCATTATTTTTATTCCTCTAAATTAGGCCATTATCCTATTTACTGAATTACTTAAACAGGCATTTTATCAGTTTTCTTGTTCTCAGCCTTGCGTCCTCTGATCTCTTCTCCATGCCTCTGCACAGTGATCTTTCTCAAAAGGAATCCTCGTCCTGCTAAAACTGCTCTGTGGCTCCACTGTATTTAGAATGGAGCTTCATTTTTTTTACTTGGGTTTGAAGCCCTTTACAATTGATGCTTGTTCCCCTCTACAGGAGCATTAGGATCTAGATCTGAATCCTGACTCTGATTAGTGTTAAAATATTGGTTAGGGTGTTAGTTCTTCTGATCTTCATTGCATAGGAGCTTCTGACTAAAGAATATCTTTATATTGTTTTATATTGTTATATTGTTTTAGACGATTGGGGAAAAAAGGTTTTGAAAAAGCGTTTATGCTGTCCTTGATTTTGTGTGATTATTTTATGGCTGAATGATCTCACATGAATTTATAATTAATAGTAACATGAGGCAGCTATCAAACACCATGGTAAGATTTATAATGATATTATTTAAGTTATTAAGGTTATTTTTTCTATGCCTCATGTTTATTTTGAGGTGGATACATAATCTAATGATATAACTTTAAACATTTATTATTTTTTTCTTTTAGCATTGTTTTCTTATCTTTCCTGTGAAACACACTCCTAGTTGTAACGTCCCCAAACGTATGCTGTCCCCAACCAGGGTAAAAGTGCACATATGCCTAGCTCCCTTCCCCACCCCACCACGACATCTGTAACAGCTCTCCAGTAATTGAAAATACCACTGGTAAAATGACTAGCTATAATTATCCAATAACAAATGAGAGAGGATCTTCAGTGTCATGGTGTTTGGCTCTTAAATTCAATCCAAATTATTTTTGTGTGGTTGAGTGCTACAGATTTTTTTCCTCCCTTTTCTTTCTTAGATGCTACATGTAGAAACCCAGGACCAGCAAATATGCCTAAGATTGTTCAGTTGGTTTGTAGTTATACTCTCATTTCTAGAGTGCTTTCTCCTGTATTTCCCTCTCCAGTGGTCTGAAAATCTATGTGAGGGATGGCAGGCATAGGCAGCCCCCACTTAGACACTTCAGAAAACTGATACTCCAAGTGTTTGGGTCTTATCTGAGATGCAAATCTGCATAATGAAACGAAAACCCAGTCTTCTGTAGCAACTGAACATGTGTGTGTAGGTGTGTGTATGGCAGACACACACACATGCATATTTGTGAAGGAGTATATATTTCAACATATATATCTGTGTGAATGCATCTCCTCAAGGCAATACAGATGGTAATATATAGAGTGAAATATGCCAGAGGGAAAAATTATATACAGATTCTGCTTATGTAAGAACAAAAACTGTGTGAAATTGTCAAGACAGAAATTGTCAAAGGTTTTTAATTAGTATTTAAAATGATTTGAGATTTTGTTACAAGATAAATTTTGTTTATAATAGCTTGAAACTTATTACTTTATATTTTTGAATCTTATCAATAAATACACCTATAAAGCATTTAAATTCAAAGTAATTAGTTAGAAGATGCAGAATTGATAAAACAAATAAATGTAATGATTATCTTAAAGTACTTCCTTAAAGACCAAGATATACAGATATGTTTTTAAAAAGTAATAGATGATATTAATTTAACTGTAAGCAAACCCAGTACTAACAGAGTTTACCCATGAAATGTGACCATTCCTTTGGAAGTGCTCTTTGATAATCTCACAATAATGTCCAACCTAAATTCAAATTTCATCCACATTAGATAAAGGCTCAAAAATATTCTATTTAACTCTGTGGTATAGCTCTCTCTCTGAATGCTGACACAAGGGTTGAGAGTTAATCATGTGTATTCCACAACCGACTGACTTTTGAGACCAATTTTAGTTTCAGATGGGAAGTAATGGCATTTTCTTTTAAGGGTTCTTTTATATTATGAATGAATCTCATGCTTTTGAAAAATGGCAGTGTCTTATGTAGCTGGAAAAAAAAGGAAGGCTGAAATTGGCTCCACAAATTTAATCTAATGCTAATGAGGTTTCTAAGTTTTGTGTAAATAGAAACACGTATGTAATTAGTGTTGAGCAGCATATGGAAACCAGCAGCAATGTGGTTTTTATATGTGCATTTAAGGACATCAGAAGAAATTTATTTACAAACATATACTTTGGTATAACTTGCCGCTGTAGACTGCAATGCCTTACAATATTTAACAGATGTCTATTTCCCCCTGTGTTTTAATACTATTTTTCCCAAAATATTAAATTTTGATGTTTTGAACTGTGCTTGGCTGCCACTTGACCTATACCCTTATTAAGTGTTTTTAAAATGTTTACTTCCATTTTATTTCTTATATCTTTAAGTGAAATTATGCTTATATAACTTAGCTCCATGTCTGCCCCTCCATATGCACTCAATAGAAGTCCGCATACAGGAAGAGGGGATAAATTCTTTTCTAAAATATGTTTATTATATTCTTTCCATTACCACTTAACCCTGGTATAAGCGCCTCCCCCATGCAATCATCACACTGTTGTCCATGTCCCTGAGTCCTTTTCCTATTACATTCATGTCTTTCATTCATTTTAAGTTTATTTTTGTGCATGGAATAAGATAGTTGTCCAGTTTCATTTTCTTGCATGGTACTGTCCAGTTTTCCAAACACAATTTACTGAAGAGACTTTCCTTTTCCCATCTACATTCTCGACTCCTTTGTCATTAATGAACTCATGATATATGTGTGAACTTATTCTGTTTTATCGATGATCTACACTAATCCCATATTCTTTGATTATTATAGGTTTGTAATATAGTTTAAAAGCAAGTTGTATTATGCTTCCAGCTTTGTTATTCCTTCTAAAGATTGCTTTGCCTATTTGGTGTCTTTTAGGGTTCTATACAAACTTTAGGATTGTTCCAATATTTTTGTGAAAAATGTTATTGAAATTTTGATACCGATTGAACTGAATTTCCAGATTGCTTTAGGTAGTATGACCATTTTAACACTATTGATTCTATCAACTCATGACTACAGGATATCTTTCCATTTGTGTGTGTCTTCTTCAACGTCTTTCACTAATGTTACAGTTTTCAGGCCATCTTGTTGATGTTTATAACTGGAATTTTAAAAATACAATGGCCCTACTCAATTTGTACATAAGGGCTTTAGGTCAGGCACCAAGTCTGTCCCACTCTCATAATATTGCATTGCGTTACGGTTTTATTGCTATATTTATACATTTGTAAAATATGAATAAAACAGTAAATCTTGAAGTCATGTGACTAATACACAAATACATGTCCATTGGAGGTAAAGAAATCCTTCTGATTATGGAGGAATGTGATAGTAATTGGTTGATTTGGTGGAGGATTTGAGGTGTAATAAAAATAAATGACTAAATAAAAGATTACTATCTAAGTGATCATTAATAAATTAATTTTATTATTAAATAAATAACATATATACCTTTAGATAATAGATTCCAGATAAATCATATCAGATCACACCCTGATAATTTTGTAAGTCATTGTCTAAAAAGAATTGCTGTTCACTCACTTATCACCTTGTCATGTAAAAGTCATCCTTAGCAGTGGAGTTACCACCCATGTATGTAAATAAATAACTCAGTAGGTTGTATGTGATCTTTTGTAGCAAGCACAAGATTGTTTCTTGAGCCTCCTACCTTGAGTATGAGCATGCACCTGCAAATGACAGATCTTAGAAAGGAGAAGAGCTGTATAGAGTGTTAGTTCTTCATTTGATTGGTACTAAGAAATGTTAGGAGGTGAGCCCTCAAGAGTCTTGGAAGAATATCTTGATAAACTAAAGACATCAGAGAAATCCCTGAATAAAATATTCTATATCTCATTCTCTTTCTTTTCTCCTCCTCCTCTTCCTTCTTCCTCTTCCTCTTCCTCCTCCTCCTCTTCTTCTTCTTCTTCTTCCTCTTTCTCTTCTTCTTCTTCTCCTCCTCCTCCTTCCCCTCCTCCTCCTGCTCCTTCTTCTTTCCCTATTAAGCTTGTTGAGGGAATAGCTCAATGTCTTTCTCTAACCTCAGGTAATGTTAGAAATGGAGACTGAAATTCTGAAGAGATATGAGAATTTATGATATCTGTATTTGTGTATTTATAATGTTTGCATGAACAGCAATAATGCAAACCTTGGGGAAAACAGAGTTAACATTACTTTGGGGGAATGGGGACTAAGACATGGTCTTTTCCTTTAGAGTTGATGTACGATGCTATTTTACATCAGTTTCAGGTGTACAGCATAGCGGTTAGGCTTCTATATCACTTGTAAGGTGATCCCCTGATAAGCATAGTACCCACCTGGTGCCATGTATAGCTAGTAAGTATTTCTTATGCTATAATTTTTATCCCCATGACAATTTGTAATCACTAATTTGTACTTCTTAATCTTTTCAGCTTTTTCACCCAGCTTTTCTAACTCTCCTTCCATCAGGCAACCAGGAATTTTTCTGTATCTATGAGTACATTTCTGTCTTCTTTATAAATCTATTTTGTTCTTTAGATTCCACATATGGATGAAATCATATGCTACTTGGCTCTGATTTATTTCACTTAGCACACACTTCCATGTTGTCTCAAATGATAAAATTTCATTCTTTTTTATGGCTAAGTAATATTGTATTGTTACTTGGCCATATATATATCACATCTTCTGTATCCAGTTGTCTATTGATGGACACTTAGGTTGCTTCCATATCTCCATATCTTAACTATTATAAATAACACTGCAATTAACATAGGGTTGAATATATCTTTTTAAATTACTCTTTTGGATTTCTTTGGATAAATACCAAGAAGTAGAATTTCTGGGACATATGGTAGCTCTATTTTTAATTTTTGGATGAATTTCTATACTATTTTCCATAGTGGCTGCACCAATTTGCAATCCCATTGACAATGCACAAGAGTTCCCTCTTCTGCCACTTGTTGTTTATTGATTTATCAATGGCAGTCATTCTGACAGGTGTGAGGTGATATCTCACTGTGGTTTTAATTTCCATGTCTCTGATGATTAGTGATGTTGAGCATCTTTTTGTATGTCTCTTGGCCATCTGTATGCCCTCTCTGGAGAAAGGTCTGTTTAAGTTCTCTGCCCATTTTTAACTGTGTCACTTGGGGTTCAGTTGTATGAGTTTTTATACATTTTAGATACTAGTCCCGTCAGATACAGCGTTGGCAAATGTGTTCTCGTGTGCAGTAGGCTGCCTCTTCGTTTTGTTGATGGTTGGTTTTCCTGTGAAAAAACTTTTTAGTTGATACAGTCCCATTTGTTTTGTTTTATTTGTCCCAGGAGATATATAAAAAAAATTACTAAAAGAAATGTCAGGCATTTTACTCACTATGTAGTCTTCTAGGATTTTTTACAAAATTAAATTTATTGATGTGATATTAGTTCACACAATCATACAGGTTTCAAGTGTACAACTCAATGAAACATTATCTGCACACAGCATTGTGTGCCCATCACCCAAAGTGAAGTCTCTTTCCATTCTCGTTTTTCCTGCCTTTGCCCACCTCCACCTAGCCCTGACCCTCCTTTCCCTCTACCACCACACTATTGTCTGTGTTTATGTGTTATGTATGTATATTTTTTGGCTAACCCCTTCACTTTCTTTCATCCAGTCCCTCTTCTCCTCTGACAGTTGTCAGTCTGTCCTATGTATCCATGTCTCTGTTTCTGTTCTGTTCATCACTTTATTTTCTTCATTAGACTCCACACATAGGTGAGACCATATATTTGTCTTTCTCTGACTGGCTTATTTGACTTGGCATAATATTCTCCAGGTCCATTCATGCTGTTGCAAAAGGTAAGATTTTCTTCCATTTGGGGGGGTGTATAGTATTCCAGAAGATTTCTTATTGTATATGATGTAAGAAGATAGTCTGGTTTTATTTTTTGTGTGTATCTATTTAGTTTTCCTAACACAATTTATGAAATAGACTGTCCATATCCCATTGTATATTCTGGCCTCCTTTACCATAATTAATTGACCTGATAGGCCTGTGCTTATTTCTGGGTTTTCTATTCTGTTCCATTTATTTATGTGTCTGTTTTTATGCCATTGTCATGCCATTTTGATTACTGTAGCTGTGTAGTGTAGTCTGATATCAAGCACAGTGTTACTTTCAACTTTGCTCTTCTTTTTCAAGATTTCTGTGGTTATACAGGGTCTTTTGTGGTTCCATGTAAATTTTTAAAAATATTTCATTTTATTTTTTATTTTGGAGAGAGGGAAGGAAGGGAGAGAGAGGGTGAGGAACATCAATGTGAGAGAGAAACAATGAGTGGTCACCTTTGTTGTGCCCCAGGGCACCACACCTGCAACCCAGGCATGTGTCCTGACCAGAAATCAAACCAGCAATCTTATGGTTCATGGGACGATACCCAACCAACTGAGCCACACCAGCTGGGACTCCATATAAATTTTAGAACTGTTTGTTCTGCTTCTGTGAAAAATGCTACTGGTATTTGATAGGGATTGTATTCAGTTTATTTATTGTCTTGTTGAAGATGCCCATGTACCAAAAACAAACAGACAAAAAAACTGCGTCTTCTTAAATGAGAACTTCAAATTTATATATATACACACACACATATATATACATTATATATACATTATATACATATATATACATTATATATACATATATATACATTATATATATACACACACATACATACAGTATTGTGCATGTCTAAGAGTTTAGTGTTTCTCCACAATGAAATAAATTGGATTTCCATCATTTGAAAAATTAACTAAAGTATTGGCATGGTATAGTATAATATGTCATACAATAAGGATAATGTTTTATTCCACAGGTGCACTGAAATACAAGAGCATAATAATACAGTAGCATGATTTTAGTGTGGTCCTATTACTCTCTTAATTGGAGAATCTAAAACAAATTAAAGAACTTTTATTTTTAAGAGACTAGAATGATTGTTCTCTGGGATAGACTGCTCTCCTTATTCATGTGTTCTGTGTAGATTAAAAGAGGATTTTAACATTGATAATAGTTAGTTCTTATGATCCCATATGTTGAATATAAAATATCATCATTTTACAAATTAAAAACTTTTAAAATCAGCCATTGCTGCATATTTAGTTAAAAAGTATAAAATTCTTATCCTGACTGGAATATCCCGAATGGATTTAGTGAGCTCCTAATCTTGACCATTTTGGCAACTTTTGATTTTAATACTTTGAGAAAGAATTCAAATTCATTTAAATTACACATTGAAATTCAGATAGGAATAACTTAATAATACTCATAAAAATGAAAAAGAATAATATACTCAAGATATTGTTGACCATCTCAAAACTAAAGATAGGTAGGTTAGTGGACAGGAATGTAGAAATTAATTATTCATGAAAGTAAATCTGGCATTGAAACAACATAATGCAACTTTGAGTAAATCAATTCATGACTCTAAATGCCTTCAATTATAAAATGATAGTGTTGAACCTCACAAACATTCAGCTCCATCCTTTTATAGTCATTTTGGGACATGATGACTTTATTTAAAATATCATTGACATGTAAAAAAAACTTTGAATGTGTTCCACAAAATCTCCCCATTTAATTTAAGGAAGGCATTGAGCATGCACATAAAATATAATACAATGTCTGCTTTAAATTTGGAGACTAAAATGTTGCAGTTTCCAGTAGTGTGGGCCTGTGACTCATGGACTGTCACATTTAGAACCAGAGCAGTGTTTTGTACCAACTGGCAACTGCAGACGTCTTTGCTGTGGTCTCTGCATGTAAGAGGCAATCAAACGGTTGGGCCATTAGTGGTCTTCTAAGACACAAATCAAGAAGCCCTGTTAGCAGAGCTGACAGGTGTCTTCGACATTATCTCTGGATTGAAAGAATAAAATAACCCTTGGACCTGATTGGCAGCCTCTTCTCTGCCACTCTTCATTTCAAGGGTTTCCACCATGCAATTTCCAAAAGCCTTTAATGTGCTCCTCATGCAGAGGAAGGGCTAGAGAAACATTTGCAAGCTTCGTACAGGAAAACACAAAAGTGGTAAAATGATGAACTGGCCATAACTAAAGTATTAAGAACATGGTGAAGCTTTCCTTCACTAAACTGAAAAACCAGATGAAAAAATTTATATACTGTAGATAATACCTTTTCTTTAATTTATGACATATAAATACAAATCTTGCAAGCCAAAAAGTCAGTCAAGTGAGATGCATTGGTAGCTCGTGTTCAAAGTCAATGAGCAAATGGAAATCATTGTGGCATCTACTCTCATTTCCCTAGTGAACATTAGACCACTCAAAACATGTCCTGTAATTTACAGTCCCTTGATAGTAGTTGAATATACACATTGAGAGTGCATTGGCCGAACGCTTAAGGGAGATTGAGTGCAGGAGGACCTGCTTATGTTACTTTTGGCTCGACCCTGGATTTTGCTTTTAATTTTTTTTCTTATGTTTAATTTTAATTTGGTTCTTCTATCCTATTCTGAAAGCTTTGGAAAAAGAGATTCATAGCAGCATCAAAGAAATTGTCTCTCTCTCTCTTTTTTTTTTTTACTTTCTGAGACATCGTAAAGTCAAGACAGAAGAAAGACAAAATAAAATCTGCACTTTACCATAAGTAATTTTCAAACCACAAGAATAGTATAATTATGTAATAAATGAAAAAGATTTTTGAGCCATTTCCTAAATGTACAGTGGGATTTTTTTGAAATTTAATTTAATATTTGTCTTTTAATAACTAAAAGATCCATTAATATTTGGAGAAATGAAGAAATACAGTTTGTATTTAAAAGTTTAAAATATCCAAATTATCTTTAATTAATATTAATGCTTCTGAATCTCTATATTCTTTATGTTCTAAGAAATTTTAAATTCTTAGACATGTGTTTTATTGAAAGTCATTGTTTATAGTGGTTTGCTTGCTATGCACCGTGAAATCTCCCTGGGTAGTAATGTTTAATATTTTAGAGGCTACAGATGAAAAGTAGTAAAGATTTAAATTAATTTTATAAAGACTTTTATGTATTCCAAACATGTAATGGGAGAAAGGGACCTGACAAAACACCTACTGTAAAACAGTTAAACTGTTTTTTTTCTCTTTTCTCTCCTTTCCCCCTTTTCTTTTCCATTCTCTTTTAACTCCCTGTGTTTCTCCCTGAACTTTCCTGGAGTGTGTTTGTGGCATCAGCCGAAGGTTGTACCAGGCCCTCTGTTTTCCCATCGCACACACACAGACACTGTTTGTGGAGAGACATATACATAAATGTATGTATTTTTTCAGATGTTTCCACTGTTGTCTTTAGTCAAATGATGTCCCACTCACTGTGGCCAAATTCACTTTTTTCTGGCCACCAAGTTTTATTTAATTTAACATATTGCATTTTATTGAGATCAAGACAATGGAAAAGTGAAATAGTTAATGAGAAAATGTTTATCCGTGAATAATTTCCCATGCTGAAGATAAATGAAAACATATGCAAATGATTTAGTTAACAACAACCCAAAGTTTACGTATTTGCATGGGATAATTCTTCTGTCTTATGTTATTTGTAGGTCTTTCAATTTCAAGAATTCTACATACATAAAATATATTTTAAAGACACAGTGTTCCTTTTTGGTACTTACTAAGTAACAACTTGTACAAATTTAATTTTTTGCCTTTGGAGTTAAGGTACAAAAGGTGCAAATAGGCCCTTAAGATATTTCAAAGGCAATCTTCTTATTTCATTTATCTATTTACTTTTGTTTTTTATCTCCCTTGCTTACTATCACTTTATTCTTGTATTTTCTGATCTCCTTTATACCTCTCACATTTGAAATCTCACTTAATATATTTTCCTTCTAAATCAATCTGTTAATTTTTCTTTTTCACACATCTTTTGTGGTACTTGTTGACCTTCAGCCTCAAAACCAAACTGTCTGTAGTATTGCGTGTGACATAGTATCATATTAAATAACTTTATGTATTATTTTGATTTCCATAATATATTGATGGTATTTCTATAAGAATTATTTTCTTTTTAAAAATATTTTACTTGTTTATTGTTTAGAGAGAGGGAAAGGGAGGGAGAAAGAGAGGGAGAGAAACATCAATGTGTGGTTGCCCCTCATGTGCCCCCAAATGAGGACCTGGCCTGCAACTCAGGCATGTGCCTTAACTGGGAATTGAACTGGTGACCATTTGGTTTCCAGGCTTGTGCTCAATCCCCTGAGCCACACCAGCCAAGGCTATACCAGTGGTTTTATAGTATTTGGAAGATACTGTTTGAGATATTTGTAAGTTAGTAAAGATTTTATGCATGCTATTCATACAGAATTCATTACAAAGACTAGAAAAGTTTTCAGAAGATCTAAACTTCTCCCCTCCTTTTTCTAAAAGAAGGTCAAATTACTCTTTTTCAATTGTACTCATTTTGCCTTGGTGAAAAATGACATCACACATTATGGCCTTTGATAGCTAAAATGTAAATGTATAATGCACACCATATATTTGAAAAGTAGTTACAATTCTTTTCCTCTAGTTTTGGAAAACAACTGTGGTGATTTACATGTACATATTTGGAGTAATAATGAAAGATGGCATCGATTTTATACTAAGTCGACATTTCTATCTCTTATTTCCTATTGCTTATTGTTTGAGTTGTCTCTTTTTTAAAAGCTGTGGCTATAAGCCAAGGAAATAGTGTAGATGTGGTTAATAAAAATTCTAAATATAAAACATCTGAAAGAGGAGAAAATGATGTTCAGATACAGCAAAAATAAACTACATTTTATTTTATAAACTTTCATATTTACAGGAAAGTAGAAAATTAAAATAAGGAAGAATCGTAGTTATTTTTAGCCCAATAGTAGAGTGTCTAAGGCCGTTGTCAACGATGTCCACTTTGTGGAATGGAAAACGCCGCACGGACGAGTGACTCTGTTTGTGTCAGATCCTACTTTCTAGCAAGATGTTATGTCACTCTCAGGTCCTCAGACCTCTTTCTGTAACCTGCTAGGAACTATAAAGAGTCCCAGGAAGGAACTAGAAGAGACATAACATCGAGCACGTTAGATGAAAGGCACAGGCAGGCTTCCCAACATTTTATTGAGCAAAACTCCAGTTAACTCAGATTGTATCGGTTTACAAATCTCAAATGTACAAATGAGCAGTTTATACTAGATTCCTTCTAACAAGCCAAACCCAGACCACATAGTTCCGTGCTTTGTGAGTAATAATGTGAAAATATCAAGTAGGGTTCATAAAGGTGAGCTAACTGCAACAAGTAAAACCAATACACGAATAAAATGTGAAGCACTAAAATAGACATAACCATGACAACACCTGGTCCTTAATGAGAAGTTAGTGACCATTAAGATCTTTCTGGAAACCTACATGCTTTGGGTCTCTCATTCACCTAATACATAAATAATTACTGAATACATATCACTCTAGAATATGGGGACTAACTAGCCATAGTTTCATGCTCTCGTGGATATTATAGTCTTGTGATGGTAAATGTATCTGCACAATAACAGAAAAAAATCACCAGGGGATAATTATTTTTAGTTATTAATTATTATTTTTGTAGTCCATGTAAACTAAAGGGAATGAATGTCATTATCATATAATGTGATTTGTATTAAGATTGCTGAAGGCAGGGAGTTGGATTAATTCAAGGAAGTGTGAAAGAAATTGCTTTTCTCTCAACTGAGTAACATGACTTATTTTTCATTTAAATATAACTCTTTTCCTGTGGTGGTAACCAGCAACAGTAGGCAACACAGTTCATTTATCACGTTTAATTTGGGCATAGTTGTGCTATAGGGAATGAGGTGGCCATCAATTACAGTATTATATTAATATTTGGGTAAAGAATTATGTGTCAATATGTTCTAAATTTAAACTTGCTTAGATAAGCTGACTGAATGAGAGTTACGTATATCCCAGTCCGTCTGAAATATTTGGTGTCTGAATGTGTGGGGATTGGGAATGAACATGTATCACCATTTACCTCCACATTGTTGTTGCTACTGGCTGGCAATTTTCTCTTCTGGATTCTGGGAATCTCTCACTGAGTCCTTTGAAGGCCTGTTAGGGGGCTGAGACTTGATTCATTGGGGCTGCTACCCATTAGTCCATGCTTCTCATCCCTATTAGCATAAGTGATCTTTTCTGGAAGCACTGGAGCTCATTAAGAATAATTGGGTCTCTGAGGCTGTAAATAAATGGCAGACTGGCAAAATTGAGGCAAAGTATCGGGTTATGATTCCTACATGGTAACCCATATAGCATATGTGCATGTGTTGTGTCACTATATAACAGACACAACTTACACCGAGATGGGCGTTTTACCCTAGAAATAATAATAGTGAGATAATAGTAACCGCAAGTTAAGTAAATATTTTCATTGTAAACCCATGATACTTCAGGCACTGACTGCTTTCAATGCTTTACACATGTAACTAATTTTAGCTTACAACCGTCCTGTTTGGTAATAACATCACCTCCACGCTGCAGAGGAGGAAACTGAGACAGAGAGATGAAGTAAGGTGCCCAAGGATACATAGCTGCTAATGGAAGAATCAGAACTTGAAACTGAAGAAACTGAATCCAAAGCCTTTGTGCTTAATCACCACTCCAGGCTATCTCTCTAACAATTCAATGCCAGGCTAAAATGTTGAGTGTTTATAACAAATCAATGCTTTGTTTAAATAATTTACTTACCATTTGCGTGAAAATGAAAAATCATTTCAATATCAATAAAATCTTGTGGATATAACATAAAATTCAAGATCTTATTCAAAGCACCAAATAAAATAAACATATTATATGTAAGAAACAAGATTCTAATAAAATTGGACTAAAAAAAGAAAAATTTTGGAAAAGTCAAACTGAAAAGGGTAAGTTGAAGATACTAGAATATTGTTCAGCATATAAACAATTCTCTATCTCGAGAACAAACTATACCATTTCACAGGAAAGACAAAAAGAGGAACAAGATACTGAACTGGCAACAATCACAGACCTGAAAGTCAAAAGCAAAAGCCACAAAGAGTGGAAGCCAACCCAGAATCCAAAGGAAAAAAAAGCACCACAGTGAGAAAGACTTGGCAAAGAGCTAAATGGGAAAGAAGAATGCAACATGACTAAGCCCTAGTCATACCACATACCGAGGCCAATCTGGAAAAAGTGCAGCCATTGTTAATGTAACAAGAGCGGTTTTTGTGACATGGATGTAACCTGGCAGCCAAGGACAGTGGACTGGAGTATGCATGTGTGAATAATAACAACTTCACTGTACTAGTCAGTGGGGACCGTAGATGCTGTTGGGTGAGCATGTGTACTGTGTGGCTGTCACATTCAAAATGGCTGAGTGAGTAAAGCAAAGAATCTTCATCAAGTTTTGTGTTAATCTTTAACATTCCTCCACAAAGACTGTTAGAATGATTCAGAAGATGGCAGCCAAGGACAACTGTGACTGGCAACTTCATTACGACAACATGCCTGCTCATGCATCATGTCTTGTGCAGAGATTTTTGGCAAAACATCAAATCACCCAGGTGACTTAACCCCCCTATAGCCCAGATTTGGTGCCCTGTGTCTTCTGGCTTTTCCAAAAACTAAAATAACCTTTGAAAGGGAAGAGATTTCAGATGTCGCTGACATTCAGGAAAATACAACAGGGCAGCTGATGGTGACTGGGAGGACTGTGTGAGGTCCCAAGGTGCCTTCTTTGAAGGGGACTGAGGAATCATTGTCCTATGTACAGTGTTTCTTGTATCTTGTATCTTCTTCAATAAATCTCTCTATCTTTCATATTACATGGCTGGATACCTTCTGGACGGATCTCATATATACCTATCAAAAAAAAATAAAATAAAAATAAGCAAACCCAGAAATGATACAGCTTGAAACAATATAACAAATTATCTAGCTGCTAAAATTACAAACAAGTAATTTTAGCAGCTAGATATTTAACAGCCTTGATTTTTTATTTTCCAATTTAGAGATTATCATATTTGGAAAAAGTTTGCACTGAATACTTTTGTTACCAGTTGAAAATGAATTCTTGTGGTGTCATGAGGAAAAGAATGCTTGAGATCCATGCAGGTGAATGGGGCTCTGTGGTATGATTTATTAATAATGCAAAATTAAGGAGGTTTCCCCCCTGACTTCCCAATGTTCCATCTCCATCCATCCTGCCATGGAAAAGGTCCAATCTTGTCTTCAGTAGGCCAGGACAAAGGCCACACCAAGAGTTTCTGCTCCATATTAAAGTCCAGTCCAGTCCAGCACCCAACTAACTTAGTACATGTTTCCAGCTGCAGTCCCTTGCTGTGATGCAGTGTTCAGGCTCGCTCCTGGGGCCTGCGTGTGGAGTCCACATGGCCCTGGGCCACATAGCTGCTAAGGCCACTTGGCTGTGGAGAAAGGACTTGTGAGTGCCTAGGGTGAGTTTGGTTTTTAGGCGAGAGAGAGAGAGAGAGAGAGAGACAGAGAGACAGAGAGACAGAGAGAGACAGAGAGAGACAGAGGGAGAGAGAGTTTAGTCCTTTTGAAGCCCGTGGGTTCCACTAAGAGTTCTCAGTCCCCAACCAGGTAGTTTACCTTGTTCCTGGCTGCTCCACTGTTGGAGTCTGCATGGCTCCTGGCCACACATCTGCTAAAACCAGATGGCTGTGAAAAGACAGTGCAATCACGCATGGGACAAGTGCATGTTCCTGAGGGAGAGAGAGAGCTTCTTTGTTTCCTTGGGTTTATATTAGCTTGGACGTGGGACAAACCAGGTGCTTTTTCAAAAGAACCAATCACCTTACCAAGCTTTCACAGAATTTTGAGAGGTTTTCTGCCCTAGTTAAAGTGGCAGGGCCTCCTGCTGTGCACCCAACTATCCGGTAGGTGAGAGGGGAAGAGAGGAGCATTGATTCCCTTGGCAGAGAAATGCTGTAATCTCCTGGAGCATAAAGCTGAAGCTTCCTGATGGGGCAGACAAGCTCATGCCCCTCATTTTGTTAAGCTCAATGACTAAGTCCCTTTGCTCCCCCTTTTAAAAATTAATAATTAGTTAAATACCATTGGTAACTCTTTTACTTTTCCAAAGCTTCTGTTGACATAAGAACAAAAAACAAGGTAAACATTTAAGAAGATGCTTTCTCTAAACATTTTAGGAAATCTGTTTAAGAACTAACAGTTGGTTTGCAAATTGCAAATGAGAGTCCTGAATGAACTACTTAACATATTCTCATTTGTTAAACTGAAGTCAAGTCATAAACTTAATGAAGTTCCCAACTATATGGGAGGTAGAAAGTTCTGTATTTAGCCTTTTCATGTAATCAAACAGAGCCTAGTTAGTAAATGGTTGTGGCATATTGCTATATAGGTCTGATCCTATGCTTCTTGGTTTTCACTAAAATGCAAACATTTTATTCTTGTACTTTAACAACTGAATAGCAAAACTGGCTGCCCATTATTTAAATTTAATTGTTTTTAAATCCTAATCTCTAAATCATCTCTGTTAACTAGAATGCTATTGATTCAGTAATCTGTAGTTAAATCAGTGACATGCAATCAATATCAGAATTTAAGGGTTTAACCAAGAGTTCTCCAAATAGTTCATGTCAAGTGTAATTCTTTCAAATGTGCCTCCTCTATTCTTTTAAATTATCCAATGATCTTGAATTTGAAATCTTTGAATTTCTTTAGGTCTCAAGCATGGGAATTTGCCTGGGGGAGATGGCAGCAGCAAAGCATGAACCTGGGTAAACACGTAATATCGCGTTCCGGGTTTGTTTCCCTTCCGCTAACATTTATCTCTTTGGCACGAAGAAGGGAAGATCAACGTTGATTATAAATACAAACACGATTAACACTAAAGCAGCATATGTTAGCACTGTTGCAGCCTGATGATGAATGAGCTGTAAGTGAGGCCAGCACCTGTTCTTGATGATGGTGCGTGACGCTCAACCCCCGTGGAGTGACGGGCGCCCAGACACATTGGTGCACATCTCACCAATTGCCATGGTTTATGCAGAAGTTCTGGTAACACTCTCACTCTCTTTCAATCTCTTTTCTGATTACTTCCATACTTGTTCACCCATTTATAGCTTCACGGATGGCTTTGAGTTATGTATATTCAGATGTAAGTGGTTTACACATGTGGCCATGTATTAGCCACATGGGACAATATCAAATTACCCCAAGTCCTAGGTGACTAGCAAGCAAGCTTCCAAACCTGAATAATCCCTTCGAAAACACCATTGTCAAGTTATCTTACTTGTGTCTGATGTTGACTGGAATTATCCCACATCTCCACTAGATTGGCTCTGTTTGACAGTGGTGAAGGGCTTAAGTTGTAGTGTTTTATACAGACGACATTAAAACAAAATGAGAATAGCTGATATGCTTTATCTATAATTAATATACAAAATACTTAACATAAGTATGAATATTTCTATGTGACATGGAAAATTAAAACAATACTGTTCTGATACTACCTCCTGGTATTGTTTCAGCAAGGAAGAAATGACATACCTGCAGCTTTAAAACCATTCAAGACCTTTGCTCTGTTTATATGGCTCCATGTTGCATACAATGTTTCTATTAATAGTGCCAAATAATGTGAAATAGTTGTTCTATCTTTAATTTTTTACCTCATTGTATTTTGGGTCACCCTCCTTCCTCTTTGCTTTGAAACCTAGTTGACAAAACTTTCTTTCCTGTGCTAAATAGAATTCCTTTACCTAAAGTTAGAGCATCCCTACCTGGAGGGAATTCTGTATATATTATTTCTTCCTATTTTTAAACTTTTTTTTTCTCACTTCCTAACTCACAGTGTTGTTTTATCTTCAAATTTATTCAGAGCCCTCTGTTCTTAAAGAAAGTTTTGTTTTTATTTCTCCCTCCTATTTTATGATGTTCTTCCTTCAATTTCTCAAATAAATGGCCAAATCTGTTGCTATTATGTCCTCATATATTTTTGCTTACTTTATCCACTGAAATTATTGAAAATTTTTTAAGGGGATGTCAATATTTAGGATTATCAAACTTACTCTTACAAAATCCATGACTATTGGCTACTACCATATTTCTTTGTAGTCTTGCTTAATACTGTCTTAATGACCCAATAATAGGTTCCATCAAAATGACTATGTGTGTTTTATTTTCCAAAGAGTCTCTAAGGAACAGTGTAGACTCTGGAGTTAGAATCAGATTCAAAACCGTGTATTTCCACCTGAACGATCCTAGGGAAGTTTCTAACCTCTATATTCTATTTGTCTCATTTATAAAATGCCAAATAATAAATAGTTCGTTGGGCTATTGTGAGGGAAATTAGTCAATACATGTAAAGGGTGTATGAAAAGCTTTACATGTAGTAAATGTCCTATATATTATAGCTACTATTAGTATTATTTTATCACTTTTATTTTTAATTACAGTTGACATACATTATTCTATTAGTTTCATATATACACCCCAGGGATTAGACCTTACCTAACTTACTAAGTGATGATCCCAATAAGTCATACCCAATAAGTCTGACACTGCCATACATGGTTATTAGAATATTATTGACTACATTGTCTATGCTATTATTTTTGCCACCTGTCTAATCCAGGAAATTAGCACTGCACCTGATATATATTAACTTTCAACTGATATTTAGTGGATGAATGGATGAAATGAATTGATGAATACTACATTTATCACAGCTGATATTTCTGTATTTCAAAAACATTTACCTTACTTGACTTCCACATCTCAGAACATCCCTGGTCAAAACATTATCCTTGCCCATAAAATAGAATTCCACCTCCAACATCTCTATGTCAGTAGAAAAGCCATTTTGCAAGTGACATCCAGGGAAAAGCTGAAACATGTAGGAATGACTCTCGATGGAGTTACCACTACAATGGCTCCCTCTCCCAGCTTCTATTTTTATAACACTGAAATCCATTACCTTCACATCAGCCAAAATAATTATTCAAAAATATGTCAGATCATGATTTTTTTGTGTGAAAAATCCAAATTCCACATGGCCTAGCCAATAGGACCCTGCTTGACCTGACCCTGCCTATTTCTCTCAGCTCATCTCAACCACATGTCTTAGCTCATTCTCGCTTTTGACACTTGCTATTACTCCTTGAAATGTTTTTCCCTTGGGTTCTCCCTTGGCTGATATCTTATTGTGCAGTCTCTGTTGAAACATTCTTTTCTCAAAAGCATGGTCCTTGATCCACCCTCTCCTCTTGATTCTATTATCTATTCCTGCTACATTTTCTTCATATCACTATCTGAAATTATCTTCTCAATAAATGTGTTTACTTGTGTATATCATTTATCTTTCCCATGAGAATTCAAGTTTCATGATGACAGAGATCTGGCCTGCTTGATTCATCATTTTGACCCACTATCTGCTATATTAGAAATTATTATAAATTATCTGTTAAAATTTATTAAAAATTGAGGCTAGAAGTGAGAGCCATATCACAAAGAGCCTTGTCTGTCATGTTGTAGAGATGGGATTGTATCTCAAAGGCACCTGAAGCCTTTAAGAGATGACATAAGTAGAATATTGACATATCTATTTAAGAGAACTGTACAGAGGAAGAAGTATCTAAGGTAGCACCTGAAGAGCAGGAGAATTTTGGAAGAAGGGACAGGTACATTCCAAGGAGAGGTCTTGAAATGATAGGATCATCCTCATCAATGATGCTATGGGGAATGATGTGTGCTCAGGGTGTAGTGACTGAGTAGATGAGTTCATCTATTGCAGAAATTTCCTTTAAGCTGGTAATAGTAGGAGCACTGGGATGTTGGAGAGGAATCACAATGTGCTGTTTTGCTTGGCAATGCGATTTGGAATTATCTTTTTAACAAGTGGTATTCTTTGAAAAGTGAAGATCAACATGATGAAAATCATAAGAAAAAGTTATCTTGGACATATCATAAACCTTCTGGTTCTTCATAGTTCAAGTGTAAGGATCATGCCCTAATTATGGACTTCCATGAAGACAACAATAGAAGGACATCTTAGAGGCCATCTGTCCATCCCCTTCAATCTACATAAACTCAGATCCAAGGAGACAGCAGTATCTTTGAGGTCACAGATAATTAATTTAGAGTTAAGACCTGTAACATATAGTGCTGGCTGGTATGGCTCAGGTGGTTGGACCTTTGTCCTGTAACTGAAGTGTTGTGGGTTTGATTCCAATCGAGACACATCCCTATATGGCAGGTTTGCTGCTGGTCCAGGCATGGGTGCTTGTGACCCCTGGCCTGGACACTTGCGATCCCCAATCTAGGCACCCAGGGGAGGCAACCAGTTGATGCTTCTCTCTCACATCAATGTTTCTCTCTCTCCCTTTCTTTCCCTGGAAAAGCAATGGGAAAAAATGTCATCAGGTAATTGTATGTAAAAAAAAAAAAAAAAAAAAAGACCCGTAACATATAACCAGAAAATGTTATATTTAAGCTAACCCCCTACCCCAATTTTAACCAGTATTTAAATAATTTTTAAATGGTTTTATTTCCCATCTAAAATTTCTGGATAAGAGGTAGAACAACAGTTTCAAAACTGCTTTACTACGTTATTTTGAATTTTATCACAGAAGCTATTCCCTCTGTGATAAACCTAATGAACTATCTTAATCATACTGGATAAATAGGGATATTAACATTTATTCAGGAATATTTGTTTGGCTCAAGTATTTTTGCCTTTTTAAAATGCTTGTGAGGGATGATAAAACGTTCTACAGATGATTACTGGCTATGGAAGGTTGTTAGGAGCCACCCACACTCTGTAAAGAAATACTACAAAAGCAGCATCACTGTTCATATTTACAATCTAAAAAAATTATTGGAAAACCTGTGGAATATAAAGTAACAAAAGACTCAAAATAGAACATTCATCTGTTTCATTTAAAGGACGAAAAACAGACACATGAGAAGCTCAATTACAAGAGCAAAGGGATTTTGTATATATTTATTATGTATAAAGGAATTTCTTGTCAATGAATATCCACTTATGCACTAACAAGCAATATAACTCTATACTATCTACAACATTTATTCTAATGCTTAACTTACATTCTCATATGAAAAAGCTAATGGATTAATTTGAGACACTGAAAAATTTCTTAAGTTTAAAACAGCACCACAAATTATTTAAAACCTTCCCTTTCAACTACCATATTAATTATTTATTTAAAAAAACCAACTTTTTATTTTCTTACTTTGCTCTGTTGAATCAATTTATCTGGTCCTTCACTTTATTTCCCATGTAGTTATAATTTTTAATTTAATTTGAGGATTTTGATTTTCTTTGCTACCTTAAATTAGTAGCTATAAGCATGTGATGATCGGTATACAAAGGTTGGAACTCTTTAGACAAGATTTAAAAATCTCTTTATAAAAATTGACTTTGCAGAAAAAAATGATTATGCCAGTTTTAACAATATGAAGCAAATGTCTTTTCTTTCTTCTGTTTTGTGAGATCCTCTTTCTTCAGTCCCATATGAAGTTAAGTGCAAAAGCCATACAACTAACTACCTTAGTTCAGGCAGCTATACAAAGTACTGAAGCTTGGGTGGTATAAATGACAGGGTATGTTTTCTCACAGTTCTGAAGTCTGGAAGTCAAAGATCAAGGTGCTGGCAGATTCAGAGTCTGGGGAGGACCTCTTAATGGTTTGCAGACAGCCGTCTTCTCCTTGGATCCTCATGCCACAGAGAGAGAGAGCACATTCTGGTGTCTTCCTCTTCATGGCATCCTCACGGGCTACAGCCTTATGGCCTCATCGAAACCCAATAACCTCATAAAAGCCCCATGTTGGTGGTTAGAGTTTCAACACATAAATGCAGAAGAGGTAGGGAGACAAACATCCAGCCCGTAACAAGAACTAAGCACATATTTTAAGTTTTCCAAGTGTTTTAGAGTTTTCATCCACTTTGACCTTTATATAAGAAATAGTGCAAAACCTTGTCCCCAGGAGCATGGAGATTCTGCCACTGAGGGACGTGGTGACTGCAAGGCGTGAGGACATGGAAATCTAGCAGGCTCTGGACCTGATTCAAATGAGTAACTTTAGGTTTTATCTGTTTTTATGCTGGTATATCTAGCAATACACAATTTAAGCAAAGAGGTCTACTCTTGAAAAAAAAATGAAACAAACATTTGAAAACCCACTGGTGTAGCAGCAAAAGAACCAAATGGTCACATGGGGTTCTGCTGCCCACCACCCAAAAACTCCAGAGGCAGAGGTTTGCAGAAAAAGGAAAAGAGTCTTTTTTTCTTTAAAGGCTATACAATTTTGGAAGAATAACAGGCTTCTGCCTCAAAGTCCATTCACTTTAAAATGCCCAAAGACAAATAGCTCCTTGACCCTTTACCAGATTAGTTCAAGGCTGCACCTGAAATTCCTTCTTCCATCAAAAAATACTATCATTTGGGATATGCAAGTGGCTGTACCATGAGTATCCAGGAGCCTTGGCTGGTTCCCAGTAACAGTTCAGCTCCAGGCATCCCTTGGAGCCTATGCATGCCCGCATTCCATTCACGGCATGCTCCCCTTTCCTTTGGCTGCTGCCTGCCACCCCAGCACTTTCATCCTGCCCCTCTGGCCATCAGCTCACTGCTTTGTCTGTGCTTCTTGCTGCTCAGAACTGTGCAGCACAGCACCAGTCGCCAGTGCAGCCTCTGCATATCCCATGGGGAGGGGCACAGGGCTTTTCGCCTGCCTACGTGGTCTCCAGGGCAAGTGGCCTGGGAATACTTGTGTCCCTGATCCTGACAGGGGAAGCAAGGGGAAAGAGAGAGAGTGAGTCTCCATACACAGCCTCAATTTAAATTTTCCACCCCTAATCCCACATGAGGTGGGAGTGGCCAAATTCCCAGCCAGTCTAGGCTGGTATCCGCCACACTTGTCAGGCAGCCAGTGTCTTGGCCCTCTCATGCTGTAATGATCTGTAATGTTCTAGCTGTGTGCAGGGGCGCAGTGTCTGCCAGGGCCGGGGTGTCACACACTGGTATGTTCACCTTCACTCAGAGCATGGAGTCATTTACAGCAGGGGAGGCAGCTTCAATCTCCTGCCTTGGGGTTTTTGTGACCCCTCCCTCACTCTGGGGAGTGCAGCCTTTCCCAGCACCTTGGGGTCCCTCCCCTCTGCCCAGTGGTTTGGCCAGATCCCCCTGTTACAGCACTAGTGCATCATCTGGATCTGACCTGTACAGCCTTTCCATCCACATTGTCTGATCTTGGACACGCTTTGGAACCTCTAGAAGCCCACCTCTTTCCATTTGTCCAGGCTCTCTCACAGAGCTCCTGGAGGTGGTACATGGCTATGCACTTCCAACTGAGCTAAAGGGGTCTAGGGGCTGAGTCACTGAAAACCTTGGCAATTTAATAATTTTACCAATCTTTTATTTTTGTAAGGCAGAGGGCTATAATGAGAATGAAGACAGGATCTGTGTTCATCATTGTTTACTATGTGCATGACACAGAGTAGATAGTCAAACATTTTGTCAACGAAGTAAATGGAAGAACACAGTAGTATTAGTAAAAATGGAGAATTGGGGAAAGCTGTTGACTCCTGCTCTTTAAATTCGACTGAGATTTGCCAAAGTAGCCAGAGGACTCTCTGGCTCTCTCAGACTCCTAGTTCAGGGCCATCCCATCTGTAAGATCTTTAACAGGCCTACATTTCTTCAAGTTTTGGCAGCACAGGGGAGAAACTGCTGGGGAGCGTGGCTGTTGAGCAGAGCCCTCCCAGAGCCCTCCCAGAGCTGTGGTGGAGGGGCTGTCCATCTGATGAAATGTGGTAGGGGAAAGGGCAACTATGACAAATCAAGACGATGGTAGGATGTTTGGATCTGTCAGGAAAATATTTTAGACTATTTAATATGTATTAGGGGAGTTTTCCTCTTGCCTGATTATTTTTACTGCCAAATACAGTTTAAGGCATACCGATATACAAAGGAGACTAATCTGTCTCTGGTGAGCCAGTGGAATGGGTCAAAACCCTGGGAGCACTAAGGGCTTCTTCACTGGTGCTAATATGCTCTCTGGTCATTTCCTGGGGGTAGCATCACCAGAAAACTCTGGTTTCTGTCCTTTTGCCCTGGGCTTGGTATTCTGCCTCACTTGTAACCAAGGGAGTAAGTAACACTTCCCAGAAACTCCAGCTCACGGTTTCAATGTGCATCCTGACTCCTTTGTCAGGATGCATATTCTATGTCTATTGTACTGATTCTATATTCCAGGCAACTGAATCAGTCATAAACTAAGCCCTTTCCATAATAACATGAGGTCTGAGGACTTGTTCGTTTTTAGATCACTGAGATACTTGACTCGGAGTGGTAAATATGCAACACAGTGCACAGGTGATGTGTTGTGGAACTGTGCACCTGAAACCTGTATAATTTTTTTAACCAGTGTCACCCCAATACATTCAATAAACAGGAAAAAGAATAACATTGAGCACTTTAGAAAAACTCAATTAAAGACACTTGTTTAAAAATGACAAAAAAAAAAAAAAAGTAGCCCTGCTGGTGAGGCCCAGTTGGTTGCACGTTGCCCTGCCAACTGGAAGTTCACAGGTTCAATTCCAATAGGGACACATGACTAGATTCTGGGTGCAGTCCCCATTTGGGGCCTGTGCAGCAGGCAACCAGTCAATGTTTCTCTGTCTTGTTAATGTTTCTCTCCCCGTCTTTCACCCTCCCTTACTCTCTCTCCAAAGGCTAAAGATCAAAATGAACTAAATATATATACAAATAAGTAGGTAAAGAAATTAGCCATGAGGCTTGAACTTATAAAATATGTCATATTCACCTTCTTAAGGCTTTTATCAGCACCGGTCCTTCTGCCAGACGTGACCCAGTCACACCTGTCATGGCTGCACATTACCTCTGCTTCATGCCACAGTCTAAATTCTCTTCTCCTTTTCCAACTACATGTAACTGGGGGTTCAACTCATTATTCACTCAGCATTCTGAATCTTATGATCAGAATACAATTCTCCCTGCCCCCAAATAACAGCATATGTCCATTGTATCATGTTTTATCTTTACCTTGGCATGTTCTTATCAAATTCTTCTTCCAGTAATTAATATCTTCCATCCACATCATCCACATATTTTAGATGAAGCAAAGAGGACCTAAGGACTCGGGTGGCATCCCACCTTCTTCTGATCAAAAATGTCTGCTATGGAAAGTTATTAGGGACCACCTACACTATGCAAACATATCTGACAAAACCAGCCACCATAGTTTATATTCACGTTCTAAAATTTTATTTTTGGAACATCTGTAGAACGTAAAAGCAAGACCATTCTTGGCTCAAAAGAATCTTCCAATATCCCTGTCTTCTTACTCTCCTCAAACAACCTTTCTCTGATTACCGCCCGACTCGCCCTCAAAAAGCCAGCTCTGTCAGCCAAAGGAAAAAGATAGGTCAGTATATTTTTCGACACTGACCACCTGTCTTTTTCCACATTTAGACATAATTTGTGCTGCTAAATAAGTAAATAAGGTTGGCCCCTAGCCACTCAGACTAAACTCTACATTTCAAACTGATACTTTGTTTATAATTTCCAAAAGTCGTTACTTGTTAGTCTGAAAAAACTGGTTATTTTAAGCACAAACATTTGGTAAACAGAGACTTTTTCTCTCTTTATCAAATGCCCATGGGTGAAACCTCAGGATGTTGCCACTTGAATCTCACTGCCATCCTGTCCTGGCCTTCGCCAGAGGAGCTTTCTGCACTCGCCTAGGGATGAAGGGTGCCACTGCAACCCCAGGTCCGCAGGGCCCGCAGATGACCGCCTGCCAGCACCACATCTGAGGAGCCCAGAGTCTGCAGGACTCCACTGCTTCCCATTCCTGCTCGTTAGTGGGTTTCCTCCGTCACCACCTCTGAGAAAGCCACGGTGTCCAAAAAAAGGAAGTGGTCCAGTGTCAACAGTCCAGGACCTCTGCAGCCTCTCACCACTTTCCCTCCACCCGACCCTCAATCTAAGTCAGAATTAAAAAAAAAAAAATCTTCCACCAGACCAAGCCCCACCTAAACTTTGGACTTTTCTACATCTATTAAGTTTGTGGAGAAAATGCTTCCTGATTTGATCCCATTTGGCCTCTTCTTACTCTGCCCTTAGACTTTTTGAAGTGTCCTGTCCTTCCAGGTGGTGACCGAGTACTGTGCACTATGTGTCAACCCAACACTCCTTCTGTACCAACGTTGTCTCACTTTAAACAGAGAAAACTACTCATTAACCTAAAGTACCTATCGACTAATTCGCATTATTTGTGACTTTTTAAACAAATATGAATGACATACATGGTGCACATATATACACACAAAAATGTGTATGCGGAAAATTACGTGCTTGTGTGTATACACACACTAGACACACATGTACACAAATATATAATTCATCTTTGATTTTGTTAGGTTGACAGCTAGTTTTAGCCTCTCCAAAAGCTAATTTTTGGTAACATTTTTGGTTCCATGAGAATTATAGTGGCCTGCCCATTTATTTAGTTTTGTATCATTCTAGTTTTTAAAAGAATGGCTCTGGTGATTTGAAGATTTAACAATAACTCTGCTACTCACTGTTTTATGTTGTTTATTTTGTATTACCTCAGAACTAAAAATTGAAAAGCTTTAAAGGCTAAGAGACAACAGAATGTGATAATTTCTGGATGCATGAATATGTTAATCCCAGCTATAGAAAGACAGTGAAACATGCAACCAGGAAATTGTGCCTAGAAATACTAGAGTAAAATTCAGAGGGGAAGTGTGGGTTCTTCCACCTGTTAGGAAAAGGCCAGGAACTGAAGGGCCCTCAAACATGCCTATTCTACATAATTCAGAGGAAGCCTAAAATAGTTGCCATAAGTGTGATAACAAAGTACATGACCTCCAAAAATTAGGAAGAGATTAATTAAATATATAGGTCTTTGTTGAGTAAACAATAGAGAGAATTTGAGTGAATCTTATACTATAGGTACTGTTATTAAGCTTGAGAAATATCAAGTTGACTAATATATTGCTCTCATCCAGAGAAAGCCCGCATTCTAGTTTGGGAGAAATAGAAATAAATATTACAATCCAGACATATGACCTAGATTCTTGAAAATATTGAACATGAGCCACTAACTCTACAGGAAGTTATAGGATTCTTTCCAGAAAGTGGTTATGGTTAACCCTCCTGCAAGTATGAGTGAAAGCAGGAGCGAGGACAGCACCCCGAGGAAGAGACTCCTTCCTCCCGACTCCAGCATTACATGTGCCTCTTGCCCAAACTCTCCTTATGAATGCAGCTCCGAGCAGCCGCTTCTGCTCGTGCCCCCAACTCCTGCTACTAATTTTAAATACTTTTCCTAAAGCATTATTGTTCTCTCAGCTACTACTTTTTCATTGTTGTCTCTTGCTCTCTATTGCATTTCTCTTTTGTTCACCCACTACAAGCTCAAGGTGGTAGCTTCTCTGATAATTTCTTTCCCCAAAACACTTGTCAAAGATTTTAGTAGTTCTGTATATAATTTTTTCTATTCATGTTTATGGTTTCTGTTTATTTCCAAGGTGATTACATTATTTGAGTTATTGATCTAATTGTATACTCAAGAAGAGATACTTTAATCCCCCTCAACTCTATTAATAAAAATTACTTTTGGTGATCTTGTTTGACAAAGGGCATCAGGTCATACTTTTGTTGACGTGTTGTTGACTTTGAAGTCTAGCAGAACATTTGGCATACCTACCGAGCAATAACATTTGTTCCATTCCAAAAGAGGAATTTTTCTCTTTGAGCATTCTGAATGCCAGCTTGGAAAACATTCTTAAGGTGGGTTTTTGCATGAACAATAGAAAAAAATAGTTGAGGAAAACAATGCTGTAGACTAAGTAATTTATAATATTCTAAGAAATTAATTTAAACATATATGCAAATTCTTTAACTGTAGTTAATTTAATGTTGCCTGATCGCTGTGTGGTTCTGATGTTTACTACTAATTTGTCCATTTAGGATATTGATAAAACATTTAGCGAGGAGCTGTGAAGAGAGACAAACAAACAAATAGTTCCCTATATCGATGTGAAACCTTGTTTGATTTTCTTGTTTCTGTGTCCCCATTTGGTCCTCTTTCTATGCCCATTGTCAGTCTTTGTCCTATGGTTATTTTCATGGGACTGACCTTTTGCTTGCATAAAAGTTGATGTATTTCATATACTAATTGCAGAACATTTTCTCTGGGTGCAATTGCTTAAATCACATCAATTGTATTTTCTGTTTGTTTGGTGTCTTCGATACCTGTTAGCTACTGGAAAAAACCCACTTCGTGCAATTTCAAGTGCACTGTCTCCCTTTCAGAGCTTTCCAACTGACTCTTTATAGCAGCTGGTCAAGTCACCAGGCAGAAGTGATAATAGATGTGGGAAGGCATGCTTCATACACTGCCTTGAAAATCGGAGGAAATGTCCCTTCTTGCTCTAATTGAAAAATCTTTCTACTTTACTGAGAAAATAACTAGAGAGTAAATGATTTCTTGATCTGTATAATTGGGGTCCACATAAATGTAATTTCAACTACTGTACTTCAAATTTTAATAATCTAACATGAGTATAGATTTTACCTTTTTAGTTTTATTGGAATGCCCTCTATCAGCTATTACCTGTCATAAAATAATGGCAACTAAAATAATAGCTTAAAACATATCAGGCTCTGTTATGAATATTTCCCAACTGAGAACACAGTGCAAAGCCCAGATGATACCTAAGGAATTATCTTACGTGCATTGTACTAGTAATGTCACAAGAACTTTGATGGATTAAAACTATTATTTTAAACAAAATTTTCATATTAAAACTGTTTGGGAGATGACTAATTGACTTAAAATTATTTCAGTTAATTTCAAGTGTCTAAGCTAGACACATCTGTATCAGCCTAGAAAACATGGCTATACTTTATAGTTAGACTTTCCTAGTCCAAAATCATGTGCATGTCAGTGACTAAAGACCCTTCTTTTTAAAGAGCAATTACTACAAGATAGGGTGTTACTGTGGAGTGCACTGTAGCCCTTTGCACCTGATTGCTGCCAGGTCTTAAACAAGAGATATTGAAAGAAACAAATGCCAGGTAGTCCCATGAGGACATTTTGACTTGTGCGTTTTAACCTCTGACACCCAGCGTAACAAAAAGGCTGGCTGCTTTGACGTTGTTTGAAGCTGCAAAAATCTGAAATTTCATTGTTTACAAATGCTAACCTCTTTCTTAAATACCCATTTTCCTTAATTATAAAAAACTTTTCACATTGAAATATTATAGCTTTTTATATATTGCAAACTAAAATGCAATATGTTTGGAAGATGACACCTCTAAGTAGCATAACAGTGGAGAATTGAAAGGCTCCTTGTTTGCCCCAACACCACCCCCCACAATGTCCCCGCCACCCTGCCCCAATCAAGACCTTGGCTACATAGAATTTTAAACACTTGGTTAGGGAAAGGTTAATAATAGTAACGTCTACTCACATTTTGCTCATAAAGTACCTTTTTAAGATAAGTTCATCATTTACATTTACTAAGTGTATTTGTTTTTAGAAATAGTGTTTCACCACGGGTTTTGATCCTAGCTATTAGAAATACATTTATGCAACATAGAGATGGTATTTTATGGTTCTATATTAAAACAGCCCTTATACAATGGTTCTGAAATGATTTCTTTAAAGAAGTATACATTGTGTGTGGTAACTAGTGACAATCCAAGTATAAATGAACTGTAAATGACTTTTTTTTCTCTCCCACTTTTTTTCTTTTTTTAAATTTTATTGAATTCTTTTTTTAAATTTTATGCTATTACAGTTGTCTCAATTTCCCCTTCACTGCCCTCCACCCTGCCCACCCCCTCCTACCCACATTCCCCAACTTTAGTTCATGTCCATGTGTCATAACTTCTTTAGCTTCTACATTTCCCATACTATTCTTGCCCTCCCCCTGTCTATTTTCTACCTATTGTCTATGCTACTTATTCTCTATACCTTTCCCCCCGCCTCCTCCTCCCACTTCCCTGTTGCTAACCCTCCATGTGATCTCCATTTCTGTGGTTCTGTTCCTGTTCTAGTTGTTTGCTTAGTTTCTTTTTGTTTTGTTTTAAGTGTGGTTGTTAATAATTGCAAGTTTGCTGTCATTTTACTATACATGTTTTTTATCTTCTTTTTCTTAGATAAGTCCCTTTAACATTTCATAAAATAAAGGCTTGGTGATGATGAACTCCTTTAACTTGACCTTATCTGAGAAGCACTTTATCTGCCCTTCCATTCTAAATGAAAGCTTTGCTGGATAGAGCAATCTTGGATGTAGGTCCTTGCCTTTCAGAACTTGGAATACTTCTTTCCAGCCCCTTCTTGCCTGCAAGGTCTCTTTGGAGAAATCAGCTGACATTCTGATGGGAACTCCTTTGTAGGTAACTGTCCCTTTATTTCTTGCTGCTTCTAGAATTCTCTCCTTTATTTTTACCTTGGCTAATGTAATTACGATGTGCCTTGGCGTGTTCCTCCTTGGGTCCAACCTCTTTGGGACTCTGAGCTTCCTGGACTTCCTGGAAGTCTATTTCCCTTGCCAGATTGGGGGAGTTCTCCTTTATTATTTGTTCAAATAATTTTTCCACTTGTTATTTTTCCTCTTCCCCTTCTGGTAGCCCTATAATTTGGATGTTGGAATGTTTAAAGATGTCCTGGAGGTCCCTAAGTCTCTCCTCATTTTTTTGAATTCTTGTTTCTTCATTCTTTTCTGTTTGGTTCTTCCTTTCTTTCTTCTGGTCTACTCCATTGATTTGAGTCCCAGTTTTCTTCCCACCACTATTCGTTCCCTGTGCGTTTTCCTTTATTTCTCTTATCGTAGCCTGCATTTGTTCATCTAATTTATGACCAAAGTCAACCAACTCTGTGAGCATCCTGATCACCAGTGCTTTGAACTGTGCATCTGATAGGTTGGCTATCTCTTGGTCACTTAAGAAAATTGGCTCTGGGGCTTTTAATTCTGTTTGAGCCACCTTTTTTATTTTTTATTTTCCTTTGGTCTGGTTGCGGCTGTTACAAATGGGCAGTGGAGGCCTAGGTGTTCACCAGGGCAGGGCACCCCAGTCGCTGGGTTGTGACGTTGTATGTGGGGGTGGGGTCTGAGAGGGAACAATGGCGCTTGCTCTGCTCTCTATAGGGCTTCAGACCCCTTTGCCGCTTCCCACAAGCAGATTGGGCCCTTCTGGTGTTGGCTCCCGGGCGGGTGGGCCTGTGCACTTTCTTGGACCCTGTGGGTTTCCCCGAGGGGCAGCCTGTGAAGCTGAGAGAATCTCCCAGCCTCAGCTCCCACGGGTGTTTTCAATAGGTTCTCTTAGGCTTTGTTTCCTGGCGCTGGGGCCCTGGGTGATGTGTTCTGTGTGGCTGCCCGTTTTCACTTAGTGTGTGCACGAATGTGTGGCTGCAGCCAGCCAGCTGCCTTTTGCCCCACACTGGGTCTGCTCGTTGCCTCCCGCACCCAGGGTCCGCCACCAGTCGGTCAGCTGCCCCTGCGCTTCTGGGGTTCGCCAACTGCTGCTTGTGCCCTGTGCACCCGTGTCTGCCAGCCAGCGCTTTTTCCTGCTGGGACCCCTCGACCCCTCTCCATAGGCTTCTGACTCTGCCCCTCCTTACTGGTCTGAATGTACCATAGTCAGACTACCATTCAGTTCATTTCTCTCTGTTTTGGTTGTTTCTTGTTTCTCAATTTTTGTTGTCCTTAGTTTTGGTTGCGCGAGGAGGCACAGTGCAACTACCTATGCCTCCATCTCGACCGGAAGTCCTGTAAATGACTTTTGAAGTTTGGCCTAGTTAAATGAGTATATAGTGACCAAAACTTTAAAGAAATACATATACAAATATTTAAGCAAATTACTCCTTTTATCTTAAAAGGTGTCAAGTGGTAGATAATTTTCTTCTAAAGAATTTCTTCCTGCCCTGGCTGGCATAGCTCAGTGGATTGAGCGCGGGCCGCGAACCAAAGCATCGCAAGTTCGATTCCCAGTCAGGGCACATGCCTCAGTTGCAAACCAGTTTCCCAGTGGGGGCCATGTGAGAGGCAACCACATTTTGATGTTTCTCTCTCTCTCTTTCTCCCTCCCTTCCCTCTCTAAAAATAAATACATAAAATAAATAAAATAAATAAAAATAAAAAAGAAGTTTAGAAAAAAAAAAGAATTTCTTCCCTCCCTTCAAAATAGATGGATCAACATATACCACAGAAAACTATCTCCTCTGTGTTATAAATATTTGATATATAGCTAGAGGTTGTTTTTTATTGAGTTTATTTTAAATGTGAGATTACAAATGCTGTTTATTTGCTTAGGACAAGAAGAGGGACTTTTGGTTTCTCTAAATTGTGTTCTACCTAGAATTGGAACGGATTAATCTAGGACAGATGTATTATTCTGTCTAGAATATAAACATATGATCTAACATCTGACATGGTTCCTTTAAACTTCTTTCTCTCCTAAAACACCAACTCTCCTGTTCCTGACATGAGCAGCTTCCTAGTGATTGTTTATCTGCGAGGATTTTAAAAAGTACCTGACTATTTTACTCACTATTTTGCTATGTTAAGTATACACACATGAAATCTGTTTTACACTTTATGGCTGGGATACACTTTCCATAATATGAATTAGTGTTACAGAAAGCTATATACTTTAATCCTTTTTTCATCCTTTCCTTCTTCTTTTATTTTTCTTCCTTTTTTCCTTTCTCTCCTTTCTTTTTATTGTTATATTTTTGAAGTAGCATTCCAAGGAATATCATTTCTGTGAAATTATTCTGATTTTTTCATTTGCTTGGTTTCTCAATAATCTTTTTTTGATATACTAATGATTTTGCTGTTTGAGTTTATTTTTTAATATTGAAAGTTGACCCAAATATGACATTTAAAGATATAAAGTTAAACTATCATTAAATGAAATTATATATATGGGTATTATATTTCTTTAAATGCCATAAAGCTGAATAATATAGCTACATTTCCTCTAATTTTAGCTTTTAAAAATGCATTCCTTAATTATAAAGTGAACATTTTAATGTATCGGTTAAAATGCTGAGCATCTTAAAATTTTTTCCTTTAATCTCATTTTTCAATTGCAGTTTACGTTCAGTATTATTTAGTTTTAGGCATACAGCATGCTGGTTAAGCAATCACATACTTTACAAAGTGGCTCTGATATTTCAAATGCCCACCTGGCACTGTACATGGTGATTGTAATATTATTGACCATATTCCCTATGCCATACTTTCATCTCTAGGACTCTTTTGTAACTACCAATCTGTACTTAATCCCTTCACATTTTTCACTCAGGTCCTCAAAGCCTCTCCCCTCTGGCAACCATGAGTCAGTTCTCCTTGTATATGAGTCTGTTTGTTCATTTATTTCATTCTTTATGTTCTGTGTATAAGTGAAATAATATGGCATTTGTTTTTCTCTGCCTGACATATTTCACTGAGCATAGTATTCTCTAGGCCTATCAATGTTGTCACAAATGGTAAGATTTTGTTTTCTTTTTATGCGCAGTGGTATCCATTGTGCATACATATTTCTTTTTTATCCACTTATCTATTGATGGGCGTTTGGGCTGCTTCCATAGCTTGGCTATTGTAAATAATGCTGCAGTAAACACAAGAGTGCATATATTCTTTCAAATTAGTGTTTCAGATTCCTTCAGATAAATCCCAAGAGATGTAATCACTGGGTCCTAAGGCAAAGCCATTTTTAATTTTCTGAAGAAACTCCATAATGTTTTCCATAGTTGTTACACCAATCTGCATTCCTACCAACAGTTCACAAGTGTACCCTTTTCCCACACTTTTGCCAACACTTGTTGTTTGTGTATTTACTGATGATAGCCACTCCAAAAGGTGTGAGATGGTATTTTACTGTGGTTTTAATTTGCATTTCTCTGATGCTTAGTGATGCTGAGTATCTTTTTAGATTTCTGTTGACCATCTCTATGTCCTCTTTGGAGAAATGTCTATTCAGGTCCTCTGCCCATATTTTTTATTATTTGTATTTATGAGATTGAGTTGTATGAGTTCTTTATAAATTTTGGATATTAACCTCTTATTTTATGAATCCTTGGCAATTATTTTCTCCTTTTCAGTGCATTGTCTTTTTATTTTGTGTATGGTTCCCTTTGCTGTGGAGAAACATTTGGTGTGATGTAGTCCCTTGTGGGTTTTTTGGTTGTTGTTGTATGTTTGTTTCCTTTGCCAAAGGACATACACCAGAAAAGTCATTGCTAAGAAAAATATTGGAGAAATTGTTGCCTATATTTTCTTCTAGAAGTTTTATGCTTTTCAATCTTACACTAAATTCTTTAATCAGTTTTGAGTTTATTCTTGCAGATGGTGTAAGGAGGTAGTCTAGTTCATTTTGTTGCACATATAGGTATATATCTAATTTTCTAACACCATTTATTGAATAGACTGACTTTACTGCATTGTATGTTCTTACCTCCTAGATGTGGGTTTATTTCTGGACTTATATTTTGATCCATTGATGTAGGTGTCTGTTTTTGTGCCAGTACCATACAGTTTTGATTACTGTAGCCTTGTAGTATAGTTTGAGATCCAGTAACATGATGCCTCCAATTTTGTTCTTCTTTCTTGAATTGCTATGAATATTCAGTTTTTTGTGGTTCATATAAATTGTGGATTATTTGCTCTAGTTCTGTTAATAAATTCCATTGTTTTTTTTATAAGGATAGTTTTGGGTAATATAGACATTTTTTTTAAAGATTTTATTTATTTATTTTTTAGAGAGGGAAGGGAGGAAGAAAGAGAGAGACACATCAATGTGAGGTTGCTGGGGGCCATGGCCTGCAACCCAGGCATGTGCTCTGACTGGGAATCGAACCTGCAATGCATTGGTTTGCAGCCCGCGCTCAATCCACTGAGCTACGCCAGCCAGGGCTGGTAGTATAGACATTTTAATGATGTTATATCTTCTTATCCATGGGCATGGTTTATGCTTCCATTTATTTGTATGTTTTTTAAATTTCTTTCTTCAGTGTCTCATTATTTTCTGAATACAGGTCTCTTTCCTCCTTGGTTAAATTTATCCCTTGGTATTTTATTATTTTTTTATTCAATTGTAAATGGTATTTTTTTCAGTTTCCCTTTCCTATAGTTAATTACTGGTGTATAAAAATGCAACTGAATTCTAAATATTTATTTTGTATCCTGCTACTTTATTTCATTCATTTATTAGTTCCAATAGATTTTTGGTGGAATATTTAAGGTACTCTATTCAGTATCATGTGACTTACAAATGGTGTTTCTACTTCTTCCTTTCCAATTTGGATGTCTTTTATATCTTATTTTTGTCTGATTGCTATGGTTAAGACTTCTAGGATTATGTTGAATAAGAGTGGTGTAAGGGGACTTTCCTTTGTTGTTCTTGATCTTAAGTGGAACACTTTTAGCTTTTCCCCCTTGAGTATGAAGTTAGCTGTGGGTGTGTGTGTGTGTGTGTGTGTGTGTGTGTGTGTTTGCACTGTTCCCTCTTCGCTAAGAGTTTCATCATAAATGTGTGCTGGAGTTTGTTAAGTTTTTTGAATTTATTGATATGACCATATGATTTTTATCCTTCGTTTTGTTTATGTGGTATATCATGTTAATTGATTTGCAGATATTGAACCAATCTTTACCCAAGATAAATCCAACTTGATCATTGTGTATGATCTTTTAATGTAGTATCTATTTGGTTCACTAATATTTTATTGAAGATTTTGTACCTATGCTCATCAAAATATTGGCCTAAACATTATTTTTCTCTAATGTCTTTGTCTGGTTTTGAAATCAGAATAATCTGGCCTCTTGACTTTTTTGGAATAGTTTGATAAGGATGGCATTAATCTTATTTGTCCTGTCCAGGGATTGAACTGGTGACCTTACCCTTTGCAGGGCAATGCCCGATCAACTGAGCCACATGCATTAATCTTTTCTGAAAGCCATCCAGTCCAGGACTTTCTTTTCTTGGGAATTTTTTTATTACTGCTTTGATTTCATTATCAGTCATCAGTCTCTTCAGATATTCTGTTTCCTCTTGATTCAACCTTGGGAGATTGTATATTTCTAAAATATTATCCATTTTTCCTTATTGTCCCATTTATTGACATATAGTTTCGCATAATATTTTCTCTTAATCATTTTATTTTTGCAGTGGCAGTTGTCATTTTTCTTTCATTTCTGAATCTATTCATTTGGGTCTTCCTTATTTCTTGATGAAAGATTTGTCGATCTTGTTTATTTTTTCAAAAAACCATCTCTTCATGCTATTGATCTTTTATATTGTTGTTTTAGACTCTGTTTTGTTTATTTCTGCTATGATTTTTATTATTTATTTTCTTCTAATCATTTTAGTTGTTGTTCCTGTTCTAGTTCCTTTAGATGCAACATTAGATTATTCATTTGAGATTTTTATTTTTATTTATTTATTTTTTTTAGCTAGACTGTATTACTATGAATTTCCTTCTTAGGACTGGTATTGTCTCATAGACTTTGGGTTGTTTTCTTTTCATTTTCATTGGTGTCAGAATATCTATTGATTTCTTCCTTGATCTCATGTTAACCTGCCTGTTGTTCAATGACATGTTGTTTGACCTCCATGTGTTTGTTTGTTTTTCAGTTTTTTTTTATTTTGTAGTTTATTTCTAGTTTCATGCCATTGTGGTTAGAGAGATGCTTGATATGATTGCAATCTTAAATTTATTGAGTCTTGTGTAGTGGTCTAGCATGTAGTCTGTCCTATAAAATGTTCTACAGGTGCTGAAATGAATATATATTTTGCTGCTTTGGGGTTAAATGTTCTGAAAATATCAATTAAGTGCATCTTGTCCAGTGTGTCATTTAAGGTTGCTGTTTATTTGTTTATTTTCTGTCTGGATGATCCTTTCATTAATGTCAATGTGCTGTTAAAATCTACTAGGACTGTATCACTTTGGATATCTTCCTTATTTCATCCACTGAGATTTCCTTTGTTATTTAGGAGCTTCTGTTTTGTGTGCATCAATATTTACAAGAGTTATACCTTCTTGATGGAGTGATCCCTTTATTATTATGTAATATTCTTCTTTGTTTCTTATTATAGCTTTTGTTTAAAGTCTATTTTGTCTGACATAAGTACTGCTACCCCAGCTTTTTTGTTATTGTTATTTCCATTTGATTGAAATAACTGTTTTCATCACTTCACTTTCATTGTGTATTTTTCTCTTGATCTGAATTGTGTCTCTCCTAGACACCATATACATGGGTCTTATTTTTATATCCCTTAAGCTACCCTATGTCTTTTGATTAGATTATTTAATCTATTTATATTGAAAGTGATTATTTTTAAGTTTGGATTTATTGCCCTTTTTTATACATATTTATGTTTTTCTCTCTTTTTCTTTTTTCATAAAAAAATTCCCTTTAACATTTCTTCTAATACTGTTTTGTTGGTGATGGTCTCCCTTAGCTTTTTCCTCCTTTGCTTTTTATTACTTTAAATATTTCGTGCAAAGTCTGGTGTGATATGTTTCTTTTGAGAAATCGGCTGACAATCTTATGGGAGCTCCCTTGTAAGTTACTAACTGCCTTTCTCCTGCTACTTGTAAGATCTCTCTTTGTCTTTAACCTTTGCCATTTTAATTATGACATGTCTTGGTGTTGGCCTCTTTGGGTTCATCTTGTTTTGGAGTGTCAGAGCTTTCTGGATGTGTGTGTCTTTTTCTTTTACCAAGTTAAGGAAGTCTTAGGCATTATTTTTTCAGATATATTCCCAATCTCTTGCTCTCTCTCTTCACCTTCTGGTACCTCTAAGATGTCAATGTTATTATGCTTATTGTTATCTCAGAGATCCCTTAAACTATTCTTATTTTTTTAAATTGTTTTTTTCTCTTAGTTGCTCCAAATGGACTATTTTTGCTACCTCCTCTTCCAAATCACTTATTTGATCCCCTGCTTCATTTATTCTGATGTTGATTCCTTCTAGTATATTCTTCACATAGCTATTGTGTTTTTCACTTCTGACTGGTTTTGTTTCATGGTTTCTATGCTCTATTTTATAGTTACTGTCTCTTCATCACAATTGTCACTGAGTTCATCTGTTCTTTCCCTAAGCTCCTTGAACATCATTACAACCATTGTGTTGAACCCTGTGTCTGGTAGTTTTGCCTCCATTTTATTTCGTTGTTTTTCTGGGATTTTCTCTTGTTCTTTCATTTGGGACATGTCTTTTTGCTTCCCCATTTTGGCTGCTTCTCTGTATTTTTTTCTATGTATAAAGTAGACTGCTATCTTTCCCATTCTCGGGATGGTGGCCTTACCTAGTAGTTGTTCTCTGGGGCTTAGTGACGCAGCCTCCCCCATCACCTGATCTGGGTGTTCCAGGAGTCTCTCTTGTGTAAGCTCTGTGAGCTCTCTTGATGTAGTTAAATCCTGATGCTGTTAGCTCATCTGTGGGTGGGATTGACCTTCAGGCTGGTTAACCATAGGACTGACTCTGACCACAGTCATCAGGGTGGATCCAGTAGAGCTCCTCAAGCTAAAATACATTAAGAACTCCCTGTGTGGAGGGAGGGATCTGCACAGGAATGGTGGTGGTACTTGTCAGGTGTGCAGGTGGAAGAATGGCCCTTACCTAAAAGTCACACAACTTTGTTTCTCCCTTTGTGTTTCTGACATTCTCCTTTGACTTTGTCCAGATTACCTCTAGAATTATTCAAGAAAGACTGCAGTAAGGGCCCAGGCTACCTGCAGCCAGCAGATTCCTCAACAGGGTGTCAGCACGGTAAGGTAGGGCTACAGGGTGCTGGGAGGGTGGGGCTAGTGCATTTTTTTAGGCTGATGCCATATGCTATACCTAAGAAAGAAGGAGCCTGTGGGCAGTGTAGGAGAGGGACTCAGCACAGTGACACTGATGGCTGTCCCTCCATCTCTCTCTCCCTAAGCCAGAGCCCAATCTTTCTTTGTATGACTCCTGTCACCTCTATGCTGCCTCTTCTATGCTGGAACCCAGGGTGAGTGTCTGTGAGCAAGATTTTGTGCATTGGTTCTTTAAGAGGCCACCTGGGTTTCCAGTGTCTCTAGTTTCATTCTGCTGGATGGAATCTCTGTTGATTTTCACAGCTAGATATTATGATACTCTTCCCAGCACTCTCGTGCTATAGGCTGGGGAGCCTGGCATGGCTTTGAGACCTCACATTCCTCAAGGGGTATCTTTGCAGCTGAGATATCCCTTGGGATTTTCAGCCTCTGCATGTCTCTGCTCTTCTCTGTCCTTTTTACCAGTCTCAGTGTGGCTTCTATAAATCTTTAGTTATGACTGTTATTTTTAGTCTTCAGATGGTTATCCAGTTTGGCATGTTCTATAATTTAGTTGTAATTCTAGTTTGGTCCTTGGAGGAGGTGAGTATAACTTCCACTGCCATCTTAAATCTTCCATCTAAAAATCTTAAAATATTTAAATACTTGGCACTTACTGCTTGAATAACTTTCCAGATAGTTTATATATTTTAAATTGTCTTTTCTCTAATTAGTCATGGCTTAAAAGTAGTCTTAATACTGGTTTCATTTTATGTTCCCATATGAAATCCCATTACTACTGATAAATGTGTTCACCATTCTAGTTTGCTTTTTTTGTCTTCTATTGTCAGAATATTGCATCCCTGAACTACATATTCAGATTATAATTAAAAATGTTTTTCTAAGGAGATGATTTTTGAAAGTAACTTTAGTCCCTTCAGATTTGAGTTTAACTTGTAGAGACTATTTTGTAATGAAAGGGTGGAAAGGCAGCCATTCTGGAATCATTGTGTCACTATGCTAAACACAGTACATCAAATATCACTATTTCAAGGGACTACAGCAAAGAAGTACAGTCCTTGAATAATGTTGTGTGTTATAATGTTGAGAAAAAAATAACTGATGTCCAGCCTGAGCCATACTATCTCTGTTGAGTTTGTGCACTCTCCTCATATATGCAAGAGCTTTCTCTGAACATTCCAGTTTCCTCCTCCATCGTAAAGATTTGCATTTCAGGTTAACTGGTATGTCTAAATTGTCTCAGTCTAAGTGAGAGAGAGAGAGAAAGAGAGAGAGAGAGAGAGAGAGTGTGTGTGTGTGTGTGTATGTGAGAGAGAGTGTACCTGAGATGGAAAAATTCTTGTCCAGTTAAGTCCAGGCCCTCCATCTCGAGCCAGAGGGAGAACTTTGGCCACCTGTGACCCTGAAATGGAATTGTGGGTTGGGAAATTGTTTTTTTATTTGTTTGCATTCAACTTTCTTTTTTTTTAAAGATTTTATTTATTTATTTTTAGAGAGGGATGGGAGGGAGAAAGAGAGAGAGAGAGAAACATCAATGTGCAGTTGCTGGGGGCCATGGCCTACAACCCAGGCGTGTGCCCCGACTGGGAATCGAACCTGCGATGCTTTGGTTCGAAGCCTGTGCTCAATCCACTGTGCTATACCAGCCAGGGCTTTGCATTCAACTTTCTTAAATGTATGTGCAGCTTAAATGTATTTCTATATTTAATATTAGAAGTAATTTGGGTCTTTATTTAGAATTTTGGTGATTTTTTTTTACCAGAAATGTGCCTAGGAGCTTAATTCTTATTTATATCAATTAGCCTATGGTAAAATTGTTTTTCCCATCTGTTGGCATCTCAAGTGTTGACTCATTGGTCCCCTGAAAGCCCCAGAATAAGAATGGAAGACACTCAATAAATAGCGAGAAAACAATTATGAATGAACAAATGTGCAAGCTTAGTACTACCATGAAAATCCCTTGAACAAATCTAATCTTAATCTCTACTTTTAAATTACAAATTTTGAGCAAGCTTCAGAGGATATGGGTTGTGATAGTCAAAGTAGTAATGACTATCTTTCTTTAAAGGTTTATTTTAATTAAAACTATCTGAATTATTTTTTTTACAACATGACAATTACACAGAAAGCTAGCTTAGGGTACATTTAGTACAGACTTTATTATAAAAATAACCAAAATATTGAATGTGGAAGTTCTGCTTAAATAAGTTATAATATTGTACAAATATTAATGTTGAATATCATTTTTCCTATATTTTAACATTTGATATATAAAACCATTAAAGGTCTTTGAAGATTTGTCCTTTGCATAAATGTGACTTTTCTTTCAACTTTTAAATTAGAACTTCTCACGATATCCTAAATGGCATGGGGGTCAATTAATTGACCAGCTAGCTAGTCCACACGCGTGCAGTAAGGGTTGGCCATGCACTGATTCCTGAGTCAGATGCCATGGGATCACTGCTGTTCAAAACACAATCACACCTCCTTGAACCTTACAACAAAGTTGGGAAAACAAAAGCCATAAAATAATAGCAAATTATTGTAAAACCTGACTGAATAATGAAATGACTACATGTGACCAATTGAGGTATTCTCATTAAGGCTGATAGAATTTAGCATTTGCTTCAAGACTCATATATTCCCAAAACATTCACTTTCTAGATAGAGGGAGATATTTCAATTAAATAAATTATTATTTGTGTGAGATGACTTGGTTATACAACTATTAGAAAAAGATTTGTTTTTAATACTACCACCCCCAAAAAGGTGTATTAAAACATATGTTATGCTTTCTTTTGAAGCTTATTTATTATCTACCATATGTTTGGCACATTTACATGAGAAGGGATAATCTTAATTTTGCTTGATTGTATCTGCAAACCAAAAATAATTATGATTATGTAAATATCCTATTAAATGTGCCCAGAAAGTCTCAGTTGTAATATTATGATTAAGAAATATAGAGGTTAGCCAAATGACATGTATGCACATATGCATAGCCTGTGGGCACAGACAGTAATGTGCTAAAAGCTGTGAGGAGAGTGGGTGGGGCTGGAAGGGGGTGGGTAAAGGGGGGAAAGTGAGTCATCTGTAAAATGTCACCAAAAAAAATTAATAGAATAAAATTATGTAGTACAAAAAACAAATGTGGTGGCAGGTATGATAAGTAACTTACCTACTAAAATTTAAATATGCATATTTTATTACAATCACCAAATAAATATTTACAATTATATTACATTTAAAAATATATTATTCTTTTTAAAAAATATTTTCATTGTTGTTCACTTACAATTGACCCCCTTTTCCTCCATTACTCTCCCCTGTCCTAATCACCCCCCTCTCCCACATTCAATCCTCCCTCCAAGTTGTCCTTGTCCATGGGTCCTTTATACATGTTCCTTGACTTGACCCTTCCCCTTCTTTTCCCCATTATCTCCCTCCTCCCTCCCCTCTGGTCACTGTCAGTTTGTTCTTTATTTCCATGTCACCGGTTTTGCTTGCTTATTTGTTTTGTTGACTAGATTCTACCTACAGGTGTGATCATAAGGTATTTGTCTTTCACCACCTGGCTTATTTCATTGAGCATAATCCTCTCCAGTACCATGCATACGTTGTGGAAGGGTAGGAGTTCCTTCTTTCCTTCTGCTGCATAGTATTCCATTGTATAAATGTACCACAGTTTTATGACCCACTCATTGACTAATGGGCACTTAGGCTGTTTCAAGCTCTTGGCTATTGTAAATTGTGCTGCTATGAACATCGGGGTGCATAGTTTCTCTTGAATGGATGTTTCAGGATTCTTAGGGTATAATCCCAGGAGTGGAATTACCAGGTCACAAGGCAGTTCCATCTTTGGTTTTTTGAGGAAATTCTGTACTGTTTTCCACAGTGACTGCACCATCTGAATTCCCACCAACAGTGTACTTGGGTTCCTTTTTCTCTAGTACTTGTTGTTTGTTGATTTGTTTATGATGTCCATTCTGACCAGTGTGAAGTGGCACCTCATTGTGTTTTTAATTTACATCTCTTTGATGACTAGTGATGTTGAGTATACATTCATATGTCTCTGGGCCCTCTGTATGTCCTCCTTGGAGAAGTGTCTGTTCAGATCCTTTGCCCATTTTATAATTGAATTGTTTGTCTTCCTGGTGTGGAGTCATGTGAGTTCTTTATATATTTTGGAGATCAAACCCTTGTCCAAGGTATCATTGGCAAATATATTTTCCCATGTGGTTGGTTCCTTTACTTTTTGCTAATGTTTTCTTTAGCTGTGCAGAAGTTGTTTTTTTTTAATTTGATATAATCCCATTTGTTTATCCTTTATGTCCCTTGCTCTAGGAGACGTATCCATGAAAATATTGCTACATGGAATATCTGAAATTTTCCTGCCTATGTTCTCCCATGGGACTTTATGTTGTCATGACTTATATTTAAGTATTTTATCCATCTTGAGTTTATTTTTGTGTAAGGTGTAAGCTGGCAGCCAAGTTTCATTTTTTTGCATGTAGCTATCCAGATCTCCCAACACCATTTGTTGAAGAGGCTATTTTTACTCCATTTTATGCTCCTGCCCCCTATGTCGAGTATTAATTTACCATAGAGACATAGGTTTATTTCTGGGCTCTCGATTCTGTTCCATTGATCTATGTATCTCTTCTTAAGCCAGTATCAGACTGTTTTGATTACAGTGGCCTTGTAATATAGTTTGATATCAGGTATTGTGATCTTACCTACTTTGTTCTTTTTTCTCAAAATTTCCAAGGGTAGCTGGGGTCGTTTATGGTTTCATATAAACTTTTTCAGTATTTGTTCTATATCTGTGGAATATGTCATTGGTATTTTAATACAGATTCTATTTGATCTATACACTGTTTTCTATAGTTTGGACATTTTGATAATGTTAATTCTTCCAATTCATGAATGTGGTATATTCTTCCATTTATTTGTGTCTTCCTTAATTTCTTTCTTCAGTGTTTTGTTTTCTGAGTACAGTTCTTTTCTCTCCTTGGTTAGGTGTATTCTTAGGTACTTTATTTTTCTTGTTGCTATAGTAAATTTTCTTTCCTAATTTCTGTTACTGATATTTCATTGTTGGTGTTCAAAATGCTTTCATTTACTGAATATTAACTTTGTGTTCTGCTGTTTTGCCAAATACTCTTATTAGGTCTAGTAGTTCTGAGTGGTGTCTATAAGATTTCCTGTGTACATTGTCATGTCAGCTGCAAACGATGACTGTTTTACTTTCTGCTGTCCTATTTGGATGTCTTTTATTTTTTTTTCTTGTCTGATCACATCACTGTGGCTAGAACTTCCAATGCTATGTTGAATAGAAGTGGTGAAAGTGGACACCCTCATCTTCTTGACCTTATGGGGAAAGCTTTTAGTGTTTGTTTGCTCGTTGAGTAGGATATTGGCTGTAGGTTTCTCATATATGGCCTTTATTATGTTGAGATATATTCCCTCTACTCCCACTTTGCTGAGTGTTTTAATTATTAAAGGGTACTGTACTTTATCAAAGGCTTTTTCTTCATATGTTGCTACGATCCTGTGATTTTTGTCTTTCCTTTTGTTTATGTGATATATTACATTTATTGATTTGTGAATATCATACCATCCTTGCAACCCTGGGATGAATCCCACTTGATCATGGTGTATGATCTTTTTAATGTACTGCTGGATGGAGTTTGCCAATATTTTGTTGAGTATTTTAGCGTTTATGTTATCAGGGATATTGGCCTGTAGTTTTCTTTCTCGGTTGTGTCTTTGTCTGGTTTTGGGATTAGGATGATGCTGGCCTCATAAAAAGAATTTGGGAGTCTTCCCACTTCTTGGATTTCTTGGCATATTTTGAGAAAGATAGGAGTTAGTCCTTCCTCAAATTTTTAGTAAAATTCATTTCTGAAGCCTTCCGGTCCAGGGCTTTTGTGTGCCAGATGTTTTTTGATTACCACTTCAATTTCACTAATTGTTATCATTCTATGTAGTCTTTCTGCTTACTCTTGACTCAGTTTTGGAAGATTGTATGTTTCTAGAAATGTGTCCATTTTGCCCAATTTGTCCAATTGCTTGGCATGTATTTGTTCATAGTAATTTTTTACAGTTCTTTATATTTCTGTGGTATTGGTTGTATATTTTCCCTTTTTGTTTCTCATTTTATTTTTTAGGATCCTCTCTCTTTTTTTCTTGATAAGTCTGGTAAAAGGTTTGTCAATTTTGTTTATCTTTTCAGAGAATCGGCTCCTGGATTTATTGATTCTTTAAATTGTTCTTTTAAACTCTATGTCATTTAATTATGGTCTGTTCTTGAGTATTTCCTTCCTTCTACTTGCTCTGGCTTTTGTTTGTTATTATTTCTCTAGTTGTTGTACATGTAGGGTTAGGTTGTTTATTTGAGAATTTTCTATCTTCTTTAGGTAGGCACGCATTGTTATGCAACTACCTCTCAGTACTGCCTTTGCTGTGTCCCATAGGTTTTGGGTTGTTGTGTGTTTATTTTCATTTGTTTCTAGATGCTTTTTTATTTCTTCCTTGGTCTCATTCTTAACCCATTCATTGTTTAATAACATGTTATTCAGTCTCCATATATGTGAATGTTTTTGTGGTTTTTCCTTGAGGTTGGCTTGTAGTTTTAATGCCTTGTGATCTGAACACTTGCTTGATATGATTTCAATTTTCTTGAATTAGTTGAGGCTTTCTTTGTGTTCTACCATGGGGCCTATATTAGAAAATATTCCATGTGCATTTGATAAGAATGTATATTTTTCTTCTTTGGAGTGAAGGTTTTGTATATATCAAATAAGACCATTTGATCTAGAGAGCAATTCAATGCCACAATATCCTTGTTGGTTCTTTGTTTGGAAGATCTATCCATTGTTGACAATGGGGTGTTAAAATCCCATATAATGAGTGTGTTTTGTTTGATATCTTTTGTTAAGTCCACCAAGATTATCCTTATATATCTAGGTGCTCCTATGTTGGGTGCATATATTTTTACAAGGGTTATCTTTTCTTGATGGGTTACATCTTTATTATGTATTGTCCTTCTTCATCTCTTTTCATGGTCTTTGTTTTGAAATCTATTTTGTCTAATATAAGTATTCCTATCCCACTTTTTTTCTGTATCCATTTGCTTGGAATATTTTTTTCCATCCCTTCACTTTTGTGTAGATCTTTTGTTCTGAAGTGGGTCTCTTGTAGACAGCATATATACAGGTCATGTTTTCTTATCTAATCAGTGACCCTATGTCTTTGATTGGATCATTTAATCCATTGACATTTAAGGTTATTATTGATAGGTACTTATTTATTGCCATATTTCCCTTTGTACCTGTGTTCTTTTCTCTCTTTATTTTTCTTCATCTTTTAAAGAAGTCCCTTTAGCATCTCTTGCAATGTTGGTTTGGTGGAGATGTTTTCTTTTAGCATTCTGAGGGGGGGGGCTGGGAAACTCCTTATTTCACCTACCATTTCATTTTAATTTTTAAATTTATTTAATTTTATTCCATCTTTTTTGCTATTAGTTAATTCTTTTCTCAAAATATTTTTTATTTATTTTTAGAGAGAGGGGACAAGGAGGAGGAAAAGAGGGAGGGAAACATCAATGTGTGGTTGCCTCTCACATGCCCCCTACTGGGAAACTGAGCCACAACCTATTGAGCCAGGAGATCTGTTGGTTCACAGGCTGGCATAAAATCCATTGAATTGCAGCAGCTAGGGCTCATCTATCATTTTAAATAAGAGCCTTGCTGGGTAGAGTAGTCTCTGTTGCAGTCCTTTGCTTTTGATTATTTGGAATACTTCTTGTCATTCCCTTCTGACTTGTAGTGTTTGTATTAAGAAATCAGCTGATAGCCTTTTTGGAGCTCCCTTATATGTTACTAGCTATTTCTTCTTTGATGCCTTTAAGATTCTCTCTTTGTCTTTAAATTTTGCCATTTTAATTATGATGTGTCTTGGAGTGTGCCTTTTTGAATTCTCCTTGATTAAGACCCTCTGTGCTTCCTGGATTTGTGTGACTTTTTCTCTCATCAGATTAGGGAAGTTTTCCATCATTACTTTTTCAAACAGGTTTTCTATCCCTTGCTCCTTTTCGTCTCCTTCTGGTATCCCTATTAGACAGATATTATTATGTTCCATGTTGTCCTACAGCTCTCTTAACCCCTCTTGTTCTTTTGAGTCTTTTTTCCTTTTCTTTCTTCTTCTGGGAATTTTCTTCTACTTCTCCTCCAATTCACTGATTCGATCCTCTGCTTCATCTAGCCTGCTTTTGATTCCTTCTACTGTGTTCTCAGTTCAGGCATTGTATTCTTAATGTCCTCCTGGCTCTGGTTGATAGTCTCTATTTCCTTTTTTATGCTGATACAGTTTGTAGTGAGTTCATCATAGTTTCCCTGTAGCTTTTGGTAGAATTCAGTGAGCTCATTGAGCTTCCTTATAACCATTGTTTTGAACTCACCATCTGATAGTCTATTCATCTCTGTTTTATATAGCATTCATTCTGAGGATTCTTCCTTTTCTTTTGTTTGGGGTTGTTTCTCTGCCTCCCCATTTTAGAGGAGACTCTTCTTATTTGCTTCTGCTTCTTAAATTAATATGCTTTGACTCCCTGTATTAGTGTCATGAACTTCTATGGTAGGAGACCTGTGTGATTCAGTGTTGCTGTCCTTGATCTCCTGAACTCGATGCTCTTGGGATGCCTTTTATGTTGGCTCTCTGGATATATCTGGGCTCTGATTGTTGTTGGGTCATTAGTTGGTGGATCCTTACCTTTAGCTGGCTGAGTAAGGGTCACTCCTCCCAACACATCTTGTGTGCAGCTGTGTAAGAGCTGCCAGCAAAAAAAAAACAAACAAACAAAAAAAAAAAACAGAAAACAAATCCACACCTACAAAAATTATTCCCACCTGCTATCCCACTATCAACAGCCAGTGAACCAGTATTAATAAGGGTTAAGAGATTAAGACTGTTATAAGAAAGGAGAGCAAATATCAGATGACCTACTGAATGATAAATTATTTTGAGAGGGTAGAAGGGGGAATACTAATAAAAGTAGGTAATTGAAGCAATGTGAGGAGAAACAGTAAAATTTACATCATAAATAAAAGGAATGAAGAGATGGAATAGAGTAAGAGAAGGTAAGTATATAGTATTAGGTTCAAACAGAAATTTTAAAAAATAAAGTTAGAGAGAGAAAGAAAAAGGAAAAAAGATAAATAAATATTTAAAAGAGTAAGAAACAAATTGGAGAACAAGATCCACCACAGGACTATCAACAAAAAATGAGCTAAAGTTAATAAAGGTGGGATGAGAATAAGAGGGGGGAAAGGAAGAAAGAAAAGCTTAAGAGATGTCTAGAGGAAATGGTGGTGATTTTGAGATGAAAGAGGGAGATGGAATACTAAGAGTGAGGAATGAAACCCAGGCTAAGACAGGGAAAAATTAAAATGTGAGATAAAAAGAAAAAAGGGCTGAATGGAAGAGGAAAAATTAAAATTTGAGATAAAAAAAGAATGGGCTGGATGAAAGCAAAATGGAGTAGGAGAGGAGAATGGTCAAATTTAAGATTTTAAATACAAAAATAGTGAAATCTAAAGATAAAAATGACAAAAATGCAATAACAACTACCCTACCCACAACCAATGACCAAAAATTGCTAAAGGTGGAGAGAGAATGCAGCTATTTTAAGAGCAGAAAAAGAATGTGAGATGACCATTGACAAGAAAATTGGCTTTGAGAGGCTGGACGGGGGGAAATAGTAAGAGTGCAGAATGGAAATAAGATGTAGCAAGAGAGAAAACAGAATTTAAAATGAAAATAATAAGAGGAAATAAGATAAATGGGGTAAGAAAGCAGAGGAGCAAAATATGAGAATTGAAATAAACTGTAATATAAAATCTAGTGGCTTAATATGTACAAAATCGAAGGACAAAAAAAGAATGTTAAAAAACTTTCTTGCAAATCATGGAGAAGACCACGGTGGATTTCATCTCGGTAGCTTCTAGTATTTGCCACTGTATTTTCTTTCTGGATCCGCCTCTGATGACGTCAGTTACTCTATCTTGCTTTAGACAGTCTATTCGAGATTACCAGTAATCTACTGTTTGCAACTGACTACTTTACTTCTTAATCTAGTCACTCTGCACTCACCTGTCAGGCTTAAGAACCCAAGGCAGGGCACAGTCCCTCCTGGGGGTGGGGCCATTGCTCATGCCACTCAGAGAGGGGTGGCTTGTCCGAGTGAGATGACTACTGAGATGACTGTGCAGTGTGGTGAGTGACTCAGCACCCGGATCCTGGCGGGTGCTCTCCCAGTTCTCTCCCCAAAGCCACCGGCCTCAGTCTCTCCTCAAGTGTCTATAGTCCACTCTGCCCCACCCTTTGCTGAAACCCAGGTAAGTGGCTGCCTGTGAAAATGTATGTGATGATCCTTTACATGACTCTTTCTGTCCCCAGCCATCTGTCTCTGGCAGAAACACTCCTCGGGATTTCACAGCTGGGTTTTATCTATGTACTTTTTGGACCCTGGTGCCATAGGCTGGGGAGCCCAGCTTGGGGTTTAGATTGCACACTTCTCAGAGGGATCCCCCAGCCACTTAAATATCCCTGGCCTTTTAGTTGCCACCCGTGAGCATCTAGCCAGCTCTCTAGCGTCTCCACCGCACTCCTACCAGTCATACCGTTTGGAAGTTGTTTCTTATATCTGTCTGTGGTTATAAGGTTTCTCTCTTACTATTGTTCACTTGTTTATTCCAGATGATTTTGCCACAATTTAGTTGTAATTCCAGATTGGTCCTGGGAGGAGGTTAGTGTAATTTCCGCTTACTCCTCCACCATCTTGGATCTAGCATACAAAATATATTTTTCTCTGTAAAACAATGATGGTGTATATGTGGGCTTTGTGAAATGAAGTTTGACATAATGTTTTCATCTTTTCTGCTGATCCAACTTTAGGGCTTGACTTTCACATGCTTTTACTTCTCAAGCTATAGCACCAAATATGATCTGCATAAAAATCACTCTTTCAGATCCAAATACCTGAAATTATAAACCAGTTGCAAAGTATTGGCATTATATAGTGATATTTCATGAGTGTACCGTGATGGCTGGCTTGTAGTTGGACTTAGAGATAAGTGAAGTACCCAGATATTTCCAAGCTGCTCCTCCATTTCTTATATCTAAATTTCTTTGAAATTTACCTAGCTTTCCTCATTTTCTGCTTCAATGTTTTATTTTAGGGTCAACATTGACATTTAAGTGATCACTTCACATGACTTCAACATGTTATAAGATGAATAAAATGCAGGTTTTCCATTCACAAAATAGCTTTCTTCCCAAATAAGTTATCAGGAAAGGACATATCTACTTATAATTTTTTCCACTAATACCAACTTTAAAAGAAGAGAAAGTTCCCTAACAGACAAAATTTTCTGATAGAATTAAATGGAAAATAATTGAAATTATAGTACCTATAGTACTATAGTACCCATAGTCATGCACAAATCCAATTGTTTTGAAGACAATTCTCTTTTCTCACAGACATTTGGTTAAGCCATTCCTCCTAATATATGATAGACTTATAATAAGGTAAAGCTGAGATACAAATGGCTCAGGTTTCAAACTTTACTGGGTTTGTGAAACAATGGATATTATCTCCTTTCTTGTTACATACTATAATTTTCACATTTTCAAGGTCCTGGTAACTCCTGGAACAAAAAAAATCTGATTAACATTTCTTTCTTTTATTTTATTATTGTTCAAGTATAGTTTTCTGCATTTTCCTCCCACTGCTTCCCACCCCCAGCTCTCCCCAGCTCCTTTCCCTGTTCCACTACCCTTGTTATTGTCCTTTAGAGTTGTTCCTATAAACCCTTCATCCTTTCCCCTTCATTATCTCCTCCCCTCTTCCTTCTGGTCACTGTCAGCCTATTCTCAATTTCAGTGTCTTTGGTTATATTTTGCTTGCTTGTTCATTTTGTTGTTTAGGTTCCAGTTAGAGGTGAGATCATATGGTATTTGTCTTTCACTGCCTGACTTATTTCACTTAGCATAATGCTGTCCAGTTCCATCTATGCTGTCACAAAGGGTAGGAGCTCCTTCTTTCTTTCTGCTGTGTAAAATACCACTGTGTAAATGTACCATAGTTTTTTGATTCACTCATTTATTGATGGGCACTTAGGTTGCTTCTAGCACTTGGCTATTGTAAATTGTGCTGCTATGAACATTGGGGTGCATAGGTTCTTTTGGATTGGTGTTTCAGAATTATTGAGAGTGGCCATTATAAACAAATCAACAAACAAGTGCTAGAGAGGTTGTGGAGAAAAGGGAACCCTAGTGCACTGTTGGTGGGATTGCAGACTGGTGCAGTCACTGTGGAAAACAGTATGGAACTTCCTCAGAAAACTAAAAATGGAACTGCTTTTTGACTCAGCAATTCCACTGCTAGGATTATATCCTAAGAACCTTGATTAACATTTCTTAATAAAATATTTATCAAATTTATTTGCTAAGGGATTTTTTTTTTACATCAGATCTAGTGTTTCCTGGAGTAAAGTGCTGCTGAACTACTTTAGCAGTTGCAGCTAGAATGAAATCTATATCCAATTAACAAGGATGTTTTCAGTTTTGTAAAACCTCAGTGGACAGCTTGGTATTGGAAGATCCTGTAAAGCAGTGATTTTTAACTTTTTTTATCTCATGGCACGTATACACTAATTATTAAAATTCTGTGGCACACAAAAAATATGTATAATTTTGATTCTTTCACACAGCCATGGCTATTGTCCTATTGGCTGTTGTCAGTTTTTTATTTGACAATCTAAGAGTGAAGAGGTCAGTTCCCCTGACTAAATTTACATAAGGTAATCACTGCTATAGAAGAATCTGAATTACTGACCTTTTGGAATAGTAAATAGTAATTGGTAGTAAATAGTAATTGGCTACTTACAAGACAATACACTTAGAAGATATTTTAAGGTCCAACATCTTTGGAATTTGTCAAGATCATTTTGGAGCAGGCAATTAAATATGTATTTCATACTTTAGGTTCTATGAAAATATTCTGAATTTAGGGATAGAAATATATACAATAGAATTGGTCTTAAATGTGAGAGGAGCTAGTATTTCTAGAAACACATAATTTTCTTGGACCCCAAGGCTCTTTAAGCCCAAACTGTCTTGTTCATATCTGATCCCGCATTGAAGTTCCAACCCTGGAGCTCCTCCTCCTCTTATTGGAATCAGTAAAATCCACTCTGTCTTTTTCCATATGTGACTTTGTTTAAGCTTTCCTCTTCTTAAATTGCCTTTCTCCTTTATGCCTCAATCACCGACCATCAGAATCTCTCACTGACTTCAAATGATCCTTCTACTACCTAAGACATTCTCATTTTCTCCGTGGTGGACAAGTATTATCCAAACTTCAGCAAGGTAATCCAAATGATTCTTCCTTTTTTATGGCTCAGTAGGACTTTGCTTGCCTCTTAGTTATAAGACATTCTATCAAGTACTGTTATTGGGAAATGTGTATAATTAGTCCAGTATCACTAATGAGGCACTTCATAATCACAGACCTTATATTTCTGTTACCATAGTGTTTTTTTGAGTAGGTACTCAAAATCGAATGGCATGGCAACTTCAAAATCGGCTTTGATTGTCTTTTTTTGCATTGGGAAAGTCACATGAAAAACATGTTGAAAGTCACTTTCTGAGTTTCTATTTTTTAGCTTATTTACTAAAATACAACAGGATACTTCACATATAAACAAGGAATTTCTTTCTTTAGAACCAAGTCATGCTTGATATATTTTCTTATTGCCACTTGGTTCTGACCACTTTTCAGCTGGTTGATGTTTTTTTAATTTTGAGTAGCAACATGATACATGCAACTACTTCTTTCTTACTGCTTTCAGATGTGGTTCTTCATATCTCTCCAGCTATGAAGCTTTTCAGATATGGGGCTTTTCTTTTTATAGTTAGAAATCTTTCATTATTAACACTTTACTTTTAAATAACTTCAAACTTACAAAATAGTTTGCAAAATGCTACAGAAATTTCCTTATGGTTTTGAACCAACTTTCCTTAACATCTTACATATCTAGGATGCACTTTGGTAAACTAGGAAATTAACAGTGAAGTCTATTAACTACTCTGTAGACCTAGTCAATTTTCCTTAGTTGTTCCACTAAGGTCTTTTTTTTTGGTCCTGGATCCAATCCCCAAACCACCATAATCTCCTCCCATCTGGCATCATGATCTTTCTTTGCTCATCATGACCTTTACACTTACACAGAGAACCTAGACAATTGTTTTGTAGAATGTCAGTTTTGGATTGTCTGATGTGTAAGCATGATTATATCCTTTGATAAATATATTCATAGTCTTAGTAATATTTGTGAGGATTGTTTGAATGGAAAACATTTGTTTCTCTAAAAGCTTTGATGAATGACAGCCTTACTTTCCATGTGGTAAGAGTAAATATTTTAAAGTTTTTTTATAAAGACTTTAATAAAATCCAGCCCCCACTTATGATCAAAACTCTCAGTAAAGTAGGAATAGAGGGAACAAACTTAAACATAGTAAAGGCCACATATGGCCAATCCACTGCCAGCATCACATTCAATGGGTAAAAACTACAAGTGTTCCCCTTAAGATCAGGAATAAGACAGGGATGTCTGCTTTCACCACTCTTATTCAATGTAGTACTGGAAATCCTAGCCACAGCAATCAGATAAGAAGAAGAAATAAAAGGCATCTAAATTGGAAGGGAAGAAGTAAAGTGTCCGTATTTATAGTCATAATAGTATACATAGAGAACCCCAAAGATTCCACTGAGAAACTACTAGATCTGATAAATAAATTTAGCAAAGTAGCAGAATAGAAAACTAATATCCAAAAGTCAGTTGCATTTGTATATGCTAATAGTGAACTAACAGAAAGGGAAATTAAAACAATCCCATTCACAATTGCTTCAAAAAGAATAAAATACCTAGGAATAAACCTAACCAAGGATATAAAAGACCTGTACTTGGAAAACTATAAGACACTGAGAAAAATCAAAGATGATACAAATAAGTGGAAGTACATACCATCTTCATGGATAGAAAGAATCATCATCATTAAAATGTCCATACTACCCAAAGCAATATAAAGATTCAGTGCAATTCCTATCAAGATTCCAATAATACATTTCTCAGAACTAGAACAAATATTTCAAAAATTAATATGGAACCACAAAAAGCCCCACATAGCAATAGCAATCCTAAGAAAGAAGAACAAAGTTGGAGAAATCATGCTACTTCATATCAAACTATACTACAAGGTCATAGTAATCAAAACAACCTGGTACTGGCATAAAATCAGATGCATAGATCAATGGAACAGAATAGAGAACCCAGAAATAAACCCACACGTTTATAGTCAATTAATATTCAACAGAGGAAGCAAGCACATACAATGGGTTAAAGATAGTTTATTCAATAAGTGGTGTTGGGAAAAGTAGATAGATACATGCATAAAAATGAAACTAGACCATCTTCTTACATCACACACAAGAATAAATTCAAAATGGATCAAAGATGTAAATGTTAGACCTGAAACCATAAAAATTCTAGAGGAAAACATAGGCAGCAAAATCTCAGAAATTGCTCGTAGTACTATTTTATCTGATATATCTCCCTAGGCAAGGGAAACAAAAAGAAAAATAAACAAGTGGGACTACATCAAACTAAAAAGTTTTTACACAGCACAGGAAATCATCAACAAAATAAAAGGGCAATCCATGGAATGACAGAATATATTTGTTTATATTTCTGATAAAGGATTAATATGCAAGATTTATAAAGTAGATACAAAACTCAATGCCAGGAAAACAGACAACCCAATTAAAAAATGAGCAAAGGACCTGAATAGACACTTCTTCGAAGAGGACATACAGATGGCCAACAGGCATATGAAAAGATGCTCAACAGCACTAATCATCAGAGAAATGCAAATAAAAACCTCAATGAGATACCATCTCGCACCTGTCAGAATGATTGTCATCAATAAATCAACAAACAATAAGTGTTGGCAAGGATGTAGAAAAAGGGAGAAACTTAGTGCACTGTTGGGGGGAATGCAAACTGGTGTGGCCACTGTGGAAAGCAACATGGAAATACCTCAAAAAATTAAAAATGGATCTTCCTTTTGACCCAGCTATCCTGTTTCTGGGAATATACCCAAAGGACACTAAAACACTGATTCGAAATAGCATAAGCACCACTATGGTTGTTGCAATGTTATTTACAATCACCATGATATGGAAGCAACCCAAGTCCATCATAGATGACTGGATAAAACAACTATGGGACATTTACACATTGGCATTCTACTTGGCCATTAAAAGGGAAAAAATGTTACCCTTTGAAACAGTATGGATGGGCATGGGAACATTATGGTGAGTGAAATAAGCCAGGCAGAGAAAAACAAATACCATGTGATTTCACTCATATCTGTAATATAATTAACAAACTGAACTAAAAACCAAAATAGACTCATAGATGGAGAGAGGATGACAGTTAGTGGGGAGGGGGTTATGTGGTAGAGGGTATGAGCAAAAGGAAAAAGGACTCATGGACACAGACACAGTGTGGTGATTACTGGGGAAAGGGAGATATAAGGGGATTAAATGGTATTGGAAAAATACAATAAAGATTAAATTTAAAAAAGAATGTCTTAACATTTCTTCTTTGCAGGTGTTTTGTTTATATTATTTCTTTGAAAAATTGATAAAGATTGTGTTCCAAACTCAGTAAAATTTCTGTTGACATCAATATGTATCTTTGATTAAAAAATATTTTTAAATTTGAAAGTATTTTTTAATCACATGTTATGTTCTTTTCTTGGTAGTCAATAGTAGTATCAGACAACTCAAGATGCCAAAATTTAATTGCTCTAAGTGACCTCTTCATTGCCCTGGCTGGAAAATCTTAGGTTTGACTGATGTACCTCTTTAATTTATGTAACACAGCGAAACCACAATCAAAATATACTACTTTTAAATTAAGATTGTTAAGGATTTTTTTGATATATTTCCCTTCTTCTTCTTGGTTTCCTAATGTCCTTTGCTCTCTGAAAAACTTTCCCTATCCTGCTTTTTCCCTAATTTCTCCACTCATTTTGACCATTTTCTGCATTGACCAGTTTACCATGCCCAAAATGCAATCTGATTTTTCTCTCTACCACTTCATGGAAACTGCCCCCACAAAGAGTACAAATCACTTTCCAATTGCTAATCTGCTACTGTTGGCATCATTGGACAATGCTTTTTTTAATGAAGCGCTTACCTACCTTCTCATATTCTCTCTGGGTCCTCTGCCTCTTAGCCTATACTATTCTCTTAATCTGGATTTGTTCTCCCTCTCTCTTTTCACATTTGTATACACTGATTTTTCATCTAGGTACAGTTCAAATGATACTTCAGTGATACCTACCCTGATCAACTAAAAATAATTAAAGGGCTCTCGTGTTTGTAATTAATTTTGTTTCATTTTTTATCATCAGTTGTAGACACGTCTGTATCACTTTCCTCAATGTGTTATAAATCCTCCAAATGATTGTTATGGTCCTTTTAACTCAGTCCAGTGCCATACTCATTCATTCATCATTTATAATATGGGCAGGAAAAATTAGAATGAAAGTATCTGGGAGTCTCTTGAAAGTAATACAGTTCCTCTCAATCACTCACATGAATCTTAGGCAGTAACTAAAGTAAAACAGTGTTTAATCAAACCCAAAATGCTAAGGCAGGAAAGATAAACCCATTATTTGTAATTTACTGTTGTTCCTTCAGTGACCTACAGATCAAAAAGGTATCAATTCTGACACTTCATTTCTAAAACTTCATCCTGTTTTTGTTTAATTTATCTAATAAGGACCTCTTAGCACCTAAAATACATGCTTTTAAAAGAATACCACTCAGCTGTCAGCCAAAAGACAAAAGAATAAATACATATCTAACATTTTTCAAAGGCGAATCTGCAATGTTGATGCCTCCACAATGTTCAATAAAAATCAAGTGTTCTTAGGGACAATCTACTAATTTGCTAATTGTTTCTGGACCTAAATATCTTCATAAATAATGAAAGTGTTAAAAATTGGCCATTATTTGGGGAAATATCTGTATGTATATGCATAAGCACAATCTTTTACAATATAAAAATACTTTTCAGGACCCTGTTACTGCTTCTGAGATAAAGGAAAGTCTTGATGCCAAGATGTGAACAGAGAAGAAAATGAAATGCACGATATGGTAAGTGACTTGCAAATAGACAAGTACAGCCAAGTTTCTAATACTACCTTGTGCAGTTATCATTTGTAAATTGCATACATATAAAATGCATACTTAAGACAGTCAATATTGCAAGCAGTTGTGAAATGTGACCTCAGCTGAATCAAACTTCGTCCACTCCTATGAGTTTATTTTGATGAACTTGGTGTAAAAGACATTAGACTATCACTCATGGCAAGTAATTTAATTCTAAGTTTTTCAGGGAGAATTCAAGATTTGGAGTGTGACTAGGTAATACATATATGTGCTCCTATAACCATGAAGTGTGTTAAAGTGACATTTGGGATCATAACACTAGTTTCTAAAATAGAATGCAAAGACTTTAAGTATCTTAAAATTTGCTTTTTCTTTAAATCATTTAAATGGCTCAAAGGATTTTTTATTAGCTTACAAAAACAAGTTAGTTTATCTAGCTTATAAGAATCTCTAGGACCCTGGGTTGTTTTCTTTACTTGTTCTGTTTTCTATGGTGGATATGAGAAACATTGTGTAAGGTTCCTTTTGTTTTTCTTATCTTATTCAAAAGACTCTTTGTAGTTGCTTCTTAGAAAATGAGTGTTGGAGGTTGAAAGAACAAAGATAAGGGGAGATAATTCCAGAGCATTCCACAAGCAGAGACTCGCCGCAGGCTCTACACCCCACCAGTGTCCCCCGCCATCCCAGCATATCCAGTGCTCAGGAAACTGCTGTGTGTTTACAGTAATGCAATGGCAAGAATTAGATTTTTCTTCTGTTAGTCAAATTTCAGAAAAAGTAGATCCCATTTAGTTAAGGCCATTTTTTTTTTCAGACTAGAACTCCTTAAATTGAGATCAGAGAGTAAGTTTTAGATAAGATAATCTGCAATCCCTCTGAAGCTATATGCAATGTATTGTGTGCATTCCTTTTGTCAGTGGAGGCAATCCATGGGTTTTATCAATTTTTCAAGGATTTTGATGACACGACTTTTCATTCTATCTAACACAGCTCTAATTTAGAACAGATGTGATTAAAATGAAAACTATAGAGGAAGTGTGGAGTTTTTGTATACATATTTTTCTTAATATGCCAGGTGGTGTTGGCTACAACCTGCGCACCTTCATGGCTCCTTTTTCGTTTTACATGTTTTTCAAAGAAATAAATGCCATTCAAAAGAGTTTTGTTGGTACTTTCCCTTTCGTCATTCTTTAAAACATGACCCACATTTAAAGTTATTCTTCCAATTAAATATATATATATATATACATATACATACATATATATATATGTGTGTGTGTATATATGTAAAACTCCATTCCTGGTAGTTTTATAGTCACTTTACAAATCCTTACATAGGCTTTTCATTATCTTATGACTAAAAGTATATTTGTAAAACACATTTATTTTTTTATATATTTTGCTGATATTGGACCCCATTGTGTGAATAGTGATCTATATTGACACAACGGTTTGTTTTGTATTTGTTTGCTTGGTTTTGCTCACAGTTATAAATAAAAAAATCAGTTCTGACCTAGTCATAATTTGTCCTTACTTTAGCTTAAGACTCTGCAAATCATTCTACCTCCTACATAATGCTTCTCTCCCTCCCTGCTAATGTGACATTGCCTGCCAGCTGCATTTACACTACTGAAGATATTTAGTTTTTGGTAACTCAGTGACCTACTTCATTTTTACTGAAGTCTATTAACAAAGATTCTCCGTTAGCCTGTGTCTCTACCAATCGATAATCAATTTTATCTTTTTTATTAATTATACCAGCTATAAAGAAATAGTTCAGATATTGTGCTAATTTCTTCAGTGGGTGAGAAAGGAGGTTAACCTGGTTCACGAGGAGCCCAAGAAGGTTACCTGCACCAGCCCATGTCTGCATTTGTTGGGAAACATGTTCCCCACCTAGGAGATATCTGAAGGCTATTCACTTTAGTCATTGTGCCAGAAGTATTTTTGTGTAATATTTTTTCTTCTCTTACTGAATCCCTTTTCCAGAAGAAAACGTTGAAATTTAATAAGATCAATGTACAAGGCCAAATGCAGAGGCCAACAGTTGCTCTGAGTTATGGTGTTGTTTCTCAGCCAGAGGCTTGTCTCTTCTGCCCAGCTGCAAAATTTCTCTGTGCATAAGGGTCTCTTCAGTGCCAAAGGGGACACACAGCGGCTGTTGCATGGATGACCCTGCTCACACTGACTTCTGGAGCGAGTTTTCCTTAGAATCCTCCGAGGAATGCTTTACCTAGCCACCTATCCCAACATTTAGGATTTACTTTTTAAATGGTCAGTTAATATTTCTGGAACATAAACTCTTGGCCAGAGTAACTGGAAATTTTAGTTTATTAAACTTTTACATACTTAACTATGGTCCACAGGGTATTTTAAACTCGGCCATTTGGCTTCAGATCTGCTTTCTTACCTCCAAAAACATACAGAGCAAAATGTATGAAAAGTAATTGGATAAAGTACCTTTTCCAAGTCCTCAGTATCTTATTTCTGGGAGATAATGGAGAAAAAAATTTACAGTATTTCATGATTAAACACACTGTTTGAGTTGGAACTTAGGTCTCTAAATACATAAGGTAATATATATAAATGTGTGAAAATCTAGCTTGGGAAAAAGTCAAAACCGTATGGAATAGTTAAATGACTTATGAGATACCATGCTTTGGAATATATGGAACTTTTTTCAAAAGCTATGGTAGGATTACATGCTCTGACTTGCTAAGTTTCCCATGTTACATTTTGGCAAGAAATAAATTAAATTAAATTATAATAATAATAATGTTAGTGGTAAGATCCCTTACAGAAAAAAGTACATTAATCTTACATTATAGCCACATTTACATTATACAGAAATATAATTTTATTTCAATTCCAATGTCTCTGGCTATATTTTGCTTTCTTATTTGTTTTGTTGATCAGGTTCTACTTATAGGTGAGCTCATATGGTGTTTGTCTTTCACCGCCTGGCTTATTTCGCTTAGTGTAATGCGCTCCAGTTCCATCCATGCTGACAGTAACCTGAGGGGAGAGGGGAGGGAGATAAATGGGGGAGAGAAGGGGAAAGGTCATCAAGGAACACATATAAAGGACCCATGGACAAAGACACCTGGTGGGTAGGATTGAGTGTGGGAGGTGGGTGTGGGTATGGTGGGGGACAGTGGTGAGGGAAAATGGGGACAACTGTTGTTGAACAACAATAAAAAATAAAAAAAGAAAAAGAAAACTGAAACTAAACAAAACATTTGTTTATATTTAAACGAAGAAATATAATTTTAGTCTTTTTGTTTTACAAAAAGAAGACCAGTGGCTATGTATTTGTACATGTAGTGAAATGTCTTGAAAACACACCTAGGTTAGTGGTTATATCAATGACAAAAAAGGGAAAAAAAGGCCTCTTCATTTTAAGTTTTATATACTTCTGTATTATTAGATTTTTTAACCCTAAGAAGGTATAACTTTTATAATTTAAAATAGTCAGCTATGATATTTATTGAGCTACTGTCAAATTGCTTCCCTCACATAACCTGCTACTTGTTGATTTTTTGTTCAGCAATATTTATTGAAAAATTCCAAATAATTTATTCAATAGAAATAAATGAAGTATTGGGTTGGGACTGTATTCTTATATTGCATAAGGCTTTATTTCTTCAGTATCTATGTTGTATTTTTCTCTTTTTATTTTGCAATGATTAAGGTGACTCATTTTCCCTTCTATCTGCTGGTTATGATTTGTGGAGACGTTATTTACCATATGTCTTTATATAGTCAATTTAGCATTTTACCACCAGGGGTATTATTCATATACTTGCCAAAGTCTGACTTGAATGCCCTACCATTCCTCTGGACCACCCATAGGAGAAGTGATCTGAACATAATGGTATTTCTTAGTGCTTTTTCTGGCTACAATACCTCCTTCACCAGAATTCTTCCATATTAATCTAAGATAGCCTCAGAAATAATTTGTTTTCCATGCAAGACAATTCAACATTAGTTTAACTCTCACTTGCTGGTCCCACACCTTCCACTGGAACCAGTATTAATATTCATATGTGATTTATTTTTTTAAAAGAACATGACTATGCACATGTTCCTGGAGGAGGAAGTGCCCCGCATTCTTCTATGTAACCATGCACTAAGTTTTAAATACAGTTCGCCTACTGTGTGATCCTAAGCAAATTCATGAAACAGGCCAAACCTTAGTATTCCATATCTATTAAAAGCAAGGATATAAAAGTGCCCAATCCATAATATTGTTTTGAGTGCTAAATGAATTATATGAAAAGTAGAATAACATCTGGCACAGAAGAGCATGAAATAAATATAAGCTGTTTTGATTTTTTGTAGAAATATACTAACCATGGTTTTTCTTATTAATGAATGTTTTAAAGAAATAATAATAAACATATTATGTATATTGGTATACTTTACTTTGATGGCCTGATGTAAATATTGGCAAAATCTTACAAAGGATGCCTAGCATTTCTGGGAAAGATGTTTTGATCAATAGTAACTGTTTATGACAGTTTAAGTATTTGAATAACAAAAAGTAATAATAAATGAAGTAGTTCATTGTAATGCTTCCCAGTTCACTATTTACACTTTAAATTGTTATTTTTAATAGCTTTAAAAAGTGTAAAATATAATTCTGAATCTTAGTTGAATAGTTTTTCCTCATCACGAATTTAAAAAGTCACCAGTGGGAAATATTAAGAGTACTGGTGAATGAGGAAGTTGCATTTGCCTTGGGAAAGACAATGATTGCCTTAGTTTATTTCCTACCTAGAAGCCAGTTTATGGATAACTGAGCATGCAAAACGGGAGTGCCACACTGCTGACCCAGCAATGGGGTGGGGATGAGAAGGAAGAGAGGAGGAGAGAAATGAATGGAAAAGATAGGAAGGGGGAGAGGGAAATGGAAGGGAGGGAAGGAGGGAAAAAGGAAGGAAGGAAGAAAAGGAAGGAGGGAGGGAGGGAGGGAGGGAAGGAAGGAAGGAAGGAAGGAAGGAAGGAAGGAAGGAAGGAAGGAAGGAGGGAAAGGAAGCAAACAGGCAATTAAAGACATTTGAGTTTGAACAAAGGGCACTCAGAAATTTTTCCAGTTCAAAACATATCCTTTGTATATTCTACAAATTAGATTGGCAAGAACTCAGTTTCTCTCAGAAATTTAGGCTAGTAACCATTTGCAATTTACTTTGAATTAATTTTACCAGATGATCAGATTAGGAGTCTGCTAAAAATCATGCCAACATCCACTTGCCTGAGGAAACTGGAGTTTTGATTGAAAAGTGGGACTGACAGGAAGTTTGGTTTGAAGCACAGGGTTGCTGGGCTGGAGGATGGGTGCGGGCATTCTGTGGGCGAGGAGAGCCCAGGACAGCCAGAGGGCAGTAGACACCTGAGGGCTGGCTGCGAGAGTTTAGCAAGAAGCTTCCCAAGACCAATAGCCTGTTCTGGCACTTTGGCTAAGCTTCCCAGTGGCAGGCAGTGCACATTCTTGGTATCCACTCTCGTTACATTTAATCACAGTGATATTATTTGTGAGATTAGAGGTACCACATTCTCTGAGAGGACAGCTAAAGGTTATGGGTTTAGACCTGCATTATCTCTTCAGTCTTATGTCCCACTCTTTTTGTTTATGCACTGAAACATATTATATTTTAGACCTTTACTCCAAAAGGTTAATGTAATATTCTTCATGCTTTTAGCAGACCTGGTATTTCAACCCTAAAACCTCATCAGCATTCCATACGTTGTTTTATATGGGCCTTGTGAAGTATAGAGTGGATACATCAGAACTGTACCAGGCTTTTCCCTCCCACTGCTGAACATTTCAGACTTTTTCTGAAGGTTATAAATCTGAAATGTAATATGTTTCGGGGTGTGAGGAATGCCGCGATGAAAGGTTTGGCCAGATGAAAGGGCAAGTCTGTTTGCCACCAATGCCTTCTTTCTGAGAGATCTGCATTCCACTTCAATAAATGTTATCTCTTTATATTTTAACAAAAGTTATTATTAGAATATCTATTGCAATAGAATATCAAATTCAGTTGGTATCAGCATGATTACTTTGTTTCAGATGCCAAAAAAATGTAATCTCTGTAAACACATTAGAAGTTAATGTTCCATGAATCCAAAGCAGGTACTTTAGAATGAACGTGGGGAGACACGATAAAATGGTGTTCCTATTCAAGATTAAAAAAAAAAAAACTTGTATTAATTTCTCAGGGCTCCCTAATGAAGTACCACAGTGTGGGTGGTTTTAAACAACAGAAATTGTTCTCTCCTGGTTCTGGATTCTGGAAGTAGGATCAAGGTGTAAGCAGGCTGAACTCCCTCTGAACGCTGTTGCATGCCTTTTTCTTAGCTTCTCGTGGATTCCAGCAACCGTTGGTGCTCCTCAGTGTGTAGGGTGATCACTCCGCTCCCCGCTCCTGCTGTTACCTGGCATTCCTCCTGAGTGTGTCTTCAGATGTCTCTCATCCTCTGTGTGTCCGTCTATACATTTCTTCTTTTTTTATTACAACTTTAGTCATATTGTCTAAACTTGAATAGGTCATCTTGGGAGGTGCAGTTCAACCCACAAACAAACTCAACATAGAAAAAAAAAAAATGGCAAACACATACTTAAACCATGATAAAGGAACAATTGTTCCAAATAAGAAAATCACTTAAGTTGAGTGTTAAAGTATTTATCATATTATACTCAAGCCTATTCATGAGTATAAAATGTGTCACAAATATTGTCTGTTTTCCAGAATCTAGTTTCCTGTATTTGAATTTACATTCATTCCATAGAATTCAAATTGGTTATTTTAAATTGACATATAGATATCCATATATTTTATGTAATTCAAGACTTCTCCTTTATGTAACATTAAATATTCCAGTCAAAAATGTTTTCATTATGTAGTTCATACTGCTTAGCAGTGCTTACTAAGTGCCAAGGACTATATGAATGGGTTATTGAGCATGAAAAGGAGGAAGCATAGTCCTTGTTTATGAAGTCATGGGAGGTAGATAAAGCAAATTGCAATAGATTATGTTATTTAGAAGTATGTATTGTTCTGTGGCAAGGCATAAGAAGAATGCTAAACTAGACTTTGGTCTGGAAATAGTCAAGAGAGTCTTTCTGATAGAATTAATACCCATGCTGTCTCCAAACAAAATAGCCAAGCAAAGTGCTGGAAGGAAAGGTGTGCCCAGACTGGGAAGAGAAAACATGACCATGAATCTAGTTGCATGCATTGATGGTATAATATGGATAATTTGCAAGATATATCATTAGAGAGCTAAGTAATTATTATACCACAAAGAACATTTACAGAGTACATGCCTATGATTTAAGAAGTAATCAATAAATATTACCTTAGACACAGTATAGATAGTGATCAGATGCTTGGGTTCCTGTGTCAAATAGTTTGGATTTAATCCTGTTATTCCATTACTTGAATAATAGTTCACCTTTCTAAATTTCGGTTCTTCCTCTAAATAAGGTAAATAGTAATAATGATACAGAGGGATTTGATCAGATCACTGGTGAGGAGTAGAGAGGGGCCATAGGAGTTGGTTGCTCAAGGCAATGGAAACAGCCTAGGACAGAACTGGTGGAGAAGCTGGATGCCAACGGAGCACATGGAATTATGTGCCAGAAGATTTAAAACAAAGGGAGGGCAGAGACTAGGTCTCTTCCTTGAGGATGCCTGGATGACTGTGCTGCAGCTGCCTGCATTTCCCAATGGATGGTATTTTTGATGGGAAGGAACTCCAAGTGCAGCCTAAGATCAGGCTGGTCTGGCAGAGGGTGGCAGCGTTATTCTTCTTTGCGTGTTCCAGAGGGGATGGGCTCTGAGGCAGAAGCCTACTGTTCTTCCCAAATTGTGTAGCTTTTGTATCTTATGTTGTTTTAGTTTGCAAGCCAATCCTATAGAGAAATCAGGTCATTAAAAACTAGCAGGGGGAATGATAGGAGAACTCAGGTGTTAGGGATTCTAGCCTTAAATGATAGATTTAAAAGTGATTAAAGTTGTAACTAAAGAGTTAAAGAGTTTAGATTCCAAAATTATGTAGCTTTTGAATAAAGACTCCTTTCCTTTAACAACAAACCTTTGCTTTCAGAGTTTCGTCTAGAGCACAGGTGGCAAACACAGGGCCTGCAGGCCGAATCCGGCCCTCCACCTTGTTTTATCCAGCACCTTTTTTTCTATCCAGCAGCAGTGCTGAGCTCCTTGCCCCTAGTTAAGGAGTAGTTACATTTATACAGTCCTAAGATTACATTCAGCCCTTGGAAGGCAATCTTGAGGCTGATGTGGCCCCCTCGTGAAAATGAGTTTGACACGCCTGGTCTAGAGGGCTGAGGCAGACGGCAGGATCCCACATGCCATTCGGTCATGATGATATATTAGATCCCTGGGGCTACCATAACAAACTGCTACAAGTTAGGTGGCTTAAAATAACAGAAATATTTTCCCACAGGTCTGATGGTCAGAAGTCAGAAATCAAGGGGTCAGAACTTTGGTTCCTTCTGGAGGTTCTAGGGGAGAGTGTGTTTCATACTCTCTTGGCGTGGTGTTCCTCGTCTTGTAGACACACCACTCTAATCTCTGCCTCCGTGGTCACTTAGCACTCTCCATGCTTGTCTCTGTGTTCAAGCTTTCTCTTCATATGAGAACACCAGTCACACTGGATTTAGGGCCCATCCTAATTTAGAATGACTTCCTAAACTGGATTACACCTGCAAAGGCTCCATTTGCAAATAAAAACACAAACACAGTTGCTAGGTATTATATATAAATTTGGGGGAGACTTTTCATATCAATACAATAGAGTGTATTTCTTTGAGATGGAGTGATAATTACAGGGAATTTATATGGCTACTTTAGTAGAGTTAGCATTCAATACATTGTAGTTATTATTGCCATTCTTTATTTGAGATTATTTTTAATGGTTGAGTTTGAAACATAATTATAAGAAACACATGCAATAGGAATTTGATGCCAAATAGCATTACTTGGAGGTCAATCCCAGGAAATATATGCATCTGCAAATTTTTTAAATTAGATTATCACTTACAATTTTGATGTTCTATTCATTTTTCTATAAAAAGTAAGTGAAATTTTTCATAACTCTGCCATGGTATCCTAAATGTGTAAATAATTTAGCCATTGTTAACAAGTATTGGAGTTGAACATGCTATTATTGTTTTAAGTGGTCATCCAACATTGTGCTATGAAGAGTGTAGCATTACTAATCTACCTCTTAGTATAGAAAAAGAAGAAAAAGAAGTATAATATTTTAGGGAAGATGTCCAAGCTCAAACACAGAGTTCAAACTTTGTTTAGCATAAGTAAGAATGGCCTCTATGTTGAGTTTTTTAAAATCTTATCCCCAGATTTATTCATGTATAATTGACAAATGAAAAATAGGATATATTTAAGGTGTACAATGTGGTATTTTAATGTAAGTATATGTTGTGTATTGATTTTCACACTCAATCAAGCAAATTATTGTACTATATCCATCCCCTCATTGGTTACCTTTTCTTGTTGTAAGAACACTTAACATCTATTATCCTAAAAAAATTCAGGTGTTCAGTGAAATTCTGTAGTTACTATGCCATACATTAGATCTCTAGAACTGACTTACACTGTAACTAAAAGTTTCTACCCCCAACCAACATCTCTCCATTTCTGCCATCCCCTCAGACTCTGGCAACCACCATTCTCCTCTGGGTTTTCCTGTTTGACTTTTCTGGGTCTCACATATCAATGAGGTTGTGAAGTGTTTGTCTTTCTGTGTCTGGCTTATTTCACTTAGCATAATATACTCTAAATTCATTCACATTGTCATAAATGACAAGGTTTTCTTCTTTTTAAAAGCTGAGTGATATGCTATTGTGTATATATTTATCCATTCATCCATCAGTGGACACTTAATTTTGATTCAGCTCTTAGTCAACCAGCATGTCTTATGCATTTTTCTCAAGAATAATATAATCTTTTAGTTTTTGATAATTTAAAATGCTTCCTGTCACCATTACATGTAAAAATTTAGGCAGCTTATCAGTTATAATATAGGATGGGGCAAAAGTAGGTTTATAGTTGTATGTGAAAATTTATTCTTGTATTATTATTTATTAATCATTGTATTATTTTCCATACAAACAACTATAAACCTACTCTTGATCCACCCTGTACTTTCCATTTCCTGTGAAAGAAAAATAAACTCAGTGTGGCTTAAACAGTAAGGAAATACACTGGTTCACATAACTGAAAACAGTTATAGGTAGGATAGGATTAAATTTGTATTTTAATATCATCAAGGTGCTAGTTCTCTTCTTTCTCTTCTTTCTCATCAGTGATGCCAGTTTCATACCCAGTTCTTTGTTCTGTCATTACTACAGAAAGGTGACTCCCAGAAATAAATGCCTCCTTTATGCATACGGAACTAGATAGATTATCATGTGGTCCAGACCACCCCAAATCAGCATCTGTTGTTGAATGAATGCAGTGAATTGATTGGCCTATGCTTGATTTTCACCTAATTCTGTTGGTTTGAGGCCATCATAATTCATCTGGGTTCTCTGCAGTTGGACCTAAATCCTTTTATCTGAAATATAATTTACCTCAATGTTATATGGATACTGAATTTTCATGTTGCAGAAAATAATGTGGCAGCTCCTTTTTATTTCTATGTGGATAATCTCTCTTTCTATCTCAATACTGCTACAATTTGTTCTCTAAAATTGTAATTATAACTTTTTCTTTGCTAGAGTGATCTAGGTCTGCATTTTTCTCCATCAGTTTTTCCAAGCACATGTTGAAATATTTAATTTGGCATTAGGCTTGAGAAAGTTCTATTCTATTCTATCTTTGATATCTTTGATTTTTTTTTTTGTTACTTCAGGAACATTAACTATCTATGAATTATATTTTCATTTTAATTTTTTCTATTGATCAATCTCTCTTTCATGATTTTTTCTTCATTTTTCCTGGAACAAGATAAATCTCTTTGATTGGCATGCTAAATTCTTTTACTTTTTTCTTTTTTTTTTGCTGTTGTTGAAAACATTTTTCTTTAATTACGTATTTGTATTTCATGTTTTTCTACTTGTCCCAGTGTTTTACTTGGAATTCGCTGGAAATCTTGAGATCTTTTCTGACTGCAGTTATCTGGCATGCAACAAGGGCAGCTAAACAGGATAGGGGCAGGTTAGAGGAAAAAGAATAAATTTGATTTTAAGAATGGAGATAGGGTACCTATGGGCATTTAAAAAGTGGAATCGGAAGCACTATAGAGGTATCTGTGCTGAAGATTTGGAGGTTATCAGCACTTTCATAAGACTCAACTAGATTTCTGATTAGGGTGAGAAAAGAAAAAAAAAACAGAAAATAAGGAGGAAATCTTGAGTGATACTTATATTTAACTGTTGAAGACAAAATTAGATAAATGAGAAAAAATCTAGGGGAAAGAGTGTCATGGAGAGCAAGGAATAGTTTTATGACTTTAATACATACTTCCCAGGAATTACTTTCTGGACATTACTTCCACACTTAATAAAATGTTGGATAACATACCCATGAATTTTTTGATGATTTTTTTTATTTAAAATATTTTTAGTGGATATTTTAATAAACTTAATTTTATAGCAATTTTATATTTATAGAATTATTTCAGAAGTAGAAAGATTTCCTATATACCTTACACACAGTTTCTCATTTCATTAATATGATGTATTTGTCACAATTGCTCAAACATACTCAATACCTCATGACCATCTAAAATCCATATTTTACTAAGATTTTCTTAGTTTTTTTTACCTAATATTTTTGTTGTTGTTGTTGTTTTTCCAGGATCCCATTCAGGGATTACATTACATTAATAGTCATGTCTCCTTGAGATATGCATGAATGTGACTGTTTCTCAGATTTTGTTTCTAATGACCTTGACAATTTTGAGGTTTACTGGTCAACTTTTTTCCGTAGAATATTTCTCAGTTGGAATTTGTCTGATGCTTTTGTTGTGCTTAGATTGGAGTAATGCCACTCTGGGAAGACGACCACAGAGGTAATTGCCATTCTTGTCACATGATATCTAAGTTGAACGCTACCAAAATAACTGATCGCTGTTGTGTTCATATTAACTACCTGGTTTGTGAAAATATTTGTCAATTTTTTCCACCCTAAATTTATTATTATTATTCTTTTTATCTCTCTTTTATTGTACTCTTTGGAAGGAAGTCTCTATGCTCAGCCCACACTTATGTAGTGGACAGATATGCTTTACCTCTTTAAAAATGGAATATATACACTTGGAATTTTGGGGAATTCTTCTTCATGGAATATTTGTCTATCATTTCCAAATTACTTAACTCATTACTTTATATTATTATGTACTCAGAAATATTTATTTTGTATTTTGGGTTATAATCCAATATGACTTTATTTTGCTGTTCAAATTGTTCCAGCTTTGGCCATCAGGACATCTCTCAGTTGGCTTCTGTATGTCTTCGATATATATTTATCATTGTTTATTTTTTTATTTTTTGGCACTTACTTTTTGGCATTGTAAGATGCTCAGGCTCATTTTACATATTTCCTGCCAAGTTCTAGAATCAGACATTTCTTCCAGAAGCCCTGTTTTTTTTTACTGGATAATGCTATTAGAAACCAAGGTCTGGATGCTGGATGTGCTCATTTACCCTGCATTTACTGGTCCAAGGCCTTATCAACTGATAGAGAAAAAACATACATGTGTTTAGGCGGCCTCTTTTTTTAATCATCAGTTTATAGTTTTCCATACATATTTATTGTATGTATTTTATTAGATTTATACCTATTTATTATTTGGATACTTTTACAAAGGGTATTTTTAAAATTTCAAATTACTATTTTTTATTTTTGATAAAGAGGAAAGCAATTGACCTTTAAAAATATTTTGGTATTTTCTAGTGCTTTTGTGGTATATTGATGTAACATTGTATGAATTTGATATGTATGTGTTGATTTGATATACTTATATATTATTGCAATACAATTACCACTGTAGTGTTAGCTAATGCTCCTATCAAATCACATAATTATCATTTTTGTGTGTGGTCAGAACATTTAAAATCTACTCTCCTGCAACTTTTATGTGGACAGTACAGTAATATTTACTGTAATCCAATTCTGTGCACTAAAACCCCAAAACTTACTCTCCTAACTTGGCAGTTGGCATTTTTATATTGCATCCTGAAACTTTGCTGTAGTTGCTCTTACTTAATTTGGGGGGAATTTTTTCATGTAGATGATCCTATGATCTATGAACAGATATTTTATTCATTTCCAAAATTTATATTTTCATTTTGAATTATTGCCTTATGGTACCAGGTAAAACTTTCTGTATGACGTTGAATAGGAGTAGTAATTTGGAACATCCTTGACTTTTTTGTTCCTTAGGGAGAAAGAGTCTCATTATTCATCATTGAGTATGTTAGCTATAGGTTTGTATAGACGTTCTTCATCAACTTGGAAAAGTTCTCCACTCTTCCTAGTTTGCTGAGTGTTTTTAGTGTGACTGGATGTTAAAGGTTATCAAATGCTATGTCTTTTATGCCAATTGATATAGTCAGACGATTTTCCTCTTTAAGTCTGTCAGTGTGGTGGACCACATTGTTTGATTTTCAACTACTGAACCAGCCTTGCATATATGGAATAAACCCTAGTGGTAGAGTACAATTGTTTTTATACATTGTTGAATTTGATTTGTGATTTTTTTTCAGTTTTTTTTTTGTGTCTGTGTTTATGAGAGATACAGGTCTGTGATTTTCCTTTCTTGTGACTCTTTATGGCATTATAGCAATGATGGCTTCATTGAATGAATTAGATAATGGATAATGTTTCTCTGCTTTTATTTTTTGGAAGAGATTTCAGAGAATCAGTATCATATTTTCCTTAAATGTTTGGTAGAAATCACCTGTGAAACCATTTTGCTGTCTATTTCTTCTTGTGTATATTTATATTGTTCTTAATCTTTCTGAAACTGTAAAATATACTTGATAATATATAAAAATGCCTACAGAGATTCCCTCAAAAAGCAGATTTACAGGTAAAGAAAATGTAGTGAAGCAAGACATGTTTTTAAAAAAAACACTAGAAATATGAAGTTGTTTTTGAAATCTTGTACAATAAGCATACATTATTTTTCTTTTTTTCTTTCATTATTTATATACACTGTATTTTTGTTTATTTGTATGTATGCTATGTTTCTGTAGGTACCTCCATTGGCTATTCCAGTTAAGAAGTTAAAAAGCATTCTTTCTATTTTGACAATTATATATTGTATTATGTTTTATTTTAAAGCTTAGCATATCATCTTCATGGATAATTTTTACTTAGTCATTTAAGATTATTTTCTTTATAATAATTTCAGTGTTCTGTGAACATATTCAGTTTACATCTACATTGGTTTAAAATAGTTTCCCCATGTTTTATGGGTATTCTCATAGGAAACAGGTACTCAAAGTACTGTATTATTATTAGTGTGTCATGCTTAAAGTATAAGCTACTGTAGTGTAGTTTGCAATTTACTTCAGAGTAATAATGGACTTTCATACACAATGATTATATCTTGGATGTTATTTTAATCTTTTAACATTTCTAGAGATACATGATCTTTTTTAGTCTGAACTAGCATAAGATATAGTAAGGGAAATATGTACAAAAAAGAGAAACTACCAACCATAAGTTTATATAAGCAATGACATATTTAGGCACTTTAAACAGTGACATTATGAAGTTGTAGTTTATACAGTAATAACAATATCATTTCCCATGATAATGTCTTTCATATTTACTAGTTTAAGTATGTGAATAAGTGATAGTACCAATATTTTCTTTCATAACATTCTATCACATTGACAGGACCACTGTCAATAGACAGGACTACCTCAGCTTTTTGAAGTGTTCATCAAATATACTGTATTTTTGGACTATATGATACACTTTCCCCTGCCCCAAATTTGGGAAGAATAAAGGATGTTAATGCTGATGTTGAGGTCTGTTAACATTTACATTGGTGAAATATTGTTATTTATGTTATTAAATACCTTACCACATTTTTTCCTTCAAAAAAAATTTTTTCCCATTTTCCTCCTCTAAAACCTAGGTGCATCTTATGGCCCAAAAAATACAGTAGTGCCATTCTCTTTAGAATTGGCTGTTTGGATTTTAGATTGCTTACTAGAATGAAATCAGGGGCTGTGATTTTTTTATCTTTGTTTTTGTTTGTTTTATCGTACGCCACACTTAGTCCAGTGCCCCACACAAAGTCATCATTAAATAGAATTTTTGAGAGGCTGGGTAAATCAAAAAATGAATGCATTCATATATCCATGTGTCAGTGGGCGGGATCATTGCTAGGTAAAACAGTATCTCATTGCAGCGGTCACTTCAATCACCTTTTCCTTACCGCTTCTGGTCAGGTGTGTTAGTTTGCTATTGGCTTCTCCCTTCTCCTTCTAGTATCTACATGAAGATCTCACTGACTCTTTCACATGGATTGATAATCTAATCAAAACAATGATCTCCATATTCACAGGGTGCATGGAATTGCTTGGAGAAGCATTTACATAAGTGTACACTCAAGAGTAGGAATTTTAGAGGCCATCTTAGAATTTTGCAAACCACCACAACAAAGATATCCCTACATTAATTCATTTCCCACCATTACCATGCCACCTCCAGCATCATGGAAGTGAGGTATCCATCCCTTAACTGTCTGGATAAATATGGTTTACCTGGGGGATATTCTGATTAATCTTTTGACTTTTTAATCTTTGATTACTTTCAGTTTCATTTCATTTACCTTTATCTAGACTTTCTTGCAAGACACCTACATTTGTTTTTCTTCTTTTTAAAGAGTTTTCCCTTCATAAAAGTTATTTGAACTCTCTCCTCACAAAGATTTAACCCTTTTAATTCCAACTCTTGACATGAAATTTTTATCTATAGTCAGGTCTTGATTGTAAATTGTCAATGCATTAAACTGTCTAGCAAAATCAAAAGTGTACATACTACTTTTATTGTCCTAAAGACAAAGCTAGATACCTATTTATTTCATGATTCTTTTCAACATCCATGCATACTAATTGTGCACATACAATTTTATTTTGTATTAGGCCATGACCTAAGTACAGTATTCCTGCTCACAGTATGAAAATAAATATATTGCCATGGAAAAGTGATGATTGTATTATATTTTCTTCATCTAAACACCAAGAATGACTTTTATGTAAAATCTGGCATACATATAGTTTTTCTTCTTTCTGAGAAATGTGACTATTGCACTCTTCTTTCATAAACTACAAGCTTTCTTGGAGAAAATTAAAAACTGAGTGTAAAAACAAATTGCATTCCAAAATAAGATAATTTTTCACTCCTTTGTACTTAGACATTGTATGAATTTGCTCAGGCTGCCATAACACGTACCGCAGATTGGATGACGTAAACAACAGACAGTCACTTCCTCATACTTCTGGCAGTTGGAAGTCCAAGATCAAGGTGCCAGCAGGATTGGTTTCTTCTGAACCTCCCTCCTTGGCTGCAGATGATCTTCTTCTCCTGTGTCTTCATACAGTCTTCTCTGTGTGTATCTCCATCCTAATCTCTTCTTATAAGGGATTAAGTCATATCAGGCACTTAGGCACTGATATGACTTAAGTGCACACAGACATAGTGCCTAGTGTCTCCTTAAGGCACTTAGTCATATCAGATTAGAGCCCATGCACTTAACCTCAGTTAACTAATTTATTTTTTTGAAGTTTCTATTTCCAGTTAGAGACCCATTCTGAGATACAGGGATCTAGATATTCAAAGTATAAATTTGGAAGAAGGAAAACACAATTCAGCCCATAACACTCCTGGTGTGGACTAAGAGCTTTGTGCATGGTGCCTAAGGAGAAGAGAGGAATGCAGAATGTCGTGAAACAGAAGTAAGTACTGAGATGAATCCATGGTAGTACAGGACCACCATTTTGTAGCCATTGCAAGAGTGCAAGTAATAGTGCAACTGTGGGTGAAATTTGCCTGATAGATTGTAGTTCCTTGGGTTGAAGGGCTCAAAAGAAATCATTTTCTGGCATTTTGAGTTCATAAAATTTTTGAACATCTAGTCCTATACTGCTAGGTAGGAAGCCAAGTCCATCCAATGAGAACCTTTTGGGTTTATATATGCATTACTTTCAGAATAAGGATAATAACTTCCCTGTTATACAATATTATCTTGGCACACATTTTTCATGAATTGAGTCTTTATGTGTGCCTGTTAGAACTAATGGGTCAGCCTCTGTACCCATCATTGACACTACTGATTTGTGTAGAATTACATATCATATAAATGAAACATAAATTTATATAATATAAATGAAATGAATAATATATTATATTATAAAATTATAATAATAAATTTCAATTTTGTAATTTAGATTTCTAGTTTCTAAGATAACATGTATATCTTTTTGGGGTCCAGGGATAGAAACAAAGTAAACTCTACTTAAAGCAGAAGAAAGAACTTTCTGAAAAAATTTTTGGACATACTTTTCCAGCATTTCAAAAAAATCATTTTTTGTTATGGTTCATCTTCTAACTCCAGTGTGAACCAAATTAGTTAACGTTAAAAAAGAAAGGATTATTGGCTATTTGCTCTAAATGAAGAAATAGCTTTCTACTCAAGTGTGACAACAGAAACGAAAACCTGTAAGTGAGAAGATGCTGTCTTCTCTCACCATGGCCCTTGCTGTCCATGAGTAGTAATTTGGTTTGGAGTAAGAGGAGTAATTTGCTTAGGACTATAAACTTCTGGTTATAGGCCATGTTAGCACACTCCTCTCAATGTTTCTCTCTCTCACACATGTTGGATGACTTACTGATTTATTTTCTCCACACATGCATTATGTGGCTCACACCTGGTGTGCAGTAGATCTTAGTTTCCAGATCGCTCTGCTACATCAGATGTTGATTATTACTTAAATTACACTTCCCCTGACTAATTTCTGTTTAGTTTCCTTTTTACTGGAGTCTGCCAGTGGGCAAATTTTAATGGTTTACAATTTAGGATGGGATTTTTACATTTAGCCCAGTAGCTAAATAAGCTAGAAATTGAGGAAAGGTATATGGGTCACATGGTACTTTTTAATATCAGGACAACAAATTACATGTATGCAGAGGTGTTGCTTCTGGATGAACGTTCCAGGGCATTAAGCAATTGTTACTAACTCTTAAATGGATGTGAGTCTCTCTGGTCTGTGATGCCAAATTTCCATCTTGCTAGGGTTGAAAAAGTTTGGTTTGGGGTGAAGTTTGGATACCACTTTGTTAAGGACCTTAACAAAGGTTAACAAGTCCTGGTAAGGACCTTGTTATTGTTACACACAAGGGTTAATTTAGGATTAACCTGAACATCATCAGAGTTTGGTTAGAATTTCAAAGAAATATATAAATCCTTGAAATGTAAGTTACCTTCAAATCTCAATTCTCCTCTATGATAAGAAAAAATCACTCTTCTTTAAAAGGATCATAAATACATCCCAAATTACGAGATCTAAATGCTGTACAATAAACAGTCTATATTTACCCCAAGGAATAGGGTTAAAATTTATTCTCCAATGACAAATCCCAACCCAGAACAGATTTCAGCCAGGCAGCCAGCAGAGCTCGCCGGGTGAACTGCACAGGCCATGATGGGTGCAGAGCTCGGAGCCGGAAAGCAAACAGCTGCTGTAGCCTGATTTGAGTTAAAATAGTGTGAGTGTTTAGTCTGGCGCACGGCTTCAGGGGAGATTGGCAGCTGGGTCAAACAAAGTCCTTCCATTGGCTCTCTTCCCAGGCAGCTTCTGCTAGTATTTAGGTACTAGTCAGTGTAGGGCCCTTTTCTCAGGCAAAACCTAACATCTGACCGCACCCTCTTTGCTTAAAAAAAAAGAAGAAAGAGAAAAGAAAAAACTTCTTCTTTTTCTTTCTTTCCTTGCGATATTCTCCAGTAGACAACCTCTCCCACTAATTGTGTATTACAATGTATTTTATCTTGAGAGCTGACGCACTGGGCTCTCAACGTGGTGTGGAAAGCTGCCTGTTACAGTGCTGGATTCATAAAAGGACCTTTATGGTTCGTGAAAGAATATCTGTGTGCTTAGGCAGGAAACTTTTTGATCTGAAGAAAAGCCAGAAGACATCTAGGTAAGGCTACCTATCAAATCTACTTTTGGGGGGAAAAGTTGGGCAGTAAGAATGATTGCTCGCAATCGACGTGAGTCTGGCGTGTCCATCTTCACTTCTGTAGAAGTTTAAAAGGTACTGACTATTGTTTGCTTATTTTTTGTTTGTTTGTTTAAATCTTAAGAGAATACTGTAGACTGCATTTTTACGATTTTGTTTTCTGCTTTTGAATGGATTATAGTGGATATAGAGTTTTATTATATAGAAAAATCTTTGTAAACTGCCACAGAAAGAAAGTGTATTTAGAAGGCAAATTGACAAGTTTTAAAGAGTAATTGTACAACCATTTGAGGACAGAAGAACACTGCATTAGACTAACAAGGGTTTAATTACCAAAAAAAGTTTAATGTTGCTTTGGAAGGAATATTAAGTAAGTTGTCTTTGTCTCTTACTTTTTAATTTTAGTCACTGATTTAGCCTGTTGGGTCACATTTTTTGTTACTGCTGAAGGCTGCCATGAATCCCTAATGAGGCCCCTTTGCACATGATTTTGGCACTTGGCCAAAATCAACTTCCCGGCGGCAAGCTTTCTCTAAAGAACCTGGGGCGATTTTTTTTTTTTTTTTTTGATTAGAAATCATGTCTGAAAACTGCCAGAACCAGTTGTGTAGGCATGTCAGAATGACTTTATACAGTAAATATGAAACACACATTTTAAAAAAGCCGAGCATTTAAAAAAAAAAAAAAAAAACCTTCCTCGTATTGTAGCTTTTATCATTATGAATTCCTGCTTGTGGTCACCTAAAGTACGTCAGAACAAGAACAATCTTAAAGAAGAAGATTTACTGATATATTTTTTTTGTTTTTCTCAGCAGAACAGAGTAGGGATGCTCATCTCATTGAGACGTATACAGTACGAAAGGGTTATTTCAAACACTTCAGGATAAATAACAGATGAATTCTTAAAACTGTTAATCTCTGTAAGTAATACTCAGTGAACTGTAAGTAATGAAGTTTTCTAGAAGTTTTGTGGTGCGAACAATTAAACAACATTTTTAACTGAGATTTTTGTATATTTCAAGTATGATGTTTGGGATTCTAAAAATATTAAGATTTATTATATAATTATACAATTTTATTAATGTCTTGATATTATTTCTAGCAAATGTTTTAAGAGAAATGTTTGGTATATAAACATGACTGAATAACTTTAAATAATTGTATTTAATTGCTGTTTGGCTACAAAAAGATGATTTTTATGAAAAATTCTGAAGCTCAAATGCACTTAAATACAGTTTTAAACTTGTTCATTTTATTTTAGCTGAATTGTGTCAAGTAAGTTGGTAAGCTATTTTATACTTCAGTATTTTAAGAGTCAAGTTTACAAGTTGGCGTTAAATATTACACTAATCAGATATCAGCAGCCTCAGATTTTATATAGCCATTTTTAGCAGCATCTTTAGATGTTAAAAAGTAGGTACACTGTGGTGTATTTAAAAGCAGAAAAGTCGAATCTCGGTCACCATGTTCTTAAGAAACCTTATTATCACTATTCTAAATACTACTTTGCCTTATATTTTAGTCAATAGTAATCTAAATTGAATATTTTTTACTTTAAAATAAGTAAATTCCCTTTAAAATATTAAAGAAAACCTGATTTATTCTCTTTCAAAGTAAGGTGAATTGTAGCTGTCTTAGTAGGTATATTTATCATATATTTATCACTATGTTTATCTTCCCTTTATCATTACACAGTGTCAAATTATTGTTAATTTGGGTCAAAAGGAAAAGTGATAATTAACTTTAGGCAAATTTAGCATTTGAAAATGCGTTTTGACTTCCTTCAGATCAATTTGCACATGTATATAATCTATGTATATATAAAATATGTTCGGTGTCCCTGTGAGCTGGATTATGATACTATATATACCTGGCCATTAGTTGCATTGAGGCATGGGAAATTTGAAATTATCACAACAGTCAATTGTAAAATACATAGATGTTATAGATTGTTGAAAAACAAAGAAATACATATCTGTTGCTTACCAACATTTGCCTGGATAAGTTTTATACATCTACGTGAGTTCACAGTTGAATTCTCATTTAACATACAAGGTAGATATTTCAAAATGTGGATAAAAACAGGAACATTTTATCAGTTGCTGTTATCAAACAGGTGCAGGAAGAGTAAGATCGCATCTCTTATTCAGCATGATTTTTGCTTACAAATTATTTTTGCATTCTGTTTTTATTTTAATCTTAGCTCCCAGGTACATATTTTCTCATTTTAATTTTTAAACAATTATTTTACTTATTTGAAATTTGCAGAATATTTCTAAAATATGCTGAGAGATGATGTTTCAACTGAAAATTTTGTTTTATTTATTTATTTATTTTGGTTAAGTAGAGACTTTAGCAAAGTAAATGTCATAAAATACAGAACTTTCATAGTATACAGATATGCTTGTTTGTGAGTTCAGAAGACACTTAATTATTCACAGTTCCTGACAAATATATGTAAGTTGAGGTAGAAACAAGTATTGAGAAAAATTTACATTGTACTCTTTACTGAAAAAGGTAAGAACTTTACCTCCTTTTGTTATAGCTATGAATTATAATTGAGTATTTCAATAGAGTAGTTTTTTTGGCAAAATAATTAACTAATATTCCCTGGGACCATAAATGTAAAACACTGCAAACATTTTGTTCATTGAGTTTACAGTTTAAAAACGATATGCTGAGTATAATTCCTTTAAAAAAATTCTATGTTTGTTAAATTTATTCTATTTGTGAAGAATAGCTTGAAGAATTTACTTCATTCTTCATTTTTCCCATCCTTTTGTAAATATTAAAACCTACTCCAACTTTGCAATGTGGAAACTTCGGCACTCTTCAAAGTGAAATTTATCCGTAGTTGTCAATTTAGATTATGGGCCTTTGCAGTTTTAGGTGTGACAAGGTTTTTGTTTGTTGCAATTATGCAACAGGCACACAAAATGCTTTTTTTTTCCTAATTAAAAGAGATTTTAAATAACTATCAACTTTAATTCTGCATTGATAAGAAAGCATTATAACTGCAGCATTTTATCCACAAATTTTAAAATGTGGGAAATGTTTACATTGGGGAATTTTGATGAGCATTTATTATCTAAATGAAATGGTTTGTTGTTAATGGTCTAAATTCCAGCAATGAGATAAATGTATGGTTACATTAGATTGAACATAATTATCGAATTTTGGCACAACTTCAGTGACCTCTGCCACACAAGATTAGCCTCTGTGGGATGATCGTGGGTCTGCAGGAACAGAAGTAGGGAAGCACGTGAGACGCCAATCTTTGTTTTCAGGGGGAAAGCGTGTGCTAAAATAAAAGGAGATACTTTTCATGTAAATTGCTGATAGTAGTATTTTGTCATTTCATTAATACAACAAATCTTGAACATTACAAAGTGAATTACAATCTGTAATACATTTGTAAGATATTTCCCATACAAGTAACTGTAATGTTTTGTTCTTTTTTATGAGATGAACCACTGTCACATTTTGAAGCAGCCAACATGTAACTATAAATTAAATAACCAATTATTTTTAAATGGTTGCTGTGATTTAAATATAATTAGTATAAAATAAAAGAATAATGTTCTCTGATTTTAAGTCTTTATATAAAAGAACATTTGGATTGCACTTGTTGCATTCTTTTACTCAATACTGGTTAAATTTTTCAAATTAACATAAAGCAAATATTGCTATTTGATGAAGTTTTTAAACATGGTAGTGTTTATTTTATAAGCAACCTGACCTTTTGTTTATTTAAACAATGGTGATTTATATCTAGCTGTATATTCTTTCAAATTCAACATCAACAAAAGACTTTATTTTTGGTGCTCAAAAATCTTCTCTAAAAATCCTCTGGGTTTTCCCCTGTGGATGTGTTCAGGTATGCTTGTGGACAGAGTACCTCCTGAGATCTCCGTCTTGTGACATTATGGGTGGAAATTGTAGTAATAGACTCTAAGTTTATTATTATTCTGCATTATTCTGAATAAACAATTTTTAACTCCCTATTGAAAGTTAACCTATATATGAATCAGTATAAATAATTACATCAAATCTGAAGATTTGGATAATTTAAAGCACTAAATATTCAGCATAAGTTAGTGGTCATTTACATGTTTATGAAATTATTGTAAATATGTAATTATTATTGGTTTCAAAGACACAGTAGTTTCCAGATCATCCGGAATGCCATTGTTTTCTTTAAAACTATTAATATTTACTAAGTTCATAATTGCCTCCACCTTGCCATCATTGAAATATTCCATACCAGCTCTCTTTAAAAAATACCATGAGACTAAGCATTACCCTCTTTCCCTTTGTGCCATCAGCATAAGAGGTCAACATGTGTCATGGAGGGGTTGCCTGAAAACACTTGAAATTTTTTTTCTCTTTAGTGATGATCAACTGCTTTACTATGTGCAGACATTTTGCAAGGAGTAATTGTATTTCTTCAATGTTTGTATAAAAGTGAGGAATAGAAGGGCTGGCTGTGGATTACAGTTCAAAAACTAAAATAGAAAATAAGATTGAGATTAATGACATGGTGCATTTTAGTAGCAACTAATTACAACTTGCTATTCACACATAAACAGAAGTCTGGAAAGATGGACAGTGGGCTCTGAGGCGGCCTTCATTTACTCTTCACTTAAGAAGTGTGGAGAAAGTGGTGGCAAAGGGGTGGTTTGGGGCCCGTCTGTATGGCCTATGGTGTTCTAGGGCCATGCCATCGTTTCCCATATTTAAATCTTCTATGCTTGCCTCAGAGCCCTGTATCTAATCTCAGGAATTTTTATAGGGTTGCAGCAGAGCACACCCATTCTTGTTGTTCGCTGGAGGGTCTGTGATTGGGGTTTCTTTGGCAGAGGTGGTGTTCTTCTCTGTTTAGTGAATTAAAAAAAAATCACAATTTGGGTAGGTTAGCTCAATCAGTTGTACAAACCAACTTAATAACCAAGCTTACTCAGCCTTAACAAGGATAATTGGTTTTTATACTTCCCTGAACCTGGGTGCTTTCCCAAAGACTGTGGACAGTTGGGCGTGAAAGGTTGAGTTGGAAAAATTGTAGTACTTGCGTATTCTACTTGTATTGAAAATGATATATATCAATACATTGCATGTCACAAATATTGAAAACAATAATAGGAAGAAGTGTCCTGAAATTAAATACGTGGGATTAACTTTATTATAATTCTATTTGAGATGTCATGTGCAAATTAAAAGCATTCCACTTAAAATTTTTGTATTATACTCTTTATGAGGCATGATGATTTAGATGTCTATTTTCTGCTAGTGGAGCAATTTTTGGAAATTGTATGTATATTGCTACTGCTGTTATGTGGGATTTTAACCTGATCACATGTTCTTTCCTCTCTATTCCTAGAGGCCAATTATAAATATCCTCTAAAAAGATGTTTGATTTGGTCAAAAGCCAATTTTAGATACATTTAGGTAGCTTGGCATTGAAAACATTTTTAGGCACAGAAAATTCCTACTCAAGTGTTACTTAGCTGCATCTAGAACTTCTTCCACTGTCAGGAAATAAATCAATAGGGATATTGTAATTTTGACAGATGAAACAGAACAATAATTCATTCAGAATATTTATAGAATGATAACATTTTTCTACTGACATACTTTGATGCCAACAACTTAATTTGGAAATGGCTGTTGTTACTAGATGGTGGTGGTAATTGACTCTGGTGATCTGTAGTTCAAAATGCCTGATGTAAGACAAAGACTGATTTATTGAATGAATAAGTCTTAGATAAATCTAAGCTATTAGGCTACTTCATATTTGAAATTGGTTTTAATTTTCAATACTCAAATAGTTAAATATGAATGTGATAGTTTACATATTTTTACTTTCAAAATTATCCATGTCTACCTATGAAGTTTGTTTTCTCATCTTACATAAGCAAATAACTTGTTAATAATCAAATGTCTTGCAGTTTCCATTCCTATCTTAAAGCCCACTCAAGATCAAACTTGTAGTATTTAAATTACATAAAATTCTAGATTAATAGCAAGATGATATTATGTAACCCAAAATGACATTATATATGAAGTACAGGTGTTCAGTGGCATTTGTGTGGTCAGATACACAAATTGCATTGCAGATAGAATCAGCTTCTCCTTTCTCACTTGAGAAAAGTGCAATTAAATGCAATTTACAGATGTGCAAATGAACAGCTGCTTGCTTCTAACTAAATTTTACAGAAATGAGCTGAATTATAATGGGTTTAAAAGTCACTACCTTTTAATGGTTTTTAAATTGGATTGGAAGCACCATTACTAGGTTTACTAGATGAAGGGAATTAATACTTACGAGTACCTGGGATAATTTCTGTTTAGGTGGCAGCACAACCATTAAGGTATTGGAAATTACAACCAGACCTAAACTTATAGCAGGTTTATGAAAGCTGCTTCTCAATTGTGTAGATCCCCTCTGCTATGCAATCTATGCCTGTCTGCCATTTACATTATATAATCCCCGAGAGCATGCGAAATGATTCGTCTGTAGCTGAAGAAAGTGTGTGTGTGTGTGTGTGTGTGTGTGTGAGCATGTTCACAAGATGGTGTGTGCATGTGTTGTTGCTGTGTTTGTGTATAAGTGGTTTTCATGTTTCCTTTGCCTAATGATGAGGAAAATGTTAAGAATAAGTATATTAGTATGTTGGTAAAAATAGGGAATACTGCTAAAATGTTTTTCATGTTTTGGATTAAAAGAAATGATAATGCACCTATATTTGGGAAAAATCAGCTTTTTAAAACATTCATATATTTTACTTGGAGATACCTGCATACTCAGTAATGATAAGCTACTCTCATTAATATTTGTTCTTGACGAAACTTCTTTGGGCTTGAATATACTTCTTTTCTTTGCAGCTAGGAATGGCCAAGTTTTTCTAAAACTTTTTTAGAAAGGCACGTTGATAGTTAAAGGAAGGAGAAGTGGAAGGTGATGTTGGACCAGGGAATTAAAGAACTTTTACGCTGTGTAAGCTCAGAGATTTATTATAATCAATCCATTCGCATTTCAATAATAATTTGCTTTTCTAAGAGTGTTACTAAAAACTTCCAAATATTTAACCTTTGAAGTAATTAGAAAACTTACTCATTGATTACAAGTATGCTGATAGAACCTTTTACTTATTCTGTCTACAACATATTTTCAAGGGATTGACTCCTGTCTTTGAAAGTGTTATACGTGCCCGGTCATTGATGCAGTGGTTCAGATCCTGTGGAAAAAGCTTCACATAATATCTCATCTCAATTATTTAAATTACCATCAAAGTTCATGATAATTATCCCCATTGTATAGATAGAAGGCTCACGGTGCTTAGGTCATTTTCCCAGAGTTCCAGGGCTAGGAAGTTTGTCAGGATTTGAACCTCTGTAATGGTACTCCTAGACCATGCTGTTATCTGTTGAATTACATAATTAGTAGTCTTGACCTTGAGAGTATGAGGAACATTAAATACAAATTTCCGACTTAAATGCTTTTCTCACTAACAATTGAAGAAACAGAGTACTAAAAATATTAAAGTCACTCACAGGCAGATAACAGTAGGAAATACAAGCCCTTTGTATCGTAGGTACTTTCAATATTTGAACCATATACTTTTTTATTTAATCTGTATTGTATTTTTTCCATTGCCATTTTCTCCCCTTAAACTCCACCCCCCAGCAATCATCATGCTGTTGTCCATGTCCATGAGTCCTTTTTCTTTCTGCTAGGTCTGTTTAAATATAGTTCCAAGTTGAATAATAGCCAGTAACCAATAAAACACTTGTGATCATAAGCAATTTTTTTCCAGAAAAAAATGGTGATATGTATGGAAATGATTGCATTTCTTTTCATATTAATGGCTTAAAATATTAAGATTTATGACATAACACATGGGGGGGAGGTCTGTCAGGAAATTTCACTAGCTTTTTTGGTGAACATATATGTGATTATAACCAAAGACCTGCAAGAGTCGGAGAGGCACAGCGATTTTCCACTGTCCACAGATCACCATGTAGTGCTCCCAAACAGTGCTCTTCTGTGGCACCCCACAGAAGCGAATGGCTCAGAATTCTTCCCCGAGTGTTTCCCTGTTAAGAAGTAGGTGCTTCCCACTAGATGACAGCGTGTCTTTACTTTAAAATTCACATTTTGTCCATGTCATATGCTTTTTATAAAAAACTTGAAATATATTCTAGACCAATTGTTGGTAACTTTTAAAATTTAGATTTCTACCATCTGTTGGTAGCACTAAAAGTTAAAACAAATGAAGATATAGGTATCAAATACATTTTATAATGTTTTATTTCAGTTAAGTTTTGTGTAATGCTGGATACTGTGATTCAAAATATCTGGATGAACACTCAAGAATTTGATTCAAAATCACTTTTCCAACACTCAGATATTTGATTCATTGCTTTTTAGAGCTGTAATCATTGAATGCTCTTTAATTCCCTAAATTTATGCAGAAGAAAATGGTGATTTAGAGGGGGTGGTGGGACATGGTCTTTCTTTCCTTATAATGACACTAGATGGCTTTGAATACAGATCTTCCTTCTAGTCCTGTATGCCTATACATGATTCTTATGCATACAGCTGGAAGAATATTTTATATGTGAGTACATATATATATATAATCATACATATAGATACATATTGTCATCTCTCAGATCAAGATATAGAAATCATAGCACACCAGAAGACTGTCTCTGCCCTACTGGTATCTACCACTATAGATTAGGTTTACCAGTTTTTTATTCCATGTAAATAGAATCACACATGTATGAATTTTTGTCTCATTTATGATACTCAATATTCTTTTCATGGGATTCCCCCATGTTGCATATATTAGTAGGTTCTTTTTTATTGATATGTGGTATCTCTTTCTGTGAATAGAGCATGATTTTTTTTATCCATTCTATGCCTTTGGGTTGTTTCCAGTTGTCTTGTTTACATAATTTTAAAATATAAATCTAGTGCCTACAATGATAGTAGGAAAACTATTAAAGTTATTTAGGTGTCATTAGCTTTCTCACTTATTGGGTCATTTGTTGAGTTATTGAGTGCATCCTCAAAGCGCTAATGAATATAGTTATTACATTGGCTATGTCAATAGTCTGGAATTCAGGTATTCTTTATACTTGCTAGTAAACAAGTGCTGTAAATAAAATAAATAATATTAATATGCTGAAATGGAGTCTCCAATGTCCTTTCACATATGCACACATTAATTCTGGGATGGAAAAGATAGCATACTCTTCTGTCCCAAAGACTGAAATAATTAGTATACTATAGCTAGTAAAGACTGAGCTGTTACCTTGTACTGGGATTTTTTTCCCTGACTCTAAATCTGTCTTTCATTACAACTCATTACAATGTTCTTATAAAAACTGTTACCCAATATAGGAGGTCTTTGATGAAAAGTGGCTTACTAAAGATTTGCAAAATATTTTTAAATAAAACTGATCTTATTTATATTAATTCACTAGAGAATTCCTATGTAATCTGGAAATTTATCAATAATAAATAACAAATAATTTGTTTTTAAAGGTTTCTTGGAATTTATAGTTTGAAAGTCTTATATAGCTCCTTAAACACAGTACTATCCCTTTCTATTATTTTTGTGTTTAAATGACTAGTTCAAATTTGGTCAAGGTCAGTGATGCTTGTTATTATTTTTGACAACTGTACAATGCGTAATCCTGATTCCATTTCTGACACCAGCTGGCAGTAAGATTCCCTCTCACATGAATTCATATGTGGCCTGTTCACAATGTGAACATGTCATGGACACTACAAAATTCCACTGCTGTGCTTCTGCTTAATTAGATGTATTTGCATTTAATAGGAAGAGATCAACTTTCTATAATACTCCCCCCCCCATAATTTAATCCTACGTGTTAAATACATTTAAATATGGGCAGCGCCTGAAGGCCTCTGAGTACATGAACTAATATGGACATTTGAAAAATACTAGTTTGTCATACTAGCATGCCGTATGTCTCTGGCTTTGCAAGAAATGTGATCAACATCCAAGTATTGTCCTCTAACTCAGGATGCCACCTTGCCGCAATTGGCCTTTACTTGACCCATGAAAATGGATGAAGTTAGTCTGATCTTAACTATGGAGAAGGTCAGGTTCACACTTGTATTTGAGGACAGCAGAGGGAATCATCTTAGAGGAAGAAGCTGATTTTTAAAAAGCATATGTTTATTTACATTGAGTTAATCAGAAACAGGTAAAGATCAGGAAGGAAACAACTGCAGAATCACTCCAGGATATTTTAAAGTGCCCCCACTTAGGTATCCTTGTCAAATATGTTAATGCTACAGCCATTTCCTCATGAGTCACACTTTGAATATTTCACTGGAGGCTTTTTTTGGCTGTTTTACTTCTTAGTTAACACCTATTCTTCTTGCTGTGATATTTAAGCAATTCTCTCTTAAAGATGTCATAGTATTCTTGTATTAGTCCTTATTTCTCTTTTCTTGCAATTCTATGCTTGTTTGCTATGATGAAGTTGTTATAAAATGAATTAATGTTTAACTGTGATGAATAATGGAAAGAGCTTAATACGTTTTCCTTTTGTCTAGATTAATTATGAACTGATAAAGTATAAATTTTCTAACCAATTATAACATGTTTTAATTGCACAGAACTTGCTGTCTATAATAGCTGCCTTACTATAATTATAGTTATGAATATAATTTATTCAATAAGTTTTGTTTTGAAAGGAGAAGATATATCTATTATTTCCTTGATTTTTTCCTTGTCTTGTTTGGAATAAATGTTAGCTTATGGAAAGCTAAATACCAATTCTGGCCAATATGAACCACAATGAATCACCAGCCCACTAAGGAAACTGCCATGTGAGGAAGGCCACCCCCTGTCCTGTCGGAACTGTCTGCTCCTCATTCTTCGTAGGCCCGAAAACCCACTGGGAGAAAATGACATTCGACTCTGATGTGTGACTAACTTGTCATTTTAGTTGTGTTAAAAAATTAATTAAAATTTGAGCCATAAATTATTAAAGAAATGTCAATTATATCACTCTTTTGCATTGTGTTGATTATAAAATAGTCTCTTAAAAGGAAATTTTGCACAGTTAACTGATAAACCTTTCCCCCTATGTTGTTCCTCCAGTCCCTGATAGGTGCTAGGTATCAGGTAACTGATTCTGGAAAGGAACAGATGCAGAAAGGGTATGGCATATCTATAAACCTACCACAGTAATACCTACCATTTCTCTGAGTAATAAAAATCAATAGGCAATTGGAATGGTTAGTGAACTAACTACCTTTCATTAATGGATTCATATTTTTGTACCCTTTTTAAAAGCACGTTTGTGAATATCTCTGTACTCATGAAAATTAGGGTAACCAGCTAGCAGGGGTTTTGTTTGTTTGTTTAGTTTGAGTTTATTGTATGTCTTACTTAAAAGAAAAAAATCAAATTCAAGCCAGAAAAATTTCTTTAAACAACCTTTTTTATAAAAAACACACAATTTTCAATGCCACAAAAACCTGTTGGAAAGATAACTGAAGTCAACTCAACCACTAATTGACATTGTGTATGAAAGCTACTTTTCATAGCACATCCAGACCTTACTCCTATTTCTATTGCATAATAGGAGCTGACATACAATGACATGATCCACGCTCAACAAATACATGTTGAATGAATAAATGAATGAATGATCCTAAAAAAATTACCTATTTTTATCTCTGACTGGGTTTCCCCTTCTCAACATGGCTCATTTTCTTCAAGACTGAAAGACACTTAAAACTACTTCTGGAGCTCTTATCTTTCAATGAGTCAGTTACTTTGCAAAGTAATAACATCAGGTTAAAACTTATTGGAGTAATTGGAGAAATTACTCTGACTCTCATTTTGTAATACTATCAACCAAAGAAAGGGACAATTCTGAGGTTCGATGTGTGTGGGAAATTGTAATCCTGGCTATATTTGGTCCAGAAAAGAATGAAGACTATCACCGAAGATTTAATAATTTAGTTTATACTTCCCTTTAAAAACCAATTAATAACTGAGATGTAAAAACAATATCCAGCTTACTTTTGGCCTCCTTGTATTATAGTCAGAAGAAAATATTTTGTGTTTCAAAGAATAATCATATGGGTATACATGTTATTTCTTGGGATAATTTGGATATTGTAAATACAAAGAATATCTTTATAAAAATGAAAACTTGTATTTTTGCCACTTATAAAGTCAAATGAAGCTATATGTACATTTTTTACTTTCAAGGATTAAGCAATGTTGTTTAAAGAGGATGCACACAAAAATACAGTTGCCACAATTAGCTAATGTAGCTTTTATGTTGGAACACCTTTTAATTGGTATAGTAAATGGAGCACATTTCTATCCCTAAAAGTATTTTCCCTCTTGATTTAATGGTAACTTCTAAACCCTTCAGTTCATGAGTATTAGGATTTTTCCATCCATGGGTGTTGACTTGGCTCTCTATGTGCCAACTTACCACCAGCAAATTTCTTAACTCATCATCAGGAAGATTTAATCAAAATCAGTTAGTTTAGTTACTAATAAATATACACTTAGGAGTATGGGAGAAGTCAGGTATGAGTGAATTATTTCACTTTATATCCCTAACACAAATTTAAAATCCATGATCTTTCCCTTCCTCTCCAAGACAGAAATAAATTGAATATAGCTGGAGCTAACAGTTTTTACCAGTAGAAAACTTTAAAAAAAAATGATTCTAGAAGCTGCTACGAGTACCTCTCCAGGACTATACTGGGCTTGTCCTACAACTTTAGAATTCTGTTGAAAGAATAGTGACTTGAGTCAGATTGCCTTAGTTCAAATCCCACCTCTGCCAATTACTAGTCATCAAATCTTGGAATAATTGCTTTCCTTACCTTATTTTTCTCATCTATAAATGGGCTATACTAACTGAACTGATTTCATAATATTTGTTAAATAAAAATTAATAACATTTTTTTTCTGATTAAATGAAGATGCATTGAACTTAAACTGGATGTGGGAGTGAATGTTTAATTTTTTTGAGATGTCACTCTTTGTGAATATAGTCACTGAAAGAAACCAGCCACTGAGTTTCCAGCGCCTTGCTCTAATGGAGGTCAAAGCAGGGAACAAGTAACAGATTTCTAAGAACACTTGAACATGGTGAATGTTTTCTGCTTTATTTATTTTAATCAACATTAACTGGAGGGTATACCAGTCTTATCTTTCATTATATTTTCTTTTGAAACATTTCTTCAAGAAACCATAAGCACATTAATTAAACTCGGTAAAACTTCAAAGGATGCACTTCACTTCTCATAGTATAAGTTCACATAAGAAAAACCAATTAATTTAAAGATTTTATTTATTTATTTTTTTTAGAGAGGGAAGGGAGAGGGGGAGAGAGAGAGAGAAACATCAATGTGCAGTTGCTGGGGGCTGTGGCCTGCAACCTAGGCATGTACCCTGACTGGGAATCGAACCTGCGATGCCTGGTTCGCAGCCCGCGCTCAATCCACTGAGCTATGCCAGCCAGGGCGAAAAACCAATTAATTTAAATCCAAGTTTCACATAGTCCCAGTTTTTCAGTTGGGAAATGATGAAATATACAATCTCAACTCTCCTGTTTCTTCTGGCATCCATTGTTGCTTTCTCTTGCTTTTCTTTTCTGAAGTAAGTGGTTATTTTGATTATCATCAAAAGGCTGAATGGTGTTCACAATTATCTTCTTTCTCCTTCTGACGTTAATTCTATTGTTTAGTAAATTAAGGGAAAAGAACACCAGATGAAACCTGGTATGATTTTTAAAGTTTGGAAAGGAAATCAGTATTTAGCTTAATTATTATCTTTTATGTACAGATCTAAATATATACATTTGGAATAACCCTTGAGCTTAATTCAGATGTTTAGATATGAATTCCACATAGAGTTAACAGATTTTTCATTAAGATGTATCTTGCCTTGTCAGTGTATCTTGCCTTGCTTAAACATATCTTTTTATACTTATATTTTGATCTATTTAATTTTTTAAAAAATTAGTAAGTATCCAGTATGGAAAATCTCATTTTTTCTCATCTAATTTCTTTATACAAAGTCCAACAACTCCATTTAAAGAGCAGAAGAGACCTTCTTTAGATGAGGAGCTATAATAGGGAGCTAATCTTTGCCTATCTAGAACCTAAGAATTTCTTTAAAATTTTTTTAAATTTGTTTTTATTTTTATTTTTGGTCTAGGATAAAGCACCAATGATCCTTTCTCTCACTTTTACAAAAATATTAGCCCTGATGATGTGATTTTTTTTCCTTTTTGCTTCCAAGATCTAACTAGACACGTAAGAAACAAACTAACTGAAAGGAAGGTACTTTGTTGTTGTTGTTTCTTGGGGTTTGTTTGTTTGTTTGTTTTAGAAAATGAATGGAGGCTTTGGAAAAGGAAATGATTTGGTGGTGGAGTGGTAAACTAGATTAATGCAACCAGGTTTCAGAAACTAGAGGGCTGAAGTACAACAAAAGATGCCAGAATTCTTGAGTGCAATAAAACAGACGAACACACAGCAGAGGGCCTTGCCCAGAGTCTGGGTATTGCTTGATTTAAAAACAAAAAAACAAAAAACACACAGAGCAAGAGGATAAGGAATATATTCTTCTGTTGATCCAGCAATTTCTCAGAACATCTGTATGCTATCCATCCCATGTAATAAGGAATCAAAATCATCTGTCACTACCCGCTGCCACTGCATTCTTGTAACAGCCCTCTGTGTCTCATCAGGAAATTAAATTTCTATTCACACAGGTTTAAGGTTATTTACAAGATAGACTTCCGCTGTGCTAGTTCATCCTGCACATGGCAGCTAGAGTGTGGCAGCAATTTTCCAACTAATCTTTTTTCCATTGCCTCAGTTATGCTATGTATACTTTCCTTCTTACCTGAACTTGCTTTCAGCAATTAAGATCCCTTCTCTATTTTTCACGGTCTCTTATGACCCTGTTTGCCTGAAGTGTTCTTTCTCTCCCCCCAAAATTTGTCTGTTAACTTATTACTGAAATAAATGATTATTAAGAGCAATTTGATCTTGGAGGAATTCCTGTGAGGAGCAATTTTTTGGTGTTGTTTCATAAATTACAATACATAGGCATCAGCCATGGCTCAACAGAAATTTTGCAGAGATTTTGAAAGGGCTTAGGTGGCATATGGAAATGGGTAAAGAGTAAGGTTGAAAGAGAAAAGTGATGGCATTCTACAAGACAGGGCACACTGTATAGAATTTGATGTTCCTTGGCTTGCCTTACTGAAATAACTGAACTATTCAGAAGTTTCATTCTTTCAACTATGACCATAGCAATGAACAAGACAGAAAATAACACTGGATCTCCAAGAAGAGCTCTGTGCGTACGCCATGCACTAGGTTTCCACAGTCATTTCTTGACCAAAAGCATTGCTTTTAAAACTTCAGAAATTCTCTTCAGTGTCAAACTCAAAACTTCTGTAAACTCAAAAGTATATATTTGAATATTGAAAAGAATAAGAAACTGATTTTGTTTAGTTGCCAAACTTAGAAGTTAGCTGTTGTGGTTTTAATTGTAGTGATTTTTTAAAGAATGGTTTAACCAAGTAAGGATACAAAATTTTCATTATTCCATAACAGTTATCTAGTATTCATTTATGCCTTGAAGAAATTATTATTACTAAATTGTTTTCATGCCAATAATTATCACTGTTAATATAAGATAATTATTATTTGAACTCACTGTACAAATAACACCCAAAATTTTTGTAAAGAAAATGTTTTAAAATCAATTGAGTTTGCTTTTAATATACTTCTGCTGATAACCACAGTAAAGTGTAAATAATAATGGATTAAAAATAAATATTCTGATTAGTAATGAAACTTAAGTTTCAAAACATTATTGGAGGATAAAATTTTTGAAATTTACATGCTTAAAAATTAATGAAGAAAACGCAGAGATTTGCTGTATTAAACAGCTAGAAAATCAGTTATAGCTATACCGTATTTGCATATTTGTATATTAAAATGCTCAATACAGTTTTATGCTATTAGGAGGAAAATAATGTTTCTTAGAAATCATACTTGCTTCAAGCAAAAAAAAATCATTTCAGTGAGAACTAGCTGGAACGAAGCCAAATTTCTAGATCATGGTCAAAATAATGTCATTACCTCCTACATGATTTATCCAGCCTCTTGGCGATTGAAGGCTTCTTCTATCTAAATGCAGTTGTGGTAAATGCAAATGAAGAATAACATGGGAGTTACATTTAGAGCTGAAACTATATGTATTTAATGGCAAGGCCAATTACGTCTTTGGTAAAATGCCACCTGGAAAATGGGATTTTAGTATGTAAGCATTATTACTTGAAACTAGAGTTTAAATTTTTCCTAATTGTTTATATGGCAGTTTATATCTTTATTCAAAAGCAATAACTCAGAGTGCCTATTTTAAAATGCCACCACAGCTCCTTTACCAAAAAATGATTTGAGTTTCAAACCTTCAGCTAAATTTAGTATTAAACATAGTTTGTTGATTACATGTATTTTATGGTTGATAGTTAAGCCAATATATCAATGTATAGCTTGTTGTTTAAAAAATACAAAAGGTAAAGACTATTTCTTTTTTTTTTAAGATTTTATTTATTTATTTTTAGAGAGGGGAGGGGGAGAGAGAGAAACATCAATGTGTGGTTGCTGGGGGACATGGCCTGCAACCTAGGCATGTGCCCTGACTGGGAATCGAACCTGCGATGCCTGGTTTGCAGCCCGCGCTCAATCCACTGAGCTACACCGCCAGGGCAAGACTACTTCTTATATCTACCCAGAATCTTTTATATATGCAGGATCCCTTCCTCATGAATGTTTATAAAATAAAATTCACCATGAGAAGCATGAATGAGCCTTTTGCTTCTTTTTTTTTTAAAGATTTTATTTATTTAATTGTTTAGATAGAGGGGAAGGGAGAGAAACCTCAATGTGCGGTTGCCCCTAGAGTGCCCCCTACTGGGGACCTGGCCTGCAACACAGGCATGTGCCCTGACTAGGAATTGAACCAGCAACGTTTTGGTTCACAGGCTGGTGTTCAATCCACTGAGCCACACTAGCCAGGGCAGCCTTTTGCTTCGAGTTGCTTGCAGGATAAAGCTCCCCTCATAGGATACATCTGGGATTTGGAGATTTTGTTGTCACTTTTCTTTTTCTTTTTTTGAAAGATCCTTGGTATAAAAGAAAAAGAAGAAAGAGCAATGCTAAGGAGGAGAGCAATTAGATAATGGCTCATTTCTTGAGGCATTTCCATTTGAGTTTAGTGTTTAAGAACAATGTTAATTTAGTGTAAAGAACAATGGCCTTTGCCATTGCTCTTTAGTGTATGATTCAATTGGCATGAAACTCACTAGTTTTTCATAGTTTTATATCTTTGCTCATACCATTCGACATCATGAAAAATCCCTCTCTTCTTTTCTACCTGAAAAATGTTTGCTGGGTCTCCAATCCTCTGACATATCCTTTGAAAAATCTTCCCTTACTCCCCAAGGCAAAGTTGATTGTTCCTCTCTGGAATGGTACATATCTCTATCACAATGCTTTTCACATTGACTTACAAATATGCATTTACGTACATGTCTGCTCCCAGGCTAAATTGTCAGCTCCTTACAGCAGGGACTATTTCTTATTCATTTCTGTGTTCCTACCACCTTCTATTATGCCTTTCTTAGTTGGCATTCTAAGAAAGGCTGATTGATATTTCTAAGCATTAATCCAGTCTTTTAGAAGAATAATATATTTATAATAAAATGATATATGATCCCAAACTGGATTTATACCCTTTGGTACTTTGTTTTTCCCCCAAAAGTAGATAGTAATGAAAAAAATGAAGCACCAAATTTAGAAATTAAACAAGATTAGCTTAAATAAAATATCCAGAGTAATGTGAATATTACATTTTTTAAAATTTAAGATTATAAAATGTCCAGTGTAATATTAATATATTAAAAAATTTAAGATTATAAATAATTTTTACAGTGTTCCTCTGTTTTTCCTAGACAATAGAATTTTAAAGTAGAAAAATCATCAGAGGATATTGTATTCAATTACATTATAAATGTACATCAAATGAATAAGTGAATGAATGAAGCCCAGAGTTGTTAAGTGACACATTCAAGTCACATCTGTTAACATCAGTACTAGCTAAGACTAGAATACAAATCACAATGTCAAGCTAAAATTAAATTCTAATTTTAAAATTATGAGGTTTTTAAAATAAAATTATTTAAAACTATTTTTAAATAATTTTAGAACTACAGAAAAGTTACAAAAATAACACAGAGCGTACCTGTGTAGCCTTCATTCAGTTTTTCCTAATGTAAACAACTTATATAATAATAGCACAACTATGTAAAACTAGGATATTATTAGAATATCGAATTCTTGGTTCTGCATTACCTTTTATTGTTGGGTCTCTTTGTCCTCAATATTTTATAGTTTCTCAGCCTTAACCTTTCTTTCATGACCTTAACACTTTTGAGGACTGGTCAGTCATTTTAGAGAATGTCCTTCAGTTTGGGTTTGTCTGATGTTTCTCCTGAGCACACTGAGGTCATACATTTTGGGTAAGAATAAGTAATGTGCCATAATTGGTGTGTCATATGAAGGAATGAATTCATGATGTACATCAGTATCTTATTACTGATCATGTTAACCTGCAGACTCATCACTTGAAAGTGGTTTGGTCAGGCTTTTCCAGTGTAAGGTGACTATTTTTGCCTTCTTAATTAATATATACCTTGGAGGATATATATATATTTGCTTTTACACTAAGCAAATGTTCTGTTTCTCATCAATCTTTTGCCCACAGACTCTAACATTTATGGGTAGATTTTGTCTTTAACAATTATTCGTATTGTATTTGCCTAATGTGATTTTTGGATGGCCCTCATTTAGTAATTGGAATTCTTCTAAACAGGAGATTTGCCATTTTTCCCTATTTGTTTGCATATTCAATTATACAGTGTATTTATATTAGTGTGTGCACATGAGTATATTTTATTTTAAGGATTATAATTCAGTACTATTGTGTATTTTGCTCAAATTATTCTAACTTCAACTACTGATAATTTTTTCCAACTGGTTTCATGTCTATTTGACATGCCCTCATCCTTTTTGAGCATTTTCTTATTTTCTGACAACATGATATATTCTAGATTCACCTTCTGTTTACCCTGCTCAGTTCTGAAATGAATCACTTGCTCAAGGAATTTTGGTTCCTTTTATTGGAGAATGGTATTTAGAAGCCAAGATCTGGGTATTATGTATGCATATGCCTCTGGAGGTATTATTGCTTCTAAACCCTCTTAATAAATGGTACTAGGGAATATATATGCATGGATACTAATCCATGCACATTTATTCATATTTATTCCTGTATATATTTATAAATATATGAACAATTATTAATTAATAATTGCTTTTTCTTTTCTGTAACTTTTTTTATTCTAACTGAAAATTTAACTTTCATTATCTATGATATAGTTACTTATTAGTTTGATCCTGGTACCCACATCAACTAGCTATAAAGTTAATAACCCATACCCCTGGAGAAACTTTTACTAATCAAGGTAAAGTAATGTGTACAGTTCTTTTGCCTCACAATATCTCAAAATGTTTTTTCCCAAAGTTACTTTGGTTTGTTATTGTATTCCCAATCTCATTAAGTGTGGTTATGTTTTTCATTTATAACATAACTAAGTTCATTTGTTACTTGTATAGTCAACTCATATCCTGGTTATTTTAATTTTTCTTTTTTTATTGTTGGCACTATTACAGATGTCCTCCATTTCCCCCTCTTTGCCGACCCCCACTCCTTGCCCTCCACCTGGCCCTCACCACATTGTTGTCTGTGTCCGTGGGCTAAGTGTGTGTGTGTGTGTGTGTGTGTGTGTGTGTGTCCTTTAGCTTATGCCTTCCAGTCTCATATTTTAATTTTAATTTTAAATTTTTCTCAATTTTGGGGGGATTGTGAAAAGTGCTAACATTCTAACAGGGGACACTTTTTTTCTAAGTTATTACTCCCTCTACATTGTTACCATCAGGTTCACATTTCCCCCTTGTCCTCTGTCTTTTCTCTCCTATTCCCTGTATTTAACCACTTTCTTTAGCTTCTGATTTACACTTTCTGTGTTTCTTTGCACAAATAGGCTGATGCATTTTTATTTCCCCATCTCCCCTTTGTTTTTACAAGAAAAGTAGCTACTATAGATGCTCTTGCAGTTTGCCCTCTTCACTTAACAGATTTTCCTGGAACCCACTCCAACTCCAACTTCACAGAGACATTGCCTGTTCCTCTTTCCGGCTGTGCGTCATACTCTGCTGTGTTGCTCTGACACGAAATATCAACACCATCTTTCCTGTGCTTGGGCATTAGGTTGTCTCCAATGTTTTGCTACTCAGTTGTCCCAGGACCTTTTACTAAGAGCTTATCTTTACTGCAATAGTTTGAGATGTTACATTTAGCATGTGCCAAGTTTTAGACTGTTTCTGGACATTGTACTCCATTTTTCTGGATTATTTGTCTACTTATGTGACAGTAATGCACCTTTTACTTCAAGAGGCTTTATAATATATTTTAGTGTCTAATTGGACTAAGTCCCTCTTGTAATTTTTCTTGTTTAGTGTTTTTCTGGCTATCCTTTTATGTTTGTTGTTAAAATGAACTTTAGTATCAAAATATCTAACCCCATAAAATAGCTTGGTAATGTTGTTACTGGGATTTCATTAGGTTTACAAATTAACTTGCGGGGGGCTACAAAGAGATAGTATCACTTTTTCTTTCATTGTTACACCACTAATTCTTTTTTGTCATCTAATTGTATTGGCTAATATCTCAAGTACATTTTTGAGTAGTAGTATATATGGTGGCCATGCTTGTCTTTTCCCCAATTTTAGCTGATAAGCATCTACTGTTTCCTCATTAAATAATATATTAAATATTGGCTTCTGAATTATACCTATATAGGAATTATATATTTATGTGTATGTATACACACACACACACACATATATATACATATGCATATTTATATGTGGATATATGGCTCATATACATATTATCCCTCAGTTTTATTTTCTTGTGGTGTTAAAATTATTGCAGAGTATTCAATTTTGTCAAAGTCTTTTCAAGCATCTATAGAGACCATCATGATCCTCCCCAGCCCCAGCGATCTGTGATATAATGTATGATAATAATAAAACTCTAACTATTGAAGTGATTTCCCATTCCTGGAATAAAGTCCATTTGGTCGTGGCACATTGTTTTTTAAGACGGTATTGGATTCTGTTTATTAATATTGTATTCTGTAATCTTGAATTAATTTGGGTGATACTCTACTCTTGTTCTATTTCTTTGTGAGTATTCTGGTAGGTAAAAGTCCACTGTGAAATCCTCAAGGTCTGGTGCTCTTTATGGTTTATTTTAAGATTTACAATTTGTATGGAGTCAATTAAGTAATATCCACCTTGCCAGGAACGCTGTCTAGTGTTTCAAATTTGTTACACCAGAGCACTGCAGAGCCATGTGTCTGTGCGTGTCCATGTGCTGTGTGCACTCACGGGACTCACTACCTCACTGCCTTTCCTTGACCTGAATGAAGCTAGTGCTGCTTCTCTCATTGATTTTCTCTAGAAAACGGTATTTTAATTCATTAATTAGATCAACTGTTTCTGTATTCTCTTTTTCTTCTTTTATCTTTATTATTATTGCCATCTTTGTGATACTTTGTTGTTTTTTGTTACATACACTTCTAGTGTTTTTAAAAAGAGAATTCATTTAGTTTAATTCTGTTATTACTGAAAATGGTTAGTCAAATAATTTTTTATTCTATATGTAGTGTTTTATTGTAATTTCTATAAATGTTATCATTTCAATTTGAATTTCTCCTTTTACCTAAAGTTAGTTAATAAAAATCTCTTTTTTAATGTCCAGTTGGAAAGGCCTTCCTTATTTTTTTAAATATATATAATTTCCTATTTTATTGCTTTATAATTATAAAGTGTTACACATCATATTATTTTACTTTAAGGAAGATAATAATACATTCTTTGCAATATAATATGTGATCAATTTTTGTGGACATCTTGTGAGCACCTGAGAAGAACGCATATTCTGTATTCATAAAGAATAGAGGTCAATATACGTCCATAAAATCTACCCTGTTGGTCACGTTGGTTCAATCCTCTAACTCTCATTTCTTTTCTGACTTGTACTGAGAGGGGCATATTAAAGCTTTCTACCATCAGTCTTTTCTCTTGTTTCATTCTCTTGCAGATTTTCCTTCATAAATGCCAGTTGTCATCTTATCAGACCCTGTCCATCACCATGGATGATTTATAAACCTTTTCCATTTAAAGAATTGTAGCATGCACTGGAATCACCAACTGCTCTCCATGAAAATAAGGCCCTCTTGATTCCTCAATATAAAATTCCTTGGACAGACTTTAAAACAGATCTATCCTACCTCAAAATAATTTCTGTACAATTTTATATCAGGTAACAGTATGAGAATAGTCTGTGTACATTTTTATGAAATACTTTATTTCAAAACTAGATTATTATTTAATATTTAACACTGAATACTTTAGACATTAAAAACACTGATATTTCATAAGATTTCATTCAGAGGATCATTTTTAAGAGCTTATAATACAAATGCATAACTGTATCTCTGGGATTTTGGTTCAGTATATCAGCATGTGGCCTAGAACTCAAAGGCAGAAAATCAGGAACAACACCAGAAACCACTGCATTGGAATCCACTGGTTTGCAAGTGTTTACCTTAAGCAAGGTTTTATTTCTCACCCCATCACTCTATTATTCAGGCACATTCAAACCTAGTAGGGCGCTTTACTGATAAATGTCCCCCTTCTGGTCCTCTTTACATTTTGACTTGATCATTATGATATATGTTCAACAATTTAAAACATACTTAGGTTGACAATAGGCAATATTATGGCTTTCACCTGGATAAAATATAGTAATTTTCTTAAATCTATTGTGTTTGTAATCCCAGACAAAATAAGTCAGACAAGCTGTACTAACACCTTAAGGAACACCTATAAATAAACTGAACTATGTGATTATTGAAAAAATTCATTCATTGTAGTTGTTGCCATCATTATCATCCTAAAACTTTTTATACTGTAAGTATCTGGGCACTTAATAAAGACTGTGGGTCATAAAGAAAATACAAAGAATGAACATCAATAGAGATTATTTGAAAATCATTCAACAAAACAATAACCATTTAACTCATTCAAGCAACAGAAATATTAGTTAGAAGCCCAGCTCTAATGGTTTGAAGTTTTCCTTGACTCCAACGCTGCTAACACCACTCTATGTCAGGCAGGGCAACATTCTGAAAAGTCTTTGTTCTTAGTTTTTAATTGTTTTGCTAAAGCTTCAGGCACAGTTTCAAATGAGTCTAGTTTCCAAAATTGTTAGACCGAAGTCTTATTCCAACTGACAAATGAAAGCATTTCATCCCTACAATTCTCCACAAAATACCAAGGAAAATAATAGGTAATATTACTTTCTATGTTGTATTTGCATGGTGGTTTCTCTGGGAAGCTGGCAGGTGAAATATTTATCATCTTTCGGTTGTAAAATGGAGGCGGTGTGAAGACTGATACTGTGTGTTTGCACACCAACAGTCATTTTTACAAAATAATTCTGGTATAATTCAGGTGGATGCCTGAAATTGTTGCTCCTGTGTTTCAGTGGCAGAATACGGGTACACAGTGGGAACACTCTTCCTCGGGCTTTCAATGTGTATCTCTGAGAGGACTTAGAAGTTGGGGAAGGAGTTCAAATCTGTCTTCATTTAGACAAAGATTTCTCTACAAACTACTTTTCGATTTAGATATAAATATAAACCTTTGATTTCTCTTCATAATGTATATAAACACATACAGCCTCCTCTGTCCTTGTTTCAGAGGCCTTCACTTGTGCTATTGGATGAAAGCAGAAGTCAGGAGAATTAGATTCATTTGAGAAATGACCAAATCATTATTGCCCTGGAGCAAGACACAGTTGGAGTTTATCAGTGAGTCATTTCATAGCCTCTGATAATGTTTCTATCTCCCGAATCCATCCACTGCTAATATTCTTATAATTTCCAAAGCAATTCTATGGAAGAATTATCAGCAAATTGTTCTTCCGCAATGGAAATGGTTTAATTCATTGAAGGTAAAGAAAATTTCGTCCATTTTTACTCCATACATAGCAGATGTTAATATTAAACAAAGGAGATACTCAATGTCTTTCCATATTTTGAAGTAAAATGAAATGTCCAACCTTTATTTTATTTCAATTATTTACTATAAAAAAGGATAAAGGAGAATCAGTTAAATTATTTTACTTAAGAGGTAACCATCTTCATAAATATTTAAATACCAATTAAAAAATAATTTTTTTTTTGCTATTCAACAGATACCTTTCAGTGAAATACATGAACGAAAGTGTTGCATTTATTTCAGAGTCTTGAATGTGTCAAAAATGCCCTGGTATATTAAACAGTAATTACAACTAGTAAACATTTATTTGCACATATACTGATTTGAGATAATGTCATTGTCATCAGATCCTGGCTCTAAGAAAACAGACAGTATAACTATAATAATATCACACACACTGTTAACAGTATTTAAGTGAGCAACTATTTTGAACAGTGTGCTCTGTGCAAAGGCCCTTGTGATAGCGACTTTTTTACCCCATCAGTTCTCATTGAAACAAACAAGGTGGGCAGGAAAATATTAAATGTACTCTTATACAACTTCAGAACTAAAATTTGTCATGCAGTGATTATTTTTAAAGCATTAGTTTTGTTGATAGATGTTCCACATTTATAATAATCACTGAGTATTAGAGAAATAATTTCAGGATTTTTTATTTTACCAAAAGAGGAAAGTAAAATTTTTGTGAGTCTAAGATCTGCTGTGGTCATACTTCAGCTCTGTGATCGTAAAGCAATGCTGGAAATAGTAATGCAGCAGTTACCATGTATTCAGCATGTACTTTATAGCAGACGCATTACTGTATACTTTACATTGATCTTGACAGTTGAAAATCACAGCTAATACATTGCACATTTTTGCATGTGCAGAAGCCAGTCTCAGAAAATTAATTAACTTATTCAGGGTAAATTCTCTCCATATATATACTCATTTCTACAAATGCCTTGTCTCCTTGGTTAAGGTAAATCTTTGAAAAAGTGCTTTAATCATGTAACGTAGTCATGATATAATGAAAAAAGAGTAGTGACAACTATCTGGGTTTGGGGAGGTAATAGTGAGGAAATTATACTTTCCCAGAGGGACATCATTCGGCCCTGAGTGTGTCTGGGTCCAGTGTAATTGTGAGCTACTTTGTAATGGGCTTTGATTGTACCCAGCTTTCTACTTTGCTGCAATAAACAAGACTGTGTATCTGATGAGAGTCACCGCTGTAAGTGTGGTATCACAGGTGATGCCATATGCAGCCCATGGAACAATTGTTTAATGAGCAAAGCCTGTAGGCATACTACCTTGTCCTTTACTTACCTGTTTTACAAGAAAAACTGTTTGGTATCCCATGAGCTAATGATGGAGCAATTATACATTATTTTTTTTCTATTGGAAAAATTACATAATATTCACACTATGTAAAAACTAAAAAACAACAATATATGATTCGGTAAACATGACACCTGCTCCGCATTTCCACGCATATGACTGTTTTGTCCCATGTTCCCTTTTTGTCGGATCAAACTACAGGAAAGTCTGAACATTCATTGAGTTAAGTAAATGTTAATGTGGTTCCTTGTGTCCAATTTTCATTTTAATTCAAGCTGTTCAGAACAAATTATGATTTTAAAGTCCTTATTTCAAAGCTTTAATTTCAAAACAACCTTAAGAAACCATTCAGATGCCCCAAATCTATTGAGTACAAAGTCTGAGTGGGATACGTTGTTCGAGACTTGAGGACAGAAATAAATTATTGAGTCTATTGGTTGAATATACAAATTAATAAATGGGTATCCAGGGTTTCTTTTCATGAAGATCATGGTCTTTATGTTAGTCTATGAATCAGTTTCAGGGGAGTCTTCAAATCCTAAAATTATATGTAAATCATTATGGATCTAAGGATATGAATATTTTTCTCTGGAAGATGTTCATGAATTTCACTAGATTCTCCAAAGGTTGAAAATGTAAACAAAATCAGTTATTAGTCATCTACTATCTTGGCAATGGAAATAAGCTAATTTTGGTGGTACATTTTTATTATGCAAAGAAATTTTGGGTTAAAAGTATTGTGACTTGACTAATGTCAAGTGACTATTTAATGGCAGATCTGAAATAATAATTTGTCTTTTGACATTGTGCAGAATCGCTCCTCACTATTTATTTATCTCATTGACATTATCTCAATTTTTGTTCAAACTCTAAAATGTTGGATAGTCATAAAGCCCGAAACATTTTTTGCTACATTCTCTTCATCTGTAAACTGAAAATATGGGTTTTCATATGCTTCCGTGTTTAATAGGGAAAAATTTCAACCTAGCATTAGACATTCAAACTCTAATTCAATTGTTATTTCTGCTCTGTTTTTTGTAAGAAGCAAATGACAACCAGAATTTTAAACATGTAACTTCCTGGGGGAGACCTAATCTCAGAACATGCTTTACCCAAGTCACAACGTCCTTGATGTCTAGTGATCTGAGATCATAAAGATACATCACAAAAGAGAGATTCCATTGTATTTCCCTCACTCTCCACTAAAAGGACAAGAGCATATGCAAACAGAAATCTAGATATTTTAACTGGATTGGGCAAGATATTCTTGGTAGGCCTATAAACCAAATAATTTAATCTGAAGAGCCTGGCCTCCACGCATTCTAGTACCAGTCATAAATGGTCAGGGTTGCCTTTTTCGCTTGTTTTCTTGCTTAACATTCAGGTTTGGTTTCTCAGTCAGGAAAAGGGCGCTTTTCATTTATCAATTTTAATGATGGCAGCTCAGTGCTTTCTGATATGACCTCAGAAATCGTCACTTCTATCAGTACATAACATGTACACCTGTGTGAACAATGATAAGCTTATTTATAAACCTTATATGATAACTGTATTTCAGAGTTTACTCATTTTTAATTGAAAATTGGAAGGCACCAACTTTTCCAAAAAAATAATGCACCTTTCATATTTTTACGATAAAGAGTAAAGTTCATGTTACATTTCATGTATTTGTCTAACATTTTCCTGCTGTAAAGCTTAAAAAATAAAAGGAAATTAGGTCAGTCTTAGCCTTTATAGAAGGCATTTTTACTCTGACGCGCCACTGGGTGGAGTACACTGCTAGCCCAGAGTCTAATATTACTGCATTACAGAGCGTTTCTGTGCCAGAAGAGAGAAACTCCTAATCAATTTTGAGGTTTTGTGTATTGTTTTAAAAAGCTGGACATGTTTAATAAAGGCCAAATGACTAGAATATAATACCAACATTGAATATGCTCTGGCATTATAACTTTCAAGAGTCAATCCATCTTCTCCAGGCCCATGGGAGATAAGGTTTGACACCCTGCCTAGAAAACTCAGAGAGATTTATTTGGAAGAAGGCCATTTTATGTTCTGGTCAAAAGAGCAGCTGCAATTTGGGCTGAATTAGTGCTTTAACTCTACATAGAAAAGCATAAAGCTTATTTTTTATAATGGAATCAAACTGTACCCAGATATTGAATTTGACTTTTCATTTGATGTTGCTTTGATACAGCTTATTTTGGAGCTGAGCCTTAATCTGACAATAAAATGAACTTCTGTCACACACTCCCTGGGACTATTGTTGTTGATAACATTTACCTGAATTTGGCCTTCAGAACATTATGGATGAGAATAATTTCTTATATGATAGTTGTATATAATTTTCAGTTTTCCCTACTCCATTCTTGTCACTTTCATTCTTCCTCTTTAAATTCAGGGAAAATGACATTTACCAATCAAGCCTGAAAATTTGCAATCTTACAAATTTATTGTACCTCAAAACTTTGCAGTTTAATAAAATTGTGGCATTTTATAAAACTATTTAGAATCTATAATTCTAAATGTGTACTTCTATATCTCAAGTAAAGATATTTACAATCTTTGAAAGATAGGCTTCTCAGTTTGACAATTGCCTTCTCTTTGTTTCTTTTCTTTCTTTAATTCACTTCCCTGCTTACAGGATATATGTCATGGTATCTCTAAGCTTTCCGCTCTCAAACCTCGCCCTGCAGCTTTCATGTTTCCAAACCACTCCTCCTTCTCCATTGCCAGCCTAAAGTGAATTCTCTTTTACCTGCGTATATTTTCATTTCTCTCAAATTTTCTTCCTAATGCTGTTAAGAATTCTTTATTTTTCTTTCCCTCCCTCTGCCCACCCCTGCTCATCCCCTGTCCCTCAGCCCCCAGGTATTACATCTCATCTGTTTCTCTAGACTGAAGCCGTGGTTTACCCAGGGGAGGGACTTTCTCATACACACCGCTCAATGCTATGATGATTTCAATGGTGCCAGCATATTTTAACCACATCATTATCATATAGTCCCAAAGCCTCGCTCACTGAAAACAACATCTTTAAAAGGATTTTGTTTCCATTAATCAATTTCAGAACTTGAGATTCAAGCACGTAAGGCATTTATTAGAATGTTCCCTACTTGTTCCCACATTCATGTCATTCTCTTGACTATCTAAGAAAAAGGAATTGTGCAAGAGTCTTTTCTCTCTCCATGCTTACCTCTCCTTTCTATATCCCACGGAGCCCCCCCCAAGTCTATTCTTCCATACAGTAGTTAAATCAGAGCATGCGGCAGGACGGCATTGTGTGAACTGGTGGCCACACAAGTACTTTGTATTCACTGGAGGTTTAGAAGTACAGCAGCTGCATATAAATATGCATAGTTGAGAGATTCATGATGGTGCCACATCATTCTAGTGCTGGTTGGCTGCAGTGCAGGCACTACAAATCAATGAACATTTTCCCCATCCATCAGCTGCTCGCTTGCAAGCAGACAAAACACTTACAATGCCAGAAACCCACAGAGAGCTCCTTAGTGAACGAAACCTCACTGTCACAAGATTTAAAATAGTCTTCTTCCTCCCACTCCAAACCTCCACAGCTCTCGACCTCAAATGTCTTTTTTAATCCAATGTGGATCACAAGCCCTTAAAAAATAACACCAGGAAAGAAAGCAGGGGGGAGGAGCAATAATAAATCAGGATTTTGAGAGTCCTCACATTACACTTGTCAAAAACAAAGGATCTTTTGAGCATTAACCCTTTTAGAGAATAAATCCATCATAAAGATGAATTCCCTTATGTTGACTATACTGCTTTATACTTGTAGGGTTAAAGTGTTGCTCCATTTAAGTATGCAAAGTATTGTGCCATGCTGTGGAGGACATTTGTAATTTATCAGTAGTTATTTGATGGGCTTGATCTTAAAGAAGTTATGATATGCTGATACAAGAAAAATAAGCCATTTAATAGGAATCATGTTTTCTCCTGTTGATTGAGCTATGTTTGCAGAGGGCTCAGATATATTTATATCATGAATCATTCAATCAATATAGAAATTTTAATAAAAGTTTAATTGTGTTTAATGAAATTTCATATGCAGTATGTTATTGAATCAAGTGTATATTTGTTGGTGAAAATATAAATTTATTACTTCTAGAGAACAAGTCTATTTTTTTATTTTTAGATAGATTATCATTCACAACAAAAACAGCTTATTCTTGTATAGAATGAGTACCTAAGTTACTTAAAAGTCTATATGTAACCCTTGCCAATCAAGTTTCTAATAAGAGTAATAATCTATTCAATCTTATTTATTTAGTCGTTCATTTATTTTTTTTCAACTATTCATCAAATACCTACTGTAACACAATGGAACATAAAATAATGTATGATAATATCTATATACCCTGTTTTGAAGATGTGACTATTCCGGTTGGGGAAGATGGGAAATACAGATATAAATTACCATGTGACTTCAAAATTTTGAAGAAATGTCTAGTTTAGATTTTGGCATGTTGAACATACTTAGTAAACATTTAATAAGTGTTTGACACTTATTATGACATACCGATGTCATATCGGTATGACATACCGATTTAAAACTTACCTAGCTGATTAATATGTTTGATTAACCATATTGCAGGAAGGGTAACACTAAATATAGTGAAAGTAGTTGTGATTATCCATAACTGTAGCTCAGAGAAGCTGACTGTCATGGGTACAGTTTATTTGCTTATTAGCAACAAAACCACACTTTGAACCCTTATCTGCTTAACCCCAGCGTCCATACATTCACTTTCACAAAGCCATGTTGAATTACAAGACAGAATGTGATAATTACTCTGCTAGATCTGAGGAGGTAAAGATCACTTCCAGCTGGGATGACCAAAGAAGACATCATTAAGAAGGAGTGGCATTTGTGCAGGCCTTTGAAGAATGGGCACAGGAACAAAGCAAAGTCCACAGGCAGGGGTTAGCGATGGCGAAATCTTATGACTCCGGAAAACAAGTTGCCAGGCAGACGGACATTGCTTTCAGTGAAGGAGATGCTGTAAATAACACCACTATTTAAAGAATTGCCAGCCAGACTCCTCACTTCTTAGAAATGGAACCCACAAATGGATTTATATTTCAGGTTTCAAATGAAAGTCAGTTAAACTGCCTCAAGCTCAGTTTCTTCATTTCTAAAGTAAGGGCTTGAACCAAATACCCAATGAAGGCACTGCTAAGGAAGTCTGTTTTGGGATTCTTTTAATTTCTATTTTTTCCCCATGATGTTAGAAGTAATTGATTCAATGTATAACAGTTATATAACCTGTGCATATGTAATTATTCTCAAACCACAAAGCATATATAGGTATTTACATATTTATATCTACATGTCTACCTATATCTGCTTATATAGCAGTGATATGCATTTGACTGCCTAATCTAAGCTCTAAATTTAATTTCAAGAGTGCTTGTGCTTGCCGTGTATTTTTCACCATTTTGCTTTTCATTAGTATTTGAATGCATACCAATTTATTCAACATATAATGAGAAAGTAGATATATATTAAGGGTACAATGAAATCAGGTTTTGAGGATTATGCTTTCTCATACCTGTTTCTATATTTCAACTAGGAAAGGATATAGAGATTGGAATATTAGATATTAATATTCATCAATATAAAAGCATGTTTGTGGGATTTGAATGCTTTTGATTAGATTTACATATTTTTCACCTTTCTAGTCTGTAACTTAGTGTTCAAAACTAGACTTTCATAATGTATGTCAACTATGTGTCATTATATATAGGTTATGAACATGGAGTATGTACATGCACATGCATGCATGCATGTAAACAAGTTCAGGGAACATGAGACTTAAAGGAATGATACAATAATTATTTTTTCCTGACTTTGAATTTTTTTTCCGTCAACATTCTCCCCTGATTTTCCTCCCAAACAAGAAAAGAGAACAAAGAGAGAGAAGTGTTCTGTTTGAATTTAGGGTGAGAAGAAAATCAAACGTGCTTTTTCTCATAATTTTTGCAAAGGCTTCTAAAGGGGTATGAGTGGGGCACTCTTCCTTGAATAGAATTGCCCTGGATGGAATTCCATCCTGCCATTGTTGCCGCCCGGCACGTTCAGGGGGAAGTGGATGTCGTGGGAGTCCAGCCTCTTTCATTTTCCATCTTACACTTTCTCTCATGTCCTGAAATTGTATGTTTTGGTAACACTTATTGGATTTCAGTCTATTTGGAAATGAGCCGAATATACTAAGTTTGTTTCAATAATTTGAATGAAACAGAAGCTCATTTCCAGCAAACAATGTGATGCTTTGATCATTTTAATTCTGATTTGGATGTTAGGTGGGGATAGTTTAAGCTCATTTTGGTTAAATCAATTTATGATCAAATTAGCTAATTTCTTAATAAATATTTACTGAGCACCAATTATATTCATTAGTGCTGAGTCTTGTTAAGATGAAATATTAACAAGGTTTCTGACCTTGATGGCTTATATTTTCTGTGAAGAGATAAAATTAAATCCTCAGAAAGTTAACCAATATAGGGTTCTACATCCATATTAAATGCTAAATGAGTAATGGGTGTACAAAGTTCTTTGGAAGTTCAGAGACTAGAATTTACATAAGTTCTGTCATTTTTAACTGGATAGTGCCATCACCACTTCGTAATGGGAGGAACCTCTCAAGATGAATTTACTTTTGAGGACATTCTGAACAGATTCCAGTGCTCCAGGCAATGAAAATAAATGAAAAATTTTAAGCCGATAATTACTTAATAAAAAGAAGATAAAACTGGATCAATGGGTTCATTGAAGCAAATTTTACTATCATAACAGGAAAATGCCCCTTCTTACAAAAGATACAAGTAATATCTTGTAAGTATAATTTTGTGTTAGAAGAATATTAATTTTATGAAGGCATTTATGGTAAAAAGCCTGAGTTACTTTTAAGTGGGGTCATTGATTTTTGTGAATAAAATGATAAAATTTATACCATGTAAAAATTAAAAATAAATATTGTTGAGTAATTTCAAAAGCAGTCATGGAATTGAGTGCTTATATATTTAAGAAAAAGGTACATGAATACATACCAAGAAAGCATGAAAACATTTTTTTTCTGTTTTATCAAATTTATTGGGGTGACATCAGTCAATAAAATTATACAGGTTTTCAGTATACAATTTTATGACACATCTTTTCTACATTGCATTGTGTGTTTACGGCGAAAAGTAAAATCTTCCATCATCATATATTTGACCCCTTTTACTTCCCGCTCTTTCCCTCTGGTGACCATCGTACCCTCGTCTGTCTATGATTTTTGTTAGTCTTGTTTGTTCATTTGTTGCTTTGATTATATACCCAACATATGGGTAAAATCATATGATTCCTGACTTTTCCTGTCTAACTTATTTCACTTATCATGGTATTCTCAAGGTCCGTCCATATTGTCGCACGTGGCAGCATTTCATCTTTCCTTATGGCTGAGTAGGATTTCGTTCTATAAGATTATGCACCACATTTCTTTATCCAATCATCTATCAAAGTGCATGTTGGTTGTTTCCATGTCTTAGCCATTATAAGTAATGCTTCAGTGAATATACAAGCATATATATCTGTACAAATAAACATTTTTAAATTTGGGGGGTAGAGAGCCAAAGAGGGGTTTCTGGGTCACATGGTAACTCCATTCTTCATTTCTTGAGGAACTACCATACTGTTTTCCACAGTGGCTCTACCAGTTTATGTTCCCACTAACACTGAATGTGGAGGCCCTTTCTCTGAAACCCCTCCAACACTTGTCTTTCATGTCTTGTTGGTGATAGCCATTCTAACAGATGTGAGCAGGTATCTCATCATACTTATGATGTGCATTTACACCTTACTACTGGAACTTGGACACAGTTTTAACTTAAAAGTCCTTAAATCTTGCCACTTTTCTTAGGTACCACCTATATAATCATCTAATTGAGTAGCAAAAAAGTGTAGAAAAAAGTTAGGTTGGAAGCAACATTCAGAATGTGAATTGCTTCAAGTTAGTCCATTTACTCCCTCAGCAAATTTGGAAATGTATTTGAAATCATAGAAAACTTCATATTTCTCAGCAATGACTTGGGAAATAGTAATTGTCAGCTAACCTACCTTCCAGAATTATTGTGAGGGTTCTATAAAAAGTACAAAAGGGGACGCCAAAAGCCCAAATTATCTTCTGGAGGGCGGGCTTTTATAGTACATGCTTCCCCCACTAGGTGAATGTTCTAGGAACTCATCTGTGCCAGTGTACCAGCTGGCATCATCCTTAGAGGCCGCATTCTGTCTCAGCAACTCTTTAAAGGTTCTTTCAGCTCATTTACCCATTTCATGATGGTATTGCATTGAGTGTTCAGCAGTTTTTGAGCAAAAATGCCATGACCCCATGCCCCACCCTCCCAATTCATCTGATCTTGCCCTGAGCAACTTTTTAATGTTTCCTCTGATGAAAAAAGTCCTCAAAAGGAAACATTTTGCCGATGTGCAGGAGATGAAACAAAAAAATGGCAAAAGCATTAAAAGGCATCAAAATTGACAAGTTCAAAAAAAGTCTCGATAGGTGTATTAGCATCAAATGGAGAGTACTTTAAAGGTGACTGAAGTTTAAACATGTAAGAATAAGTTACCAATTTTTTAGAAATAAATTCTGTTTTTTGATCCCCCCTTATAAATGAGGATGCTCTAAAAATGCTGATGTCCGAATTTCAGGCATTGTCTTTGCTATTATATTTATTGCCTTCTTTGTTCTATGATTTTTTTCCTCAGTGTTCATCATCAAATCAAGAGTATGTTTTAAATTGTACCTTCTCATACATTTCTCATAGAAATGGTTTTATTTCTTTATGCTTTTATTATCTTACTATTGATATATGTAATTTGGTATATTTGATACATATATATTGATATATGCACTTATTATTTTAATATGTGGCTAGAGGAAAGGTGAAGGATACTTAAAATTTATAAAATCAATCACTAGAAAAAATGGAATTATGAATAAAATAATGAGAAAATAATAAAAATTAATGATCAGAATATAATATATGAGCTTTGTAATGGTTTATTGAGCACTAAATTACAAAATCGTGCTATTAAAATCTAAGTGTGAATAGTTATAGAACCAATATCTTTAGATTTAAAAACTCTTTTTACGTTTAAATCTTACTATTGATTCCACAAGAAAATACCACATGGCTGGAATTTTATTATCTAAACAAAGATAAAACTGGCTGAAAAATTAATTTGGAGTAAATTGACATTCCATTGTCAGTGTCCATGCGTTTTATATTCAGTTTCCAAATGAAATTTTCGCTGCCCAGAAATCTCAGGTGACAGGACAGACACCGTCTCCTCCACCAAGTGACTTGTTTGTTTCTTAAGCTACTTGGGCCCGGATAATAATTTGAAAATATTTCTCTCCTCTCATTTGAAACAACAAAGGGTTTTTTTCTTAATTTGCTGTTGCCTAACTCACTCACTGGTTCTCATAGACAAAGCCAAGAAATGTCCTTCTATTTAATCAAAGTAATGCTTTGGGTTTTAGAATCAGACCCTGAAAGTTCAGATTTTAACTGTACCATGTCATGCCTAAGGCATGCTGCTTAATCTCTAAATTTCAGTCTTGTACCCTGTGAAAATAGAGATTCAATCAAATTCTTCCAAATTTCTTCTAAAGATGCCATGAGATGTGTAGAGCACAAATGAGCTGGTGTGATGCCTCCCTGTGTTGAGTGCTTAGTAATTATTAGTGCTGCTATCCAGTTATTTATTCATTTGGTGTTTATCTGTCACATACTGTGCTAGGAAGTGACAATATGAGGATGGATTGGACACATTCTCTCCCCTTAAGGAACGCTCAGTGTGGTGGATGACAGAGAAGCAAAACAGACCAAGGAACAGGCAATTATAATACAGTATAATGAGCATGCTGAAGGGTAAGCAGAAAGAGCTAATGGAGCACATAAAAATATATAACTCAGGCTTGAGAGAAGGCAGTTGTTTGTCCATTGATTTAAACTTTTAACCCCCTAACAACTATTTATTTAGTGCCTAGTATATACTGGTTAGTGTCTTACAGGCTGGAAATATTATAGTGAGAAGAAAATCAAATACTGTGTGTTTTCTTGGGACAGGTATCATCTTATAAGAGAAGACAGTATTCAAATAGTTACTCCAATAAATATAAAATTACAACTGCACAGTTGCTACTAAGTTTCCCAGTGCTTCTCATTGGGGTGATTTTGCTCCTCCCAGGGGCAATTGGCAATGTCTGGAGATATTTTGTATTGTCACAGCTAAGGAGGTGCTACATGCATCTAATGGGTAGAGGCCAGGGTACTGCTTAACATCCTGAATGCACAGAGAGGTCCCATAGGCAGGGAAGGAGAGTCACATGTCACATGCCCACAGAGCCGGGGCCAGTGTGCAGCCATGCTGTGAAATTATGGACCTGAAACCTGTGACATTTTGTTAACTAGTGTCACCCTAATAACTTTAATTAAAAGAGGAAAAGTTGTCCCTGGCTGGCATAGCTCAGTGAATTGAGGGCGGGCTGCGAACCATAGCATCACAGGTTCGATTCCCAGGCAGGGCACATGCTTGGGTTGCGGGCCATGGCCCCTAGCAACCACACATTGATGTTTCTCTCTCTTTCTCTTTCTCTCTCCCTTCCCTCTCTAAAAATAAATAAATAAAACCTTAAAAAAAAAGAAAAGTAAAAATTTTCTTCTGTAAAAATATTTATGGTTTTTGGACATTTTAAATCAAATAATTCATGGGATATCCAATATTCTTTTTTAAATCTGTATTTTATTGATTATGTTATTACAGTTGTCCTGATTTTTTCCCCTTTGCCATTTCTCCCCCCACCCAGTGTCCACCACTCCCTCAGGTAATCTCTCCACCACGTTCATGTCCATGGGTCATGCGTGTAAGTTCTTTGGCTACTCCATTTCCTATACTGTACTTTACACCCCCACAGTTATTCTGTAACTATCTATTTGTAGTTCTTAATCCCCTTACCTCTTCACCCATTCTTCCCTTGCCTCCCACCCCCGCATCTGGCAACCTTCTGGTAACTAAGTTTTTTTCTCTTGCTTTTAAGAATCTCTCTTTATCTTTAACCTTTGGCCTTTTAATAACATGTCTTGGAGTTGGCCTTTCTGCATCCATCACAATTGGGATTCTCTGTGCTTCCTGGACTTGCATATCTATTTCCTTTACCAAATTAGGGAAGTTTTCTTTCACTATTCTTTTCAGATAGATTTCCAATTTATTGCTCTTTCTCTTCTCCTTCTGGCATCCCTATGAGATGAATGTTGGACCTCTTGAAGTTGTTCCAGAGGCTGTATATGCCATCCTCATTTTTTTTTAATTCTTTTTTCTTCTTGCTGTTCTCTGTGGCTGTTTTTTGGTTTCTTATGTGCCAAATCATTGATTTGATTCTCTGCTTCATCCATTCTACTGTTGTTTCCCTGTAAATTGTTCTTCATTTAAATTAGTACATCCTTTGTTTCTGACTAGGTCTTTTTTTATTCTGGTGAGGTCCTCACCAAGTTCCTTGAGCATCCTTATAAACAGTGTTTTGAACTCTGCATCTGATAAGTTGCTTATCTCCATTTAGTTTAGCTCTTTTTCTAGAGTTTTGATCTGTTCTTTCATTTGGGCCCTGTTTCTTTGTCTCTTTGTTTTGGCAGCCTCTCTTTGTTTGATTCTGTGTATTAGGTAGAGCTGCTTTGACTCCATGTCTCAATAATGTGGCTTAATGTAAGGTGTCCTGTAGGGTGCAGGGGCACACCCTCCCCTCTCACCTAAGCTGGGGACTCAAGGCATGCCCTTTGTGTGGGTTGAGTACACTCTTCTCTTGTCATTGAAACTTGGTAGCTGTTGGCAGATCAATGGGAGGGATTTACTCAGGCCAGTCAACTGCAATGGCTGGCTGTGACCACTGACCACCAAACTGCCCTCCATCAAGGATAACCTGTGCAAGGGAACGATGGTGGTAATTCTAAATGTTTGTAGCTGGGTGCACTGGCCCTGGGGTTTCCCAGGTTGGTGCAGGCCAAGATCAGTCCCCACCTGTGTTTTGTCTGGGCCTTGAGCTATAAAGCAATCCGAAATTATTGCTACTTGTGCTGGGCTTGGAGATTCCCAGGTGAAGCCAACCCATAACTCCAATCAATCTACTGCTAGGGCTCACTGAATCCAGCTATTGATTGTTTGACAGGATTTAGGAGCCAAGACCAGACATTCTTAGGGAAAAGTAGTTTGGGTGGGCCCAGGACAATGATTCTTAATCTGCATATGAACAACAGAATTACTTAGGGGCCTTTTCAGTATGCACATGCCTTGAACCCATGTATCCATTCTTGGATACTCTGCTTTACTAGGTCCATGGTGGGGCCTTGGCATGTGTATTTTGAAAAGACTTCTGGGTGCTTTATGGAGTTGCAATCACCTATCCAAGATTTTCTTCTCACAGTCATGTTATAAGTGACCTTCACATGGAGAGTTCCCTATTGGATAGAATGTTAAGAGTCTCCATTCTTTAAAATGGTGACCTAACACCCTATGAAGTTTGCATGGAGACTAACTTAACTTGCCCTGCTTTTCTTCCCTGTTTTTATATATGATTCATACATTATACAAAAGTCAAAGCCCCACATTTTTTGCCCATGCTTAAATCATATTTTAAAGAGAATTTCTAATAATGTAAAATATCATTAAATACTAACTTACTTTAAAGATTTTTCTTTATCAAGGTATAATTGATGTGTAACATTGTATTACTTTCAAATGTACAACATAATGATTCAGTATTTTCATACAATACAAAACAATCACAATAAGCCTAGTTACCATCCATCACTATAGTTAAAAAAAAGTTTTATTTTCTTACAAGAAGAACTTTAATGATTTACTCTTTTAGCAACTTTCAAGTATGTCACACAGTATTATTAACAATAATCACCATGCTATTACAACCTCCTCATAACTTCATGATTTTATAACTTAGAGTTTGAATCCTTTGACCTTCCTTATTGCTCCCTCCCCACAACCTCCTGCCTTTAGTAATCAACAAGCTGTTCTCTGCATGTATGAGCTTGTGTTTTTGTTTGTTTGTCTCATTTTGTCTGTTGATGAGTGAATGGATAAAGAAGATGGCACACACACACACACACACATATGTATGTACACATATATGATGGAATACTCAACCATAAAAAAAAAAGAATGGACTCTTGCCAGTAGCAACAACTATGATGGACCTTGAAGCCATTGGCTAAGTCACATGGAAATAGACTAATACCAAATGAAGTAATTCATGATTTCATTTACTTGTGGAATCTAAAAATAAAATTAAGATTTTTAAGTGATTTTAAACCAATATATCCTGTATGCTTCTTTTAGAAATAATAACTGAGAGAAATAGTTGCAAGTGATAATGAAATACATAATAGTTAAAATATATAAATAACTAAATATGTAATAATTATAGTTATCTCTTAGAGAGTACCTTTAGTATCTAGTGTCCAACCCACTAGACTATAGGGACCTTGAAGTTCTTACATATTTTAACTCAAATGTGATTCATATTTTGTATATTTAAAATAGTAGAGAAATGGCCTATTTTAAAATTAATAATTTTGTGCTTTATTGTACAAGGAAGAAATTATAACTTTAATTTTATTTATTCAATAAACATAAAAAATTATCAATAATGTTTAAATATAATTTTAGCTCTTATTATGTTACTGAAACTACTGCATTACCTTTTGATCACCTAACCAGTTTTTCATTGCCAAGTGCAAGGGGCACACACAGTTATTACTTTATTGAGTTCTCTGATGCATTTGACTTAGTCAATCACCATGTTTGAAATTCCACTGACTTCCGTTGTTCCCATCCTTCTAAACTTTCATTATTCCTCTTTGTTTCCTTCAGGGGCTTGTTGCTCCTGTAAACAATATTGTTTATCAGTCTTGGATTTCTCTCTACATTCTGTTTCTGGTGAGCACGTTAAGTCCCATAATTTCCACTCTCACTAGTATGCTGATGGTTTTCCCAATTTTTACCTCCAACAAAATGACTTCTTACCTGTACTACATACATGTTCACTGTTTCATAGATGGCTCTACCAGTATCTTCAATTTCAAAGCCATATCTCAACAATTTACTCTTTCAGTTTGTTATTACTCTCACACCTTCTATCCTAGGGCGTAGCATCAGAATGAATGAGTTTTCCAGGCTGAAATTTGAGAGTCATCTGTGACTCCTCCTTCAGCATCATCACCCACATCTGACTCCTTCCCACATGATCTTCTAAATATTTCTTGAAACTTTCCTTCCTCTTTTTGTGTATTCCCATTGCCCTGGTTTGGGACTTTCATCAAAACCCTCTTAATTTTATTTACCCATTCTAAATTTTGCTTGATTAGTCTTCAATTAAAAAAACCCTTAAAATATCACCCTACAAATACACTTGAAAGACATCAACTATATATAACAGGAATTGCAATTATAACATCAATGCCATGACTCCTCATTCTTGCATCTGTGGAAAATTTAGTAATCAAATAAAATATTCCATTTTAATAAGTCCTAAAATTCCCTCAGAATCCTTCTCAAAAACGGAAACCAAACCACCCAGTTACATCATAAAAGATTTGGTAAGTAAGAGTAAATCCATTTATTGTACTAATTAGGATAAACCCCTGAGTGCAACAGAAGATCATCTGTGATCTGACTTTGGTCAGAGTCTCCAGCTTTGTCTCTCGCCATTCCCCTGCCTGGTACTCATTTTCTCTATGACATTTCAGTGATAGTAATTTTCTCTTTCCACCATGCCATTTCTTACCCTAGGTTTTTTGACTATGCTATTTCCTTTGTCTGGAGGCTTTCTCTTCACACCCCAAATTTTTGCCAATTCTCATTCCAGTTAATTCTTACCCGTTCTTGTAGAGTCAACCAAGTTCTCACCCTCATCCTGATTCCAGTCAGAGTTAATGACTCGAATCCGTGTTCCAGTAACCCTCTGTGCATTTTCCATCCATATTTACCACTGCTCTTATTATAGTCAGCTATTATTTTTAGTTACATGTTTGTCTTACCCACTAGATAATAGGCACCTTGAAACAGAAAGTTTTATTATTGTTTTCTATTTGAGGACAATTTAAATAACAACTGTCACATAACCAAGGACCCTAGGTATTAAACTAATTAAATTTCAAAATATTTTTTCATGTGGGAAAAATAGTTATATGTTAGAGAGGTTTTCAACCTTTCTTTAAAGCAGAAGTCACAAACTCTTAACGTGCACTATCCAGCCCAGTGCAGTTCACCCCAGTCCCTGTAGTTAATTTACAGGGTCAGATTGCTATAAGAATTTGAATTTTAGACCTCGTGTAAAGCATAAAACACAAAGTACATTCTGTGGAAAAAATACATATTTTTAAAATAATGAATCAGAAAATCAGTTTTTTGGAAATTGCCCCTAAATATCTAAATTATGTTTCTTTTGTTGAATTATTACTGTACATCATACATCAAAGTTGTCCTTGCTCATGTTTAAAAGAATACACATTGACTTGATTATTTTTGCAATGTAAGTACTATTTATTTACCCCAGAGATGTGCTTTGCTTTTATGTGGTTATGGAATATCTAATAAAAGTGTTTCAATATATTTTTATAACCTAATTTATACTGCTTTTCTGGTCTTCTTAGTCATAGCTGGGTATATAACTTTGTGAATGGGAAAGTCAGTATAAGAGCTCTGTATGGCTTACAAAACCTTGCTATTAAAATCCATTCTTACATATCAATATATTTTTATTGTTCTCAGTTTAAAAAATGTTTAAGTTTTTTTGAAAATTTACTTGTCTAGTTTTTGTGAAACTAAACAGAAATGATTACGTGTTTTTGCAGATATTTTTATATTGTCTAAGTTTCAATTTTTGATTAAGGTATGTGTGTGTGTTGTTTGGAAAAAATATGAAGAGGAACAGCCAGAGAAAAAAAGGAATCAGTTTCAAAATATAAATGCTGTGTAATTTGATCCAGTAATACATGAGCTTTTAAGCAGGAACTTAGGTGAACTGGATCTCATATTTTACATGGAATGTTTCTGAGGATCATGAAACAACAATTTAAAATATTTCTCCTTGACTCACTGAAACATCAGTAAATATCTCAAAGTAGTTTTCAGTTTGGTGCCTGAATATAATTTGGTGACTGCTAGAATTGGAATGTGTTGAAATAAAGTTGTTTTTCTTAAAATATGAAACAGTGTGTGCACCAGCCATCATGGGGATGAATGGACCACTCTCCAGAGTCTAATAAAAAATTGTGGGGAGAAAATATCTGTGTGGAAAATAGAAATAGTACTGTTACCTTTGTTTCATTTTAGCCAGGCAAATGAACATCAGTTAAAGGCAAACCTGACCAAGGAAATGATGTATTCCTGGCCTTAGTAAGTCTGCATCTCCATGTATGAGAGTTAGAGAGGAATTGTTTCCTCTGAACTGTGTTGTAGCTCAATTCACTTATTCCTTAGTGTTTCCTGAGCACTGACCACCTGTCAGGAGTGATGAGCAAACAGGTTTGAGCCCACCCTCATGGAGCTTACAGTCTAGTGGCCAAGAGAGACAAATTATTTGATATTCACGCACAAAAGTAAATATTGGCTGTCATGATTGCCAAGAAGAAGGAGTGGAGAGAGAGAAGCAAATTGGTGGAGGAAGGCCTGTGTGAGAAAGCACACATCAATTGAAATTTGGGGAATGGAGATAACTTCATAGGCAAAAAAAAAAAAAAAAAGAAGAAGAAGGAAGAGAGCTATGCAGTGTCTCTGTTATGGAGACCATTCTTAGGAAAGGTAAAGACCACACCCAGAAACACTCATGCAGACTTCAGACTGTTCTCGTATCTGGGGTGGGACAAAGAAAAAGTAGATTGTATTGGGAGGAACTTTGGCTGCAATAAGTTATTTATTTATCATGTACCTTACATTCTGGAGGAGAACCGCCAATAAACATTTTAGCAAATAAATATACAATAAGTTAGGAAGTAATAAATGTTATGAAAAATAATAAAGCAAAACAAGAAGATGGAAACATTAAGGAGGGGTGTCATTTTGGATTGGGTGGAAGGGGTGCCATTGTGGATTGGATCTGCTCATTTCTGAGCAGACCTCTGAAGGTAATAAGATGTGAACTATATCCTGTTGTTGTTTTTGTTTGTTTGTTTGTTTGTTTTAAAGAGCTAGAGAATGAAGACAGATATTACCATGGCAAAAATGGTAATACATCTTTAATCTGGGTTGTATACTTAGAGCCTGCTTTATAATTGTGATACTTCTGTACATTTGTATTTTTAAGTATTTCAAAAGTACGTTTATAAAGTCTACCCTTCCAGTCAGTGAAAGGAGGTTGGTGACTGCAAGATCCTAGAACAATCCTGCTTAGGGACGATAGTACAGTAGGAGTCTCATGGGAGACAAGTCTGGAGAAGTGAGTAGGTGCTAAACCAGCATGTGGTTGTAGATTCTGTTAGTAATCACAGGCTTTGCTCTGAGAGCGGTGGGCCAGTTCTGAAGGATTTTAAGCATAGATAGGAGTGATAGAAATAGATCTACATTTTGAAGACTTTAAAAACTTTATTTAGTCAAGAAATTTTATGTTAGAATCTACATTTTGCCGGACCCTGTGCTAGGTGTGAGGAAACATAATGGTGATAAAGCCAGATAGGTCTTTACACTTGGTAGAACTTGAAGTCTAAAAATGGGTGAGATTTTTGCTATCATCTATAGGTCCACTCACTGACTAGGTATTTGGAAATCTCCCTGTGGGTTGTTCTGTACCTTCAGTAATATGCATGCTATCACCTCAGACAAATTTTAAGCAATCACCTTCACTTTAATGGCTTTGAAAATTTTGGTAATGTGCAAGTACAATTATTGGGGAGAAATTTAGGTTTTTGTGTAATTTAGTAGCTTTTATGCTATTTCCCAGTTTCTTATTGTGTTCATGCAATACTTATGTGATCCTTTTTACATCTGAGGCCTCTAATATTTCAAGGTCAAGAAACTCTTAGGCAAAGGACAAAAGAACCATGTGAGGGGCATGTGTATTGCTAAAACAAAACAGAACAAAATAATTCCTTGGGTTGTGATTTGAGAATTACAACCTCACAGCATTTGCCAAAAAGGGAATTTACAATTCAAACATCAATGATAAATGAACTTTTACTATTTGGGGGATAATGTCTTTTGTCCAAGAAATACATTTTTAAGGGGTTTTCTACTGGAAGACCTGGAAGAAACAATGAAGATTAATTCTTGATGATAATATATGAGTATATGGAAGGATGCCAGACAGTTCAAAACACTGATTTAGGTCTTCCTTGGAGCATTTTCTTCTGATTTTGAGATTTCCGATTGATATGACATTCTTCTTCTGGTGTTTTATCATTTTCTGCAAAACTTAACTGATGTATCTCTCAAGGAAAATGAGGTTCATTCTCTGCCGTAGACTGTGCCTTTGAGTCAAATTCAGTTATTGACCCATCCTCATTAGCTGTTTAGAAAATGGCCTACCAAGTTACTTCAGTGTCTCAAGTGATTTATTGAGGCATAAGTGTCATAACAACTTAGATTTGATTTAGGTAGCTTAAAGTGACATCATACAGAATAAGCCAATTTATATTTGTCATAAAGCCAATGCAGCTATCTTTCTGAAACATGGTAGACTGCTAAATCTAAAAATCTTTGAAGCATCTAAAACTCAGTTATTCTACTATGAAAATAACCCTTGTTTCCAGACTATAGAAGAATTCTGAGGAGGAAACAAATGTATAGCTAATATTGACATCTGCTTCTAAGATAATCATGGGTAATATAAAAATTAACTGTGTTGTATGCATTATATGCAAATGTCAAAACCATGGTGGAATTGTATCAAGTGGATGCCTATGACACAGATACTGTTGAACCCTAGTCAACTTCTTCAACTTGGATGGAAAAGTGGCCCCAGCTTCATCGTCAGTAGACTCAGCCTCTCCGGAATTTTATATTTTTTGGTCTAAACCTATTCCTGGATCTGTGCAGCCGTCTCTTACTTGGAGATGGCTTGTTGCCACCTGTTTCAGGGGATCTCTTGCTGCACTCCTCATATGGACTTAATGCTTTCTGGCGCAACAAACTGAGGTCAACCGGAATACATTTTCTGTTTGTGTCTGCCACCCACAGATTTAATGCATTTTCCATCTTAACTAAAAACTTTCTTCACACTGTGCCCTAACTTTTGAAGTTTGAATTACAATCATGAAATGAGAGCAAATTTCTAATTCCTTCTCTATAATTTCATGGATAGAAGATTTATTCTTACCGTAGATCTTAGCAACATCAGCATATGATTTTTTTTCTTTATTAAGTCAAGAGCTTTCACCTTCTCACTTAAAGGAAGCACTTTTCATCTTCTCTTTGGTGTGTCCTAATTTCTAGCATCATGACATTGCACTTTGAGACTATTATTAAGTAAGGGTTACCTGAACACAAGCATTGCATAGCCACCATGGGCTATCTGATAACCAAGACAGCTACTAAGTGACTAATGGGTGGGCAGCATATACGGTGTGGACAGGTTGGACAAAGGAATGATTTACATTGTCAGTGGCATGGAGAGGGAGAGTGTGAGATTTCACCATGCAACTCAGTATAGCATGCAATTAAAGACTTATGAATTGTTTATTTCTGTAATTTTCCATTTAATATTTTTGAGACAGAATAGACTGCAGAAAATGAAACCGTGGATAAGAAGGGGACAACTGTATTCTCAAGCCATAATATCTTGAGGGCCAGGAAGCTGAAGCTTTGGAAAGGTCAGGATAGGACTTATATTGATTTAAACCATCCTATGATAGTTAATACATGAAGATGGTTGTAATACTATAAAAGCTTTGGGTCTTAAACACATTTATGAGATAAATCTGTGTGTCATTAACTAAACCACAACTTCCTGTCATGGTTATTAAAGAAACCAAGACTAAAAGACAACCAGTAACCCTCAGTCTACCCCACATTATGATTCAAAGTATAGAATTAGGTTCTTCAAATTGTAGGATATAGAAGAGAAAATTCACAGTGTCTATTCTATACAGAAACAATACAACCGTTTCTTATGAACAAAAAACTCTGTGTTGCTAATAATGTCAGAAAATTTAGTATTTTAAAGTAAGCTTTATTTTTTAATCTTGTGTTTATTCCTGTGTATTCACCAAATGGAAGAATATAGGTTTTCAAGTTAACTTATACTACTAGTAGACATTATTTGGTTTGAATCCTAAAGAGAAAGTGGAAGTAAACCTCAAAGCTAAAAATGTGAAGGTTTTAATGGTCATTATTTCTAAAAAGGCAATACTGATTTTAGCGGATAATAAAATTAGGCTTTACTCATAAATAGTATGATATCTATCTAATCATTTATATGTCTGTAAAATAAGAGGACTTATCTAGACAATCAAAACTTTTAACCCAGTTAGCCTACATATAATACTATACTTTAAAATTCTATTTTAATGAATATGTGAAGTATAACTCTCTGTTTGTATATTACAGAATGCATGTTTATTTTTGTGCTAGAGGCATATAGTGTAGACATTATACAATAAGTTGGTCTTATGTGGAAATGTTAAGGTCTAATTTTGCTCCTATTCAAATGTGTTGAGCAATTTGCTTTCTGTGCAGAATATACTTGTGACCTCTTATTTTGATGAAGGAAATAAAGCTTTTAGGAATGAAAGCTGAAATACGTTTGTGCAATATTTTAAAATTCTCTTGATTGCTGAATTTCCTTTTTGTAAAAGAAGAGATCTTTCTAAGTGTTTTTAGTAGCATGTTAATAAACAATAATAGTCTATTCAGTGGAAGAGAAGGAGAGCAGAGAACAAGAAGAATTTCTAATTTGTTTTTAATTGATTTTAGAGAGAGGGGAAGGGAGAGAGAGAGGGAGAGGAACATTGATGTGAGAGAGGCACATCTATCAGTTGCCTCTCCTATGCACCCCGGCTGGGACTGAACCTCAACACAGGCATGTGCCCTGACTGGGAATAGAACCTCCAACCTTTCAGTTTATAGGCTGACAGTCCAACCAACTGAGCCACACCTGCCAGGGCCTAATTCATTTTATGTTAAAAGTAGTAACTTGGTATTTACTACTTTGTCCTCCAGCTGTCTACAAAGTCTTCTGTTCCACGTTATGGAAATCCTCCCTAAAACTGGCAGTCGTTTGTACCATATATCACTTTGAAACTTGTAGAAGTGTTTATTTACCATAACACTGATTTGGGGGATATTCGAATTGCCAAAACTCTAGTCTCTCTCTACTCAAGGATGTTTGAGAACAACCTACACAATGGACTACAAGTATATAGTTAAATATTTAACCATGTTTGCTAGTGTATGACTTCACTGTGTCCACCAGAATGGTGTGTATATGTGTGTATATTTATGTATCTTAAGAGTGCTGAACTACAATTATATCACTTTTTACAGAAAAAAAAATGTGGGTATACTGTATACTTTACAGGTTACCGAAATTTTAACAAAAATATTTATTTCCCTGTAATTCTTTCTGTGACATCATTTCTCCTAAATATAATTGGGTTAAGTAAGGTGCTTAAACATTGCCCCCCCCAAAAAAAAAGCCTCAGCATTCTTTCTTCATGATATAAGCACAGTTGAAAAATTGGAATGATAAAACCCAGCAAATGCATTTTATTACTAAATAATTATTTATCTTCTTCAAGACACTGACTACTTTAGCTAGATACATCCATAATTTCTACGGACATAGACATTATGTCCATTTCACATTTTGGAAACATTTTCTACTTAATGTCTTTTTAAATATCTGATATGACATTTAAATTTATAAAACTTGCCCTTTAATATTTTGCAAAGGAAACATGAATTAAATTTTTACTTTGTCCAATGAGGGCGGAGGCATCTCACTGATACTGTGCGCTTCCCGGGTGGCACACACAAGCCATTTCTGAGATTACAGCACAAGGACACCTTCCACAGCTGTTGTGTTGCTGCCTGCTCAGTTCCCAGTCTCTTAAAATTCTAGCCTTGAGAGTACAGAGGTGGGTTCTGTGCTTATATAATGTTGATTCTGTTATTGTGCCCTCTGAAAACAAGAGGTTACTGTTAACTGTAAAACAAAGTGGGCCAGGGGCTATGGTCTATCTTTTGAAAGCATTTACAAGAAATGGCTTAATACACCATTGTTTTTACAAAAAAAAATTACATTTTATTAATTAAAAATTACAAAACATTGTGTGTGTGTTTTAAATGAAGTCTAACCAGAAAGCAAGAGCATGACTTGATTACTGCTTATAATAGGAGAGATCCGTTTAGAAAAGGGGAGCATTTGTTATAGAACAATGGTAGATTTTCTTTGAAGGCTGCCCAGAAAGCAGATTTGATGTGAAGTACTACAGGATGGCTTTTCTCAGATCCAGCTATTGTGTTATTGACTGGTTTTGTCTGTAGCTCATGTGCTTCGTTCCTTGATTTCTTTCCTGCTTTCTCTCATTGATTTGTAAGCAGTTTCAGATTAGAATCCTGTCACCTGATGTTTGGGTTTATCTTCCTGCACCAAGGAAAGGAGTTTCGAATGAGGTAGTTGCAACAAATACCCAGGACATAGGTTGTTTATTTATTCAGGCAGGAGTATGAAACTTCATTAAGAAGAAGAAACTTATCAAGAGAAGAATATGCAATTCCACTCCCTTTCTTTCTTTTCAATTCTTGGAAGTTACAAAGTAACTTAATGCTGTGGCATGAGTTTGAGGCTGGGAGATGGAAATTCTACCCTTATTTCTACCAGCGAGCTATGCGACCTTGCTTTGCTTTGAAAAGTGAGGATGTTGGACCAGTTGATTTTTAATTTACCTTCTAGTTCTAAGACTAATTCTATTCTAATGAAAAGCATTAGAATTTTCTTACCATAATTGCCTATGCCAGGTAATATTTCTCTTAAATCTCTATAACTTAGGACAAGATTTCCCTGAAATCTTGTGATCATATCCACAACATGGACTGATATCTTAATACTTATATTTTCAATGCTATAAAAAGATGTAATTAAATCCAGAAGTTTTGCTTTGTAACTTTTGTTATTATCATTTTCCTTCATATTTGCAACATGATGATATTTTTCTTTTTATTTTCCACCATTAATGGCTGTCAATAGTAAAATTACCAAATCAGCTAATAGTTATGATCAAGTGTTTTAACTATTATATCCATGCTATAGAGACAGCAAAAAAAACAAACAAAAACAAAAACCCATGTATGATGCTCCTTTATGTTGCCAGGGTCATGCAGATTAGTGGGTGAATTTGCCAGGGCCTTGCTACCAGACAGACCTCTAACACCCAATGTCGACAATAATGTGAAGACAATCCTGCTATTTTATTATGCTCCGTGTCATCTATTTTCTATTTCTCTTGTAGGGTATCCTTGAAGATTAATCAGAAAACGTTCATGTGCCTATAATGGTAGGAAAACAACCTTTTTTTTTCTCATTATAAAATATGTTGTGCTTGTTTTATCCAAGTTTCAATAATCTACTGTTTTTGTTAGATGTAAGTAGGTCGATGTTGCTTATTCTGAACAACTGGAAAGTGTGCTAGACCCACTTAGTTGCTAAACTTGAAATCATCTAACACGTAGTGTTTAATCTCCAGTTTGAGCTTTTTTCCATACTCTTACATATTATATATTATTGTACTTTGTGTTTTCTTATAGGCAGAATTTATTCTTGCTCTTACATTTTTGTATTACCATCTCCACAATTTTATGGTCATTTAACATTAGCATATATAAAATTTCCATATATCAAGAAGGTAATTTTATAATTATACATTTATGTATATTAATATATGTAATATATTTTTAGAAACTGAGATTCTCTTATCTATCATAATTTCTTTTTATTTTTTGCTATTTGAAACCTGAAACATCTTCAGAAACAACCAAAGTAAGCATAAGTATAGTTATCAGTAATATAGTTATACTTATCTTAGTGATTTAATAATATAAATATTAATTTGTAAGAACTTAATAAAAATACCAGAAAATGTGGCTCTTTTCTTGGCTATAACTTATGTACAGACAAATTTAGAATTTCTAGCCTAGTAAATACTTTCTCCAATAATAGCTTAATTGTAGCTATTTCAAACCGAATTGTTTAATTGTGGTGAATCATATGCAAATTGTTCAGATGTAGGTCAGCTTCCCACTCCCACATTCTAGCACCTCTTTTCTAATTCAGGACGAATTGCTCAATGCCTAAAAAAAGCAGAATAGTAGATTAAAGACATAGGACAAAAACCAAAACAACAATGACATAAAAACCAACAGTGGACCGGGAATCAGAACGTTCTCATAAAAATGTCAAGGCAGGTCGCTTTTGTTTAGGCCTTAACTAAATGGTCTCTTGTCCTTGCTGTGTCTGTTCACAATCGTTTCTTCAGTGCTGGCGAGCTTCGTGGTTGGCAAAGTTTCCTCATATGTGAAATGCATGTAATAATATCATTCTGTTCACTTATCAAACTGAAGATCCAATAAAACAAGGACTGTAAACTAGCTGGGCGATTCCTCTAATCCTTTGGAAAGAGCGTATTATTTTTGGTGATCTGGTTGAGTTACAGAAGAGCAGGTCTCACTAATGTAAAAGATTACCTTGTGTGTCACCTGGGTGAGGCCAGCTGAGGTATGTTGCAGTTGTTAGAAGCTCAAGAAATCCTTTGTTTTTCTAGCTGATACATTATAGGTTTAATCTATTGTGATGGAGCATTGCATCATCACTTTCTGTTGAATAGCCTAGATTTTACGATTCTCTTTAGACTTTATGTGTTGTCTACTACTACACTTCCACAGAAAAAATGTATTTCCAGTTCCACCAACATTGAAAAATGATAAAGCAGAGACATGGATTTATTGCATTTGTTGTCTTTTATCTTTAGGTGATTATTTCTGTTGTTTTTGATGTGTTGACAGAAAAATGTCAGCATTGTTGGTCATCAATTTAAAACTATTTTGGCTTTAATTTTAATAAAAATAGAATTGTATCTTAATATAAATATACATTTTTAATTATAATTCTTCCCTAGAATTTGATTGCTCAATTATTTGAATTTATGATTTTATATCATTTCATTTTTAACATTTCTAATTTTTAATTAAAATATTTAATAAAATAATTTTTGAAGAAATATTAAAGAATTGTTGAACTAAATTACTGAATTAAAAAGTGGCAATGATTTCCTAATTCTTGGAATGGGAAAGCAGATGGTGTATACTTTGTACTTCTTTCAATATTAATATTGTTGTTTGAATTATTTAAAATAAAAATAGAAAACCATACTAAATAGAAAGTAATTTTTTTCAAAGTTAACAAGTGTTAAAATTATTGTATTTGTTGTTGAAAATTTTTTCTTAATATACACAAACATCAATATCAATATGTGAACATAATGCTTTCATACCATATGCATAATTCTGTGTTTTTAACGTTTTAATAAGGAACAGCCTTCTAAGTCTATGTATATTCTCTATTTCATAATGCCTGCATATTAGGCAACTCTTTTTTGATGTCCCATGATTTATTTAATAGGTCCCCTAAACTTTTTTTAAAAAATAGAACTTTAAAATAGAATGAAAGATGGCCTTCCTTAATTACACTTTTGGCAGGCATACAAAAGAATAATTCCCATTTGCACGTTGAATCAGGAAATTAAGGAGTGAAGAAAAAGTGTTACAGTAAAAGAGGCATAAAAATATGATTAGGTAAGTGCCCGTAAATTGTTAGAGGAACAAAGGCTAATACTATAGATGTTCACGCAACATGTTGAAGCTACATAAAACTAAAATTCTACTAATGTTCTCAAGGTTCACCCCAGTGACACCTCCTTCCATAAACATTCAGAGAGACTTTTCCCTTCCTTCTCATTCTTGCCAGTTTTCTCACAACTCCAAACACTCAGGGGAAGTTAGACCTCATCACATCATGTCATATACAGAAGTTCATCTCACATGTGCTTTTTGCCCCAAACAGGCTGTTAACCCCCGGACGGTGATGACTGTGTGCTATTCTTCTTTAAATCTAGCAGATGTTGAATAAATCATCATTTAGTTAAATTGAAGTGTGAGAAAAGGGAGAAATCAGGTGAAAATATTTTTTCTTACCCAAATCTTGTAAGATGCCACTATCTGCCTCTCTAATTTAATCTCTAGAGTGAATAATAATTAATTCTTCTGATAATGAAATACAGATAATATGAATAGTTTTTGATATACAATGAAAGTCTTTTTAAAATGAATTTTTATTTTTGTGGCTCCTAATATGTAATAAAATTTACTTTAAATTGAATTTTAAATATTACTAATTATATTTATGTTCAAAAGCATACCTACAAATTATTTCAGAAAAATGTATGAAATTTATGAAAACATATTTGTATAGTGCTGTACAGTTCATATGGATCTAAAAACACTTAGCCAGCTTGAAAGAGTTACACACATTTAAGACATTGTTATTATTGTTAAGACAGCCATAAAGTTGGCATTGTGGATTAAAACTACCTATGATTATTTACAAAATAGAAATAAGATATAAAAGAAGGAACACTTTCTGTGAAGTCTGTTAAAAAGGAAGTATTGTCAGTACTTGGTGTAATGCAAGTTATTACTCATGCCATTGAAATGAATCTTTGACATTGCCACAACCAGCAAGAGTAGAGTTACTATAGTTTGAATTATGCTCGAAGGAATCTCTCATTCCACATGAGTTTGAATTCAACAGTAATATAAATTTAAAATATTTGAACAAATGCACCAATCTCACTTCTCTTCACAGAAAAATTAGGTGTTAGTGTATGCAAAAGTTCCTTTTGAAACTGAATGTAATACTTAGTGTGTAATGGGTTTCCTCTTCATCTGATTTGCAGAAGTCACTTTCCCCAACTCTGATTTTACATACATTTCCCTGGGCAAGCTCGTGAGGAGGAAAGGATCTTGGTCAGTCTATTCTAAGACAAATGCTTGAACTTGATGATGACCTTTACTTGACCAGAACCCGAAACTTAGCAGTTGAAATGTACACTTTGTCCTCCCAAAGTCAATGCCTTTGCTCTCAAAGAAGTCAGTGTTGTCCCAATATTTGGCCAGGGCTATAAATATAACAACAAAAGTGGGTGTGAGAGACCAAAATTATACAAGAGGGAGCAGTGTGAACTGAGGGACATATGATCATATGCTCAACATGCAAGGGTTACTTCTACTCATTCCAGTCAAATTTTCTAGCCAATTTTATGTTGCAATGGCCATAATTTCTAAAAAGTATAGGGACTTAACTATTGGGATTTCTATGTGAACTTCTGTGGTTTTTTGATGGCTCAAATTTTAAAAATTAGGGGAAAAAAAAGCAAGCCATGTAATCCACTCAAGACAGACTTTAGGTAAGCATTTTTCTACTTGCATAAATACTGTGTAAATATTTGCTCAGTGAGTGAATCATAGACCTCTATAAGAAATAGGGAAATTAAAGAACACTCTAACCTTTGTTCCCCCTTGTCCATTAAAAAAATTCATATAAAACTTTAGGGAGGACCATAGTTATAACAACAAATACAAGAGACCAGTCAAATAAAATTTTTCAACTATCTCTGGAGTCCACTTTTGTGGAAAGAGAGAATAAACCAAGTAAATTAAGAAAGGGTTGTGAGAATATATTATGATACGGAAAAGAATGATGGCTAAGAAACATAACTTTTAGATACGTTTTAATCTGATCCCCAAAAACCTATGCTACTAATTCATTACCATATTTTCTTTTCTTAAAGCTTTCTGAAAATATCTCGTCTTTTATTAATCTTAAAAGAAAAATGGTGAATAAAGATCAAAGGGAAGTCAAACACATGAGAAAAATAAATTCAAACATGTAAATACTGTCACATAATCATTAGTAAATAAACATGGATCCAATGGCCTTTGGTTATTCTACATTCTGACCTGTTTAAGACACTTCCTTTTGAGTTCTCTCCTGCTTTCCTTGTGGACTCAACCTTCCCTCTTCTATTTCAGTTTTTTGTTACGTCACTGCACATCTCACTGCATTTAATGGTATTTAATTATAGTTGCTCATATATCCCTCTTCCCCAAAATTGTGAATCTCAAGATCAGAAACAATATCTTTAAAACTGTTTTTGGAAAAATCACAAACTTATAGACAATTTGCAAGTGTAGCACAGGGAATCATTTGAAAGTAAACTCTAGTGACTCATTACCCTCAACTACTTTGTAACGAGTCCCCTTAGAAACACAGGCATTTTCCACCTAACCAAAAAGTAAAACCACCAATATTATGTGCTAAGGACTGAATTGTGTCCCACCCACCAAACTCAGGAGCTGAACTCCTGTTCACTGTAATGATATTTGAAGAAGAGGTCTTTGTGAGCTAGATGATGTCATGAGGGAGGGGCCTCATAATGGGATTAGTGTCCTTAAAGAAAGAGACGCCAGAGAGCTTTTGGGTAAACACAACTCCACAGGAAGAACTAAGCAGAGTCATGAAAGTGTGGAAGGTCATGGTGAGTGGAGGAAAAGGTAAGATCTGCTGGCCTCCAAAGTCTAGTAAAAGTAGTGTGACAGAGAAAGATGAGTTGAGAATGGTGACAAAAGGGAAGCCAGTAATGGAGACATTTCCCTGCAATAGTAAACCTCGGACTTTCTCTCTGTGTAACAGGCAAGTGACATGGTGAGATTTGTACTGTAGTTTGATCATTGAGGACTAGCTATGGAGAGATAGGATATAGTGAGACTAAATCGGAGGACATTTTACTACTATAGGCAAAAAAAATGACAAAGATCTAACATACAGAAATAAAGGAAGAGATGGAGAATGGGAGAAAGATGCTGGTGCTTAGATTTAAGAGTCACTTGGAAAATAGATTCAGTGGAACTTCTCACCTATTTAAGGGATAGTGGAGGGGAAGAGGTAAATCACAGTGTGAAGTGAAGGATGAAAGCTTGTACAATTCCTGTATTTATGACTTGGATTCCTGGATGTGTAATGATATTCTAAATTAAGCTAAGATATATGGAAGGCCAAGAAAGCATTTGCAAAGCAAGGAGAGATATAAAAAGGAATCCATTTCGGAGAACAAATTTCAGGTGCCTGTTGAAGAACAGAGAATGTCAAAACTGGAGAAGTGTATGCATATTTCTGTGTGCACATAAGTACATTTAATATACAGATATATATTATAGTAGGGTATATAAATCTATGCCAATTCTGTCTGTATAACCATGTAATGCTCTACTTTCCCATTAACTTATTGCTGTCAAATTAACTTATTGCTTGAATATATCATTTGAAACTCTAGTAACTCATTCCGTATTTTAAAATATTCCACAGACAGAGAAGAATGCTGTCTCTTAAAACTGGTTCCAGACTTGTGAAAATATCATGTGTCTTTATTGCCAAAGCAAAGAGGAAAATCTTGCCAGTTACATGCCTGAACCTGTTTTGGTTTCAATTACCTGCGTTATTGAGGCAGAAACAACCTTTGTGACTAATTTATCCTTATAATTGCCATAGCTCTCTGCTTTGCCTTACTTGTGGACATATTTCCATGTTCTACTATTATTAGAAAGGAAAAGTCACTTCCTTTTATGATGGTTCCAGAGAAAGTATTAAAAATATACTTTTCAATTCAAGGAACTATCCTTTTCTAAGCCTCTCTATTTAGAGAATGACATAGTGAACAAAGGGAAAAAGTTAACCAGTATTTACCTCATTGTCATCATGTGATTGTTCAGTTAGCTTTTACTCCAGAAGGTTTACTCCAAAGGTTTGTCATTTTACAACAAACCTTGGGGACTCAGGCGCATCTCCTGATTTAAGATGTTCATCAAGACCAAATAGATCCTTGAACTCTCCACACATTTGGGTCTGTGTTGCAAAGATTAGGTCTCCAATCAGCTTAAGTACCTGCAATGAAACTACAGAGTGAATTAGTCAACGGGAAGAGAAGACCTCCCTCTCAGTCTCCCAACCACAAGTTCAGCATTCCCATGCGGCAAATCCAGAACTGTGGGGTTTCAACTAAATGGAGACATTAGTGACACAGCCATTATTACATCCCTAATATTTCCCCCATAACACCTACTCAGGAATTTTTTTCTATGCAATTAATGAAAAAGCCAGAATGGTAAGGTAGTGCATAAGTAAATTATGATGTTCTCAATTAACCTTTTTGGATTATCTTTCATGAAAAAATTATATCACATTTAGGTGACACCACTCATTTTCTCTGCACACAGTCCAGTCAATGCTCATTTTACTTAACTATGTACAATATATAGAATCTTAAGTATATAAATTGTCAACCTCAAGTTAAATAATGAACAAATTTTCAAAGTAAAGTTGAGTTTATTTGGGAATGCAGAGAATTGCACTTAGTGTCAGGAAGCTATGGTGGTCATAGGCAAGTTCAGAGAACAAAGGAGAGGGGCTTGCCTTTATTGGAGAATGATTCCTTTCTTTTCACAAAATCTAAACAGAGTGTTTTGCAACTTGAAAATATTTCCTAGCCCAAATTCATAAATAATGTAGGGAGCCTCCCATCCTTTACTTTCATCTAGTCAAGGGTTTTTCATCTGTGATCTCATTAGTGATTATTAACTGTACACTATGCACTAGGCACTGTAGTAGGCTTTGGAGATTCATGGGCATAGTTAGGCTTTCTGTCTTCAGAGGGATGCATGCACATCTAAGAGCTTTTAACCCTAACCTGGCTCAAAAGCCTCAGATTTAGCTTCCTAGAAGACAAAATATGAAGGTGGAATTTGAGGAGTCAGGCCAAGTAACAAGAAGTTTGTAGTATGATAAATAAATATTGATGGCAGGAAAAATACCCTTGAAGAATAAAATATGTTGTTTGGAACAAAGACAGCATTGGGGGAGGGGCAAGATAAGTAGGCATGCGCCAGATCTCAAGAGTTTTGACTACAATGCTAATGACTTTGAATTAAGTTGTGAAGATAATAAAGGATAGATATATAAATCAATTTCAGAATGAACAGGTTTATATCCTAGAATGATCTCTGGGTGTTTTTGCTTCTGTGAAAACTATATAAATTGATCAAATATGAAAGGTCAAGAAAGAGGACAGTTGTCAATGATAAAAACAATTAGAAGGTATAGTTGTATAAGTTATTCAAGAGATATGTTAGCTATTAAATTGATAAGACTTTATTCAAGTATGGGACATTAGCACAGGCTGGAAATTTTAGATGACTCCCACAGTTTGTAAGAAAGTTTGTTACAAACCCCATTAACTCCCTCCAAAGAACAGGTTTAGGAGAAAACTTGTGCTCAATTCTGAACATATTGAGAGGCTGATGTGTTGGAAGGCATTCAGTTGATCAAGTAAGTAGATGGTTAAATAGATAAAACTGGCACTTAAGAGAGAAACCTAAACTAGATAAATTGACTTGGGTATAATCAGTATAAAGATGTAAATGAAAGTTAAATTACTGATGTAAATGTAGTCCAGCATATATTTATGGCAAGAAATGAACAGAGCTTGAAACCACAGTGAGCCAAGTAGGTTACTTGAAATTGTAAATGCAGGACTGGTGTGACAAAAGTATCACCCATGATCATAATGTCCTTGAATAATAATGTGGAATTACTTCTTTTATGGATATATTATATTTTTAAAGATAAGGATTCAAAGTCTAGGAAAAATTATTCCAAAATAAAAGGAAAAGCATTCAAATCTTGGTATTTATTTCATTACTAATAATCTTATTTTTGAATAATCCACTTTATATTTAGACTCACAAATGTTTGAACCCCTCTTGTTCAAATATGAGCACAAAAACATGATCAAATGTTACTCAGTATCCCACTGTTTCTTATTATATTTTTAAAAAATAATAATTTTATAATACCCAAGTTACTTAAAGAAGAACAGCCCTTTCAAAGTGTGAAGTTTTCAATGGTCTAAGTCACTCAACCATGCAATATATATATACATGTACATATGTATAAATGCATGTATACATGTACATACACATATATTCATGTGGGTGTGCGCATACATGCAAACATCTCCATACATGTGCATGCACATATGTATACACACATAGTATTATCTCATTCAAATGCAAGGAAATAAATGGGAATAAAAGTAAATTAAAGATTTGACATTAAAACATATTGCTCAACTCTTATTTTGTTTAATGTCACCCATGTGAATTAGCTTGGAAAATTTTACTTTCTACATTGTAAAACAAGGTTACAGAAAGGTTAAATGACCACAGAAACACTCTGAGAAAGCATTTTTTTCTTTAAGACTTAAATAAGTTTTAGGAAGTGATTAAACCTTATAAAATATATTTCAGTTCAGTATTTTAGTCATGCTAACATTCAATTTTTAATTAGACTTATAAACATTAATGAAATCTCCATAGGATCAATATTAGTAAGACAATGTAAGGTGGAATGCCAAAAAAATGAATCAATCCATAGTCTTGAAGTATTTTATGAATTTATTATTACTTAAATTTTACCATATTTCCTCATCATTGAGATATTATTTAAGCAAATCAGGGAACTTTTATCAAAGCTAGAGGCAAATCCTAATTACCTAATTTGATAATAACTTCTAATTGATGTCAGAAAATTTATAACATTTTTATTGTATTATCATAATCATCATTTTAAAAAATATATTTGAGCCATGTTTGTCATAGACAGATGAAGCCTCTGTCTCTTATAATAGTCATTTGTATTCATAGTCAAAACTGACATTTTTAGATATTTACATCACCACCAAAAAATCATATGTCATCACTGAGGCAATTTGATGATCTCTCCTTATTCAGATGAGTTGATCCTTTATCATCCCCAGTCTTCACATAAAGCTCCTACCTGTATATGGTCAATAAATAACATGCAAATTTGGAATGCTTTTAGAAGCAAACTTCTTAAAAACTTTCTAAAGGAAGAGGTTAAAACAAAAAGGAACAAAAAAATTAAAAACCTCTCTTCGTAAATTCTAATATTTCACGTGTTGTTTGCAAGAGGACAGGGGTGAAGACAGGTGGGATAGTGTGGTTATTTGAAAGAATACCGAAGAAAATTGTCAACCAAGACTGGTATTTTCTTGAACTTCTCAATACAATATATAATTGACATAAATGTTGCCTATTTTAACTTATTTTAAGATTGTTTCAATCTACTTTTAGCAAGAAACTTGAATCCGATTTTACGGAAGGTATTTTTAATTCAGCATCTGAAAAAATCACTCAAGTTTACTATTAACGTATTTATCCAGCTTAGAATTTTGTAAGCAAGAAAAATTATTTGTATTTTAGTATCAATTACTCATTAGAATATAAAAAATTGTCATTTTAAGTCTAAAATAAGGAATTCATGTATTCATGGAGATTAAAAATAATTAAAACACCTTGACAATAAGTTACATTAAGAAAATGGTGTTTTCTTGGTAAAAATTAGACCTTTCCTTATGCCCAAATTTACCAAATGTTTCCTTTTTTGAAGAAGCATTTTGTGATGTTTATTTTCTCATTTATCATCTTATATGCCTCTTTCCCTCTTTGACACTCCCTGTCATTCAGCTTGAACTCACTCACTCTTCCAGACCCATCGCTATCTTCTCCTTAGTCCTTAGAGATTTCCATGATTTGGATTAAAAGATTCTCGTTTTTCCCGATAGCTTCCTCCATCTACACTCTTGTAAAAATTGGCCACACCACCTACTCCAGAGTAGCCCTCTTACTTTCAGTGTCCTTCTTACTTTCTCCATGCTCTCGCTATGCTGAATGCCCCACCCCAGCCTTAGCCTCCGTATTGCCTGGCCAGAGCCCTCCTTAGACATGTCCACACTGACCTAGTCTATGAATGGACAACAAGCAGCGGAGGCCATTGCCCTTACTTGGTGTCTAACTCTCCCTAATATTTTGTAAGCTGAATTAATTTTGTATTCTCAGAAACATACTGAATGATGACAGTCATGTTCTAGATGTTCAATAAGGTTTATTATATGAAGTTATGAAAAGTAACACCCAGAATAAAGATATCTTTATTAAATATTATAATATTTATGATATAGAAATATTTATCGTATATTCTGTGTATTTTAATGTTATAATAAGTATTTTGTCAGAAAATCAAATCTGTAATTTTTTACAACAGCTCAATATTTTATTTTACATATGTATCTACTATAATTTTATAGAAATACTTATCTGCATTTTAATTTTTCTTCTGGATATATTTCTAGAACTAAAATTACTCTAATCCTGAAATTTAGGGCTTTTTATACATTCTACAAAACTCCTTTCCAGAAAAATAGTGCCAAACTACAGTACCATAAGAAATTCGCAAGACATCTAAACCTACCCTTCTCTTGCCGTTATTGGAAGGTCCTATGAAGTTTAAAGTTTGCTTAATGATATGAACATAAAAAATTATAATTTATAATTTAAACTAGATTTTTTACTTAGTGAAAAAAATTTTTAAATGTTCATCATCATTTTTGTAATACTAGTCTTCCCACTTTTGCCTCTAATACACTGCTATAACAGTGCTATTTATATAAAAATTGACCACATTGTGCAGAGAATATCAATGATTCCTAGTTGCCGACAAAGTAAATTGCACATTTGTGGTTCAGATTACGATCATATTTACAGTCTATTTAGAACTTCCTTTCTTTTCACTAAATTTTTCAACAATCCCTCCACATACCCTGTAATTGAATCAAGCTGTTACCTTTTTCATTCCCCTTCCCCCCGTATCTTTTCCTCCCATTTCTACCAATTGAAATCTTACCTATGGTTTAACATTTGGTAAGTATGCCCTAATGTTTATGTGAGATACCTGTTATCTAATATTGGATTTAGCTTTACATATTCTTGTTCTTGGTGTTTAATTTTGCTTGAAAAATCTCAATAGTGACATTGCAAAAGACTTCTGAGAGTATGTCCTACTGGTGTAAGATTTAATTACGGTCTGTAGATCCTTTTTAAACCTTAGGTTTTAAAGTAACCCGAAAGCCCCAGGTGGGGTGGTTCAGTGGGTGGAGCGCCAACCTGAGAACCAAAGGGTCCTGGTCCAATTCCTGGTCAGAGCACAAGCCTGGATTGCAGGCCAGGTCCCCCAGAGGGGGCACAAGATAGGCAACCACACATCGATGTTTCTCTTCCTCTCTTTCTCCCTCCCTTCCCCTTTCTCTAAAAAAATGGTCTTTAAAAAACAAAATAAGCTGAAACCCACATATCTAAAACTTTCCAACAATGTTTCTCAAATTTGTTTGCTGAGTCTTTGAAAAATAGCTCAAAGATATATAAATAATAAGTAATTTAACCAATTAAGATAATTTAAAATAATTTACATATGACAGTTACATTCTGAGTGTACATTTCAATTTAATTCAAAAATTATGCAAAGTCACTTGCATAACTGTCACCAAATGGTAGTCATTAAACCCTGTTTATTTCTGTAGTGTTCCTGGAATATATGTGCTTCATTTTTGATATTCTGCCTTCCATTTAGCTAAACACCTTTCTTCTCAAAGAAAACATTGAGAACATAATAATCAAGATTTGTACTCAGTTTACAAATTAATAATTACTGATGGAAAATTAGACCAATTGATTTGATAATCAATTCTGTCAGCTTGTATTTAAAGCTGTATCTTCAAAAACTAGAAAATAAATCAAGAGTTATTTTTTCCATCTGTTAATACACCTGTCTCATTTGGGTATATATTTACATTTGAATTTAAATGTATATTTATATCTTATTTAGCATATTATTTGCACTTAGTGATCAGTAAATTGTGGTAGACCTTTTAATAACCAGTGGTAGGTCCAATTATAAAGCCTATATGTAAGAAATCAATCATTACATTTTAATTACTTCAGCTTATTCTTTTTAAGTACTCTCTGAAATAGACTCACTGTTCCTCTAGTCTGGGTAGTTTGAATTCTTTGAAATAAAAGAAAGTGTTACTGTAATAGATGAATTTAGAGTAAAAAGTAGTAGAGACCAGATTCTGAAGTCATGCTCTGCATTATCAGGGTCCACATTTTTTAACGGCTTTGACTTCTCATATATAATTGTCAATTAACTCTGCTGAAGGAAGTGGATATTTTTATATTACTGAGCTTAGTTCATCTAAAATAAAATGTCTTTCTGGCAAAAAAATAATTTACTTTGGCTTTGCAGCTAAGCACTTCATTTCCAGAATCTTCAAACACCTTGGTCACACAAAATACAATTCCAATAGTCTCCAGACCACACAAATAGTACAATGTCCAATACTTGATTTAACAAAATAGAGGCATTAGCACTCACAATTTTGATTCTTTACATATTGGCCAGATTTGTTAAGGCAAAAGATCAAAGTCCCTTTTAAGAAGAAAAAAGAAAACCTCTACACCAGAAAAACAGTGAAAAGTTGAGTTTAAAATTAAATCCTAAGCCTCATAGATTGGCTTTTCAACAGCTCAGACCTCAATTTTTGCTTTAGCTCCCATCTGAAACAAAATGAAATTTGCCAAACCTGAATGCTATGTGTTGCTAACTTTTTTGGTTTGCTTACAACACCATTTCTTCTTTTAATCAGCTTATCTCCCACTTTTAGCATTTTTTTTTATTTCTGTTCTCTTTTAATTTTCCTCCTTTTTCTGTGTAGTCTCTTTTTTCTCTCACCCTTTTCTTTCATCCTCCTCTAAATCTTCATATGTGAATGTAATAATTAGACCATATAGCTAGCTATCTATTATTTTTGACCATTTGAAATGAGCATGTATAGATGAAACTATAAAACTTTCTCATATCTTTGTCCCACTTCCACTATTATCATAACTGATAAAACTCTAATAGATGGCATTTGAGTGAATAATTTCAACATTTAAATTCTATCTTGTTATTCTCAGTACCAGTTTGGAGTGTTTATCTGTATCCTTACCACGGACAAATGTTATTAGAACCTTTTACTACTTCTCAGAGGAGTGATAGTTTTCATCATTAAATTATTTCTAGTGCTTTCATCTCACATCTCACTATGACTTCCTTTTGCTTTATTAAGAAAACAGATATTGTGTAGAAAATGTGCTCTGGAATCATGGAAAACCATCTTGTGAGGTGACATCAAACCACGCTACTTCAGACCACACAATGCACTTCATGGACACTTGTGTTAAACTGGCCTTAAAACAAACAAACAAACAAACAAAAAACAACAACAAAACAACTTTATATCAAAATAACACACCAAAAACTGTTTAAATTTTCACTTTTTGGTTGGTAGTCTTGGCATCCAGAATATATGCTTTAGTCTTAGAAATGCCTTGCTTGTAGAGAGATAGAAAAAGCAGGCTAACTAGAATAAAGGACATAAAAAAATTTTCAGGGTGAAAAAGGCATTCATGCAGACACCATGGCGAGGTGGCTGGCACTTACTCATCTCAAAGGACAGAGTCTTTCGTCCAGGGCTTCTCTCCTGTCTGCTTTAACACTTAATGATAACTGAATTCATGGCTAAAACTAAACATTGTTCTTTTTAATGTGAGGAGAGTATGAAATAGAGATCACAAAATGGATTCATGAATATTATTATGTGTAATATTACTGGGAAAAAAAAACAGACTTACTACTACTATCCTTAGGTCAATGATTTGAGTCTTCGGGCACCAGTACATTTAGTTTATTGGAAGAATGATTTGGGTATAGACATCTCCAGGGAAATGGCTGCCTTTGTATTACTACCAAACTTCTGTTTTTATTAAAAGACAGCTGAGCTGGACATGGGTTAAGAAAGGGGACCGTTAGAGACTGCATTGTTGATCACTGAGATTTTTCTCAAGGCAGATGAAACAGAAGTATCAGTATATTGTCTCATCTCTTTCATGTCAACATAGAAATAACAGTTATTTCTGTTATTTCTTAATTTCTTAAGAAAAGTATGTTCTTAAGAAATTTCTTAAAATTTTCTTAATAATTTTTAAAAATTATTTCTGAATTTTTTAGAAAATCAAGAGCAGCTAAAAAGAAATATAATTTAAGATCAACACTGAAGTAATTTCTAGAGAAGTAAAAAAGAAATATTTTATATTGGTGGCATTTTCTTTATTTTTTGCTGTGTTTTTTGAGCTTTTCCTGTGTAGTAAATTTGTACAAAAGATAAACAGTAACCCTGCATTCTATAAAGAAAACAGAAAATAGGCCACACCCCTTTTTTGGTGATTGTTTTCTGAAAATGCTTTATTTGAATTCGAAATGAGAAAAATATATTTCAGGGAGCAATTGTATAATGCCAAAATAAACACATATAGAAATAAATTGGTTTTCACAACTCTCCTCATCACTTATATTACATACACCAGAAAAACATGCTCCACTAGTCTCCCTAGACCATCTCGTGACTTTGACCTTTCCAATCTATTCTACTCAACTTTTCATATTTCTCAGTCCCATCCTTTATGTGTTTTGAGCAGTCTTCTAGCTGCATTTATTTTCAGAGCAGTAGCATCTCAGTTTTTATTAACATTAGAAATATTACTTAATGATTTACTATCAATATCATCAAAACATTAGTTATAAACATTAATATTATCTAAGTAATATCAATATTCTTTATTTCCCACTCATCAAAGGTAATAGATATACAGACAGATAGATAGTTCAACAAGAGCAGACAGGATAGAGCTGTGTGAACACAAAGAAATAATGAGACCCAGAGAAATTAGAAATCTTATTTTAGAGAACTTCTACTGGGTCCATTCTTTCTGTTTGGTTGTTTGGGATAATTTACCAGGGATCCCTGGGGTTTTTAATTAGTAATTACAAAATAGAATTGTTGAACCTTTTGACTTCAGAATGTCACTTCTTTGTAAGTCTATAAAATTTTTACTGGAATTCCAATGGGAACTTATTTCTGAAATTATAAGTGGCATTAAGAGAAATTGACAGAAAAAAATAATAAACTGAATTTTTACAAAGGGACAAAAGGCTTTTTTAAATAGTTAAATCTGTCCAGGACTCATTAGTGCTGTAACAAGATGTGATCACCCCTGAAGTGTGTGTCGTTGCTACTGATCACAGAGCTTGAGAAACATTAATTGCCAGTTTATTTAGTTTAAAAGAAATGAAAAGAATTATAAATAAAAAGTTCTTTCAGAGACCCCCAAAATAATATCTTTCTAAAGAATTATTAAAAGTGTCCTTATTTCTAAGCTCCATTACACTACTAATATAGTCATGCTGACTTTTGAGGAGCTAGAAAAAGCCTTAAATGGTTTCTAACAGTTAGGAATTAGTTTCTCTATTTTTGAGTAGGTACATAAAGAAATTAAACTATTTACATGTATTCTCATGGTTTTGAAATACCATGTATCTACAAAAAAAGTTTTACCATTTAAAGTCAATATCATGTAACAAAGTTTAGCTTTCATAGCAAAAAAAAAAAAATTCTTTTTATAGCTTGAAAACCACTTCCATTACTGGAAAAGCAAGAAAAAAATGCTTTGTGAATTCAGAAGTGGCCAGAAATACAATGCTCTAATTTTTTATTGCTTGTGGAAGTGCACTGCAATTGATCAATAATTTGTAAGTGCTTTCTGTATTTTAGGACAGTTTTTGTTGCAGGAAAACATACCGAAGTAATTAACATAGTGCCTCTCCTCAAATATGTTATAATTATGGTAATGTGTCTAAAAACCATGAAAGAAACTTGAGTAATAAAAGGCCATTTACCAGGAAGTGTTATTAAGGATACAGGTGTTGAGAGGAGATGGGGCCTAATGATGGTGACTGGAAGAAGAGAGTGCTTCATGGAAGCCTCAGGACTGTAACGACAAAGCAATGGTACAGTCGACGGTGGAAGGCATCTGGTATGAGGGGAAACTCATGAAGGGAACAATGCAGTTTCCAATGGATGTGACCCTTTGTGACATAGTGAGAAGGCAACTCGGAAGTATTTGTGGGTGCATCTCAGTAAATAAATTTAAATCAGAATGATGGAAATAGTTTTTGTGTTGTCTTGACACCTAGATAGGAAAGTTTGTGTTTGGTGTGATTTGAAAGAAGAATTCATGGTAGATTTTTAAGCAGAGTTTCAATAGGATGAAAGTAGCATGTAAAATGGATTAGTGTGAAGTGGTGGGCAATATATGGGTGACAGCTGAAGGGCAGAAAGATAGGCAAGAAAGAGGCAGCCTTGAGTCCCGAAGGTCCCTAGGAAACACTCCCAGGAATGCAGGTGTGGAGTGAGTGATAAGCTTTTAGCTTCAGGTGGCAGCAATTAGGATGGCGTAAAAGAGAGGATACCTGAGGCATTTAATTTACAATAACACTATATATCTATATTTTAATCTTATACTACCCTAGTGTTTGTTCTGAAGGTTGTTGGTTTAGTTCTGTGAGCAAAATGGTTTTTTTTTTGTTAATGCATTCCTTATCTCTCGGCTAAAGGCATTATTAAATTCCACATTGTCCTGTTTACACAAAGATAGCACTACATAGTATTATGGATCTACTAAGAGCACGTACTTTGAATTATTTTCCAGCAGTGGCAGTAGAATTTACTAAACCAGGCATATCAATCCTTATTCTGAACAACAGCTGGTACTTTTGAGATTTTTGGCAAGGGTTAGTGACCCAGTTGACGGTTTAGGACTGAAGACTTTCTATAGAATAGAAAGGAGCAGGTACATAATGGGTTCCATCCCCGGTAGTTTCATAAATTTCATCTATTAAGCAGCTGAATCAATCTACCGTGAATAGTAGGAATGGTAAGGTAGCTGCCAGAAAGATGTTTTTAAAAAGTAACACAATTTCTCTTTCAGCTCAGTGTGTAAAAAGGCCTTTTAACTTTTCACAAATTTTGTACCTGATCAGAATGCAGACTCCAAATTAAACTAATAGCATATTGGATGAAGACATGAGTTTGATGCTTATTTGAATCTTACTAATGATAAAGGAATACATTTTCCATTTTAAAGTATTAACTCATACTGTGCTTATAAATTAGAATGCTACTTAGAGGTCACTTAGAGGGTGGGATTTAGCAATATAAGCATGAGAATTCTTTCCATAAAGTGGGACATTTTTTTCCTGCCCATTGGAAAGATAAAGTTTATATTATAATAAAGGCATGGATGTTAGCAACAGTGTTTTGCTGCGTTATTGCTGTTTCATTTGCTTTCAGAATTGGACCAAAGAGCCTTAACCATTGTATACTAGCATTTGCTATGTAGCCTCTAACCTGACTAAGGGGGTGGAATCAGGATGGCTTTGATGCATCACATGTAGTATGTGTTGTGTTAGCAAGGGCGTAGGCAGTTCCATTTGTCCTGCTGGTTTAGCAACTGATTTCTCGTATCAATACATTGATATCTAAGTGACCCAAACAAGCTGTTTTTTTAGCTCAAAGGATCGCTTTTAATATACCTGTTCCCCTTGGACATTTATACAACTCCATACCGTCTTTGTGCATCTAATAGTCTATTTTGGCCATTCATACTTCCCTAAAAGGAACCTTATTTACTTAATGGATACTTATGGATTATATCGCACTAATCCATAATTTGTGTCCCAAGTATACTGCTATATATTATTTCTATATTGTGGGTCATAGAAGAACTCTAGAGATGTAAGTAAAATATTGTCTGAATATTAGTTAGTGAATCAAGTGTTTTTAGGACTCTTTGAACCTGTGGTAGCAACTTCTATTTTAGAAAAACATGAGTGACCCGTATTTGAAACTCTATAGAAGTTTGCTCTGGGAAATAAAAGCCTTTCATTTTCAAAAGAGGATAAAACTTGACTTTATGAACTGTATTTGCTTGGAGAAAAACTGTATGAGAGCTTTGGTACAATCCTGACTGGTGGCCTAATTGTCTTTGGCTCTGAAATGCCTAGGAAAATTGAGGGCAAAAAAACAGATTTAAACTGCATAGAGTTCATTGTTTGGGGCCAATTTATCTATTTGTTTCTTGTGGCTACAGTGATCATTAAAATCTACTCATCAATATAGGGATTAACTACTTTAAAAGGGAATGTTTAAAAAAGACTGCCTTATTTATGATGCAGAGAAATTATAAATAGTGTAGATGGGAACATCAAGACCGTAGAAGTGAAAATGTGTCAGAGGATCATGGAGAGGGAATGTATCACAGGCTTCTTGAAATACCCAAAGAGCAAATGATGAATAAATTGTAGAGCAATATTTAATGAGTGTTTTGATGGTTTGGATGATGACTTCAGGGTATGAAGACTATTGAGTAGACAATTATAAAGTATATTTAAGACATTAAATCAAAATGCAAAGACCAAGAATTGATTGCACCAGATCTCACCATACTTAAAGGGAAAGAAAAATGAAGCAGATATTTTAGATAAAGACTTAAAATAGAACTTTTTAAAAAAAGTCTAACTCTGCTGAATTAATACAAGTAAAGTTGGAGTAAATTTAAGCCAGGGACTTGAAATTATTACTCCAAAATATATGAGCATAAAGTTTATCTGAAAATAACTCATGTAAATAATTTATTTATATTACAAAAATTTATATAAATATAAAAAATATAGAAACTATAATTAAATTTCACAAGTTGGAACTTTTGAATTATATTACAATTTTCATTCAGAGAATAGGTCAGAATTCTTATGTATTTCTTATGTATTTCTTTATATCATTAAAAGTACAAATATATCATTATCTTATAGGAGAGAATAAAATGTAAAGGATGGAATTTCTGAAAATACATGGCACTTTTGCCTCTGATTAACCACTTATTATACAGTGCAGATCATGCAAACAGCTTAATCATCATGGAGCAATCAGTTAACTTTTTTTGTTTTTCTGTTTATCCATGTGGTAATATATTTTTACAATATAATTGATAAAGTTTATTTGCTAATCTCAAGATGTGTATTCTCAGATACTCAATTAGTAATCATTTTTTATTGAAAAAGTTATCCTGTTAGATTTCTTTAAGTTTACTACTATTTTTTCAAGGAATGATATATTGTCATAAAAGAATTTTTTTCTATCAGTCTATGCATAATAGGAAGAGAATGCAGAGAAGAGAAATAAAAGGTGCGTCATGACTGAGTGAACTGGAGAGTGTGAAATTCTTTAAGAAGAAATTAGGACACTGTTTCGTAAATAAGAGAAATTAGTAATAAAAACAAAGAGAACTGATCAACCATGTTATTGATGGGTGTGTGTTCTGTGCTGTTGAGTCAGCTCTGACTCCTGGCATGGCTGCAAAGGAGTGATGTCCACAGTGTCTGTCCTCACCAGCCCCGCTCAACTCCTGTGGACTCATGCTTATGCTTGTGGCTTGTTTTATCAAGTCAACTCATTGTATATTTGGTCTCCCTCTCTTCTTGCAATTTATTTATTTTTCCCCAGCATTACTGTCTTTTCCAAAGGTAATTACTGGTGTAGAATACTGGATATCCATGAGAGAGCTTATAAATGTTGCTGTGTATAAACATTTTGTGGGGGGATGGAGGATAGAAAGGAAGGAGGCATTGGTATGTTTTTTATTCTGGATCAATTTTCTATTTAGATGCAGTTACTACAATGGTGTTAAGATTTCTGAAAAAAATAAGAATGAGACAATTTTCCTTTTGCAAATATATTCAATATAACACATCCAAATTGAGCCTAAATACATTTAATACAACTTGTAGGCCCATAATCCTTCAAGAAGTGGAATCAGTGGTTGATAATAATTGCACATCTGTTATTAATTAGTTCACATGGTTGAGTCATGGAGCTAATGAGGCCAAAGCCTGAGTTGGATCTCTGTGCCGGTGAGGTTTGCTCTCTTCCTGGGTCACCCACAGACCACAGTTCAAACCCAGGCCAACTATCTCATAACTGAACACCACTAGCCATTAAAAAAAACTGGGCAGCAGGAAGCAAATCCAACAGCATTCCTGGAAAAAATCCCCAACTGTACATAGTGTCTGCTTGTTAACGATTTATCAGCAGTGCTCATGTACAAAGAGAAACATTAGTTATGCACTCAGTGCTGCTAACTACAAAAGGATGCAGAGGAAACTCTGGGGCCTCCTGGCACATTGAAGAATAGATGATACTAGAGAATTATCTAAAGAAAGCATAAAAAACTAATTTGCAACCACAGATTTAATCTATTTTTTAAATTGCAAGGGAAGCAAAATTCCACATGTTGATTTTCGCTGAATAGATTGTAAAGGTCCCTTGAGTTCTGAACAAAGGAGGGAAAAGAGGAGGCAGGTAGAAAGCCAAAACTTACCCACCCATTCAGACTAGTAAAACTAGGTCTTCCTTGTAGGACAGTACCCATTTTATTGTGGGAAGGTCATCCTCCCCCAAAAAATATGGCAGTGAAGGGGACTGAGTTGTGCATGGATAGTTTTATTCTTGCAAACTTATCAGTCAGATTAGGTCACTGGGAATTTGAGTAAGAGGAGGGAGGCCTGGATCATTCTATGTGAAAGAAAGCATCAGGGGTGGGAAAGAATTTCTGCCACACCCTACCTCACCTACATAATTCTTTTTTAAATTGAGTAAATGGCCAGTGCAAGACAAAAAGTGGGGGAACTACCAGAAATGAAAACTAACACTGTTCATACATTGTTGTAGTTAAATACTTGTAAACTGTCAAGAAATCTATGGAGCTCTTCAATGTGGTGGTCCTTCTGGATGGTCTCCCAAATTTATGAGGGTGGATGGTTCCCATGATATCTTCCACATCATCATCATAAATATAATCACAAATAAATGCTGGACTGGAAATATCTACATACCGTGATGGAAAAGTCAAATTCAAAGCAAATATTTTGGCGAAATAATCTATTTCACTTGCTCATCATCGTTAATGATAAACTCACATAACCGTAGTCTAATGAGATATCCCATGCAAGTTCATCTTTTAAATACTGTGTGGCATGTTCCGTCTTGGAGATCACAGTGCATTTCAGTTCTTTAATGTTAGATTTTATCACAGTGTTTCCCGTATTTTGATAAGGACCCCCACTGCAACTGGTGTTTGAAAAGTTTAAGATTGAGAGACACATCAAAATCATGGAATAACCAAGTTCTTTGTGGTGAGATTTTATAGTGCCTACTTTATTACTAATGAGGAAGGGAGAATTTATCCTCCAATTATGTTTGTTTAAAAAATATAAGTACATGGTATACCAAGTGGAAAGAGTGTTTTTCAAGTTGTAGAAATAATAAAAGCTATTTTGTATGTATATCATATTGCAATCTGTGTAGACAGACTCTAAGTGTATGTTTGCATTGCTGTAATAAATTACCACCAATATACTAATGATTTTGCTAAAGGAAACTCCACACTTGTCAGTTTTTTCCAAAACATTGCTTTGGTCAACAAAGTTTAAACTATGATATAAAACTGTATTATTTGTATCCCCCCCCGCAAGGAGAAAAACCACCTTGCAAGATTAACTCAGTTATACAAGTGAGAACACCTCAACATCCATTAATTCAACAAAAATGTACAGAGCTGCTCTTTTTGGCCAGCACTCTTCAAACCCTGGTGATAGAACCGCCGACAAACCAGACAAACACCTGTTCCATGGAGTTCACCTTCTAACGGGAGACAAACACTCTACCTCTACTTCTCAAATAGTGTGAAGGAAATACCTCTCCAAATTTAAATAGATAAAAATATTTATCATCATCAGAAGAAATCCTCTGAATAGGTTTCTAAGCCCAGTGAATAATAAAGGGACAGGATTGGGGTTGGTGGAACACATGTCTTTGCACTTTTACAGACAGGCAAGACTTGTAAGATTATACCCAGTCCAAAACCTTTATGTACTTTAGAAGCCGTAGAAAGCTGTCCTTATGAAAACAACTGAATAAATATTACTTTTTTATCTTTTTGTTGCATTTTTCTCTCTTGTCCTATTCTTAACCTTGAGAAAACTTCTAATGATTAGAGCATCATAGTTGACTTTATAACCTAATTCATCTGCACTGCATGACTGAATATCCCTGAATTTTCAATCACTAAACACTAGACTAAGTTAAACACATTAATGTCCTTATTCAAACTCTCAAATGTCTATGTCTGTCGTATGCTTTAATTTTTAAAACATGTGGCATTTTGTCCAAATATGAGGTTTTTTGATAACTGTCAAGTGTGAACCTTTACTTTTGGTCTAAAGTCTATACCTCTTCAATATCCTGAACTAATAACTAATATAGGTTAGGACAGAAAATACATCCTTCCCCTAGTAAAAAAATAAATCTGATAACCAGAAATTCATAATTTTCTATTATAACACTAAATTATAATTACCCTTTATATACATGCAATGCAATCTGACAGGATAATTATAGTTGTTATAGATTTTCTGGATTTTAATTTACTTTAAAGGAAACTTTATTAAAGATTAGTTAAATATTTAAAAAATGTTAGACAACTCTATACAGTAAAATAAATAAAAGTTCTTTTAACATGATAAAGTTGTTCTCTTTGAAAATCATTTAAGAATTTACATTTGTGGTTTACAAAAGAAATTAACCTGAATTTATGTACAAATATTGATTAGATTTTGGCCTCAATCTCAAGTTCCCATTTAAGATATAACTGGAGTCTCGTGAAATCTAAGTTTCACAAACATTTAAGGTTTAATTTGATCTTTGGAGAAATTGTTAATAAAAATGATTCCACTATATTTGAAAGGCATAAAAACTTAATCATGTAAATTCAAAATTATATAAAAAACATATCTTAAAATGTTTTTCCAAAACTAGGCCTCTGTTGGTGAAAATATTCACAAAAAAATCTTTGGTATGTTTTTTTATTATGCTGATAAGACTGGATGATAGTATGATGCAACTTGAATTCTTACTGAATGCTTTTCCAGGGTTACCGCAGAACAGAACTCGAAATGTTCCTCACATTCCCCGTGTTCTCTGTGTAAAGCAAATAGTCCAGAAAATTCAGATTTCCCCAAACACAAAGCAATTTTCTCTTACTTACTTTTATTGAATGTTGTTTCCCCACCTCAAAACCCCAACATCTAGTGATCTAATTAAGACAAAAGAATATTCAATATAGTTATATAGGAAATATAATTTTATATTCTATTCCTCCTCCTACCCTGATTACTCCCACAGGTGGAAGATGGGTAGGGAATTAAAAAGAGAGACAAAAACAGAGTCAGAGACAGGGAGAGAAGGAGAGAAACAAGAAGAAAAAACACAAGCTCAAAAATGTACTTAAAAAAACATATTTAGTTAAACAAACAAACTAGACCTTGGATAGTGATCAGACGACCTGTGTTCTTGGATTTTTATATCTCAAATATATTATTTTAAGCAAATATGTTAGTCACTCTGACCTTCAGTTCATTGATTGGTAGAGGGCAATGATAGACTCTGCCTTGGTTGACTTTTAAAAATGTGATGATTATCAAATGATATATGTAAAATATAGTACTATATCACTGCACTGGAGTGGTAGCATCACTGACATAGTAATGTTCCCAAAAAATGTTGCTGGAGAGCTTTTTGTTATTAAATATTTTTGATTGGACATAGATCTCTGAGGCTTAAAAAAACAACTATATTAGCTAGTATTATTTAATGCCTACCGTGTACTAGACATGTTCTAACCCCTTTATTTATTTAATTCTTTTAACAACCTAATATAGTCATTATTATCTTTATTTCTATTACAAAAGAGAAGAAAGTGAGTACAAATTGATTAAATGATTTACCCAGCTTCACAGTGTGAAATGGGCCTCAGATTGTCTGGTTTACCCCATCTCAGTGGGGTATTCTTGCTGCAGGATTCCTCCCCACAGTTTCCCAGCCTCTGTTGAAACAGATCTGAGTGCAGGAGGCAGGGCCATGGGTGTGCTCCTCTTGGGAAGACTTCCGTAGTAACTTCCTGGTCTTTGAAAAGCACTTCCTTGAAGAAAGTGATAGGTATTTCCCTGTTACTAGCAAGTCTACATGTCTGGAACTGTACAGAAAAACTACTTCTATAATTCAGTACTTTTATTTTTACTAAAATATTTCTTTATTTGAATAAGGTCAATGTCATTTCTTGGATTCTAGCTAGCATCAAATTACAACCAGGAAAACAACAACAGCAACAAAAACACTTGACAAAATGTTAACCAAATGAAATCGAGTGGATAGAAGACTTTTTTAAATGTTAAAAGAAATACATTGAACAGGCTACATACAGGTCTAAAAAGTTGAAAGTGGTGTTTTCACATTACTTTTAATAAAAGTAAGGAATTTCAATTACGATTTGGACAAATGATAGTGCATGGAGTAGGAGGGGGCAAGTTTTAAAATAAAATCTTAAATATGATAGGACCTTATAAATGTGTTCTCAGATTCTTGTTATTATGTATATGATGAGAGGCATTTTGTAGTGTAATCTATGCAGTAAACTTTTTGAAATAAAACATATTGACTGCGCTTGTTCAACATATGTAAGAAATTCTGGTATAGACACATGCACATGTTAAGATTTCAGAAGCTCAGATGGAATAGTTAGATTAATTCTCCACTACCTGGATATTTGTCCTCTAGCAACCACCATTATCAAATTCAAATACCTGCAGTTAAACACAGTGATCACTGGTGCAGTTTGTGAACAAAGCAAACGAAATTAAAAAGTCAACTCTAACCCTAACTCTGACTATACTCAAAGCTCTGTTTTCTAAAACAGGTTTGATTTCAAGTTATTAGAGTCTTTTTATTAAATAAAAGTACATATTCAGCATCTAAATATTACTCTTGCTTTGCAAATCTAGTTTTTTCTCTTTGTATCTTAAAATAATAAATAGTAAGATATTCTTTTTTGGATTGAAAAAATTATATAGTTTTATTTAACTGTAAGTAAAGGACACTACACACAACAATACACATTCATTCTTCTCTTTTCATGTTATTTACCATTTGTAAATAATAGAACACACATTTGAACCAGCAATGAGAGGACTCTGTTTATTAGAGATAAATTTCACAATTATCTTAAAAACATAACTTTGGTACGTAGTCTCCCTTGTAGCTACTTGAACTGTTCAGTCAAGCAAAAGATACAATGAACAATGATTTTACTCATATATGTGTATTACAATTGACCTTCATCTTTTCGTTTTCTGTCTTCTGCTCCAAATCTGGCACGTTCCTGTCTGTGGGCTAACGTAGATACTACACTGAAAGCCTCCTCCTGCAGGCCCTTCTTCTGGACACCATCACACTGAATGTCAGACACAGCTTTGCAACACATCTCATCAAGCATATTATTTTCGGAAGCACAGAATGAATTTTGAAGTATGGCACAGAATATTTCTTAATTTCTAGATTTTTATTTAACCACCAATGTGCAGGTATACATAAAGCTTTTCTAGATTTATCAACACCCTTGACTTGGTTGATTTATCAACCAATGTTCATTCCCTTTATATTTGTTCTCAACCACCTGTTAGAGGAAAAGGAATGACCTTATATTAAAAACTCTTTGACTTTTTTATAATTTCTACAAGATTTTAAGGCTTTTGAAAGCATGGGAGTCTTTCTTAAATAATACCTTATACATATGCAGTGCTCATTATTTATTAAATATTAAGAAAGTGATGGTGATTTTGACACTGTTGCCTTGGGTATGTTTTTTTTCATTCCTGGCCAGAAGAAGAACACATGCAGTTTATAAGGAGCTGGCAGAGAACCTGACAGACAGAAAAAAAAATGACATCTGACACAAAGAAAGAAAAGGAAATCAGATTGATAAAACTCAAAAATATAAAACATATACAATGTAACATTTAATATAAAATATGAATATGTAAAGATATGAAGGCCAGGTAGTTTAGGAATAAATAATCAAATTCCGTATTTTTAAAAACTATATTGGCCTTATACCCATAGGCCGCATAGGCACTGAATACTACGGCAAGTTAAGTGACCACATTCTTTATTTTTAATTTTATTTATTTTATTATTTTTTTAGAGAGGGAAGGGAGGGAAAAAGAGAGAGAGAAAAACATCAATGTGCAGTTGCTAGGGGCCGTGGCCTGCAACCCAGGCATGTGCCCTGACTGGGAATCGAACCTGTGAAGCTTTGGTTTGCAGCCCGCGCTCAATCCACTGAGCTACACCAGCCAGGGCTATTTTTAATAGATTTAATTTTTACAACAAAATTGAGGTGATTTTCCATATATCCCTGCCCCACTGCATACATAGTCCCCCCCGTAGTCAACATTCCCCGGCAGGGTGTTACGTGTTACAACAGGCGAACCTGCATCGCCACATCACTCTCATCTGAATCTCTGAAGTTTGCATTAAGATTTACTTTTGATTTTGTACATTCCATGGATGTGGACAAATGTGTAATGACATTTATCAACACTGTAGTGCACAGAGTAGTTTCGCTGGCCTACAAATCCTCTGTGCTCTCTCACCCCTTCTTCCCCACCCCCACAACTTCCTGCTGTAAGCCAGTGTGTGCATGATTTTCTGTGCACCTATGTTTCCAACTCTTTTGACTAAATACTGAGGGTCATAATTTCTGGATTATATAGAAAGAATATAATTAGTTTAGTAAGAAACCACCAAACTGTCTTCCAAAGTAGCTGTATTTTTTTCGCATTCCCACCAGCAATGAATAAGAGGTTCTTATGTTCCACTTCCACGCTAGCATTTGGTTTTGCCAATGTGTTAAATTTTGGCCATTCTATTAAGTGTATGGTGGTATCTCATTGTTATTTTGTTTTGCATTTCCCTGGTAACATGTTATATAGAGCATATTTTTATATGCTTTTTTGCTATCTGTTTTCAGTGAAATGTCCATCGTGGTCTCTGGCCAATTCTTTAACCTAGTTGTTTTTTTTTTTTTAATTTCTGTTCCATTTTAAGCATTCTTCATATATCTTGAATAACTGTCCTTTGTCAGATATGTCTTTTGCATTCTGAGGCTTATTTTCTCATTCTCTTGGTACACTCTTTTTCTGTGAAAGTTTGTCTTGCTCCATTACAAACTGGGACGCTCTGATCAACTAAAGTTCAATAACCAAAGCCCATAACGATATTACCTAGAAAACAAAATCTAATAAAAAATAACATTAAGGCAACATATGCTTTTTAGCAAGTAAAAATGTGGAATGCTTTCCAAATATATATATATATATATATATATATATTTCCAAATATATTTATATATATTTTTATTTGTATATATAAATATATATATAAATTATATATTTATATATTTATTGGAAATATATATTTCCAAATATATATATTATATTTTAAAAAATTATTTTCTTGTTAATAGGATAAAGTTCCATTACTAAGAAACAATTTATGAAATATTCCATTATCTAATAATGTCATGTGATATCTATGCCTCTGTAATATCTTTTTTATAAGTAAGTAATAGGGGGAGTTAATAGAAGAAAGATCTGTTTACGGTGAGTTCAATTCATGCACAAGTAACTTTCATTCTTTTTGTTGTTGTTGTTACACATTTTTTGTAAAGAATGCTTTTAATTCATGAACATAGCATGAATAAAATTATTCTTGCATTACTGAATAAAAGTTGTTGAGAAACAATGAATAATGTTATCCATATTGATAGCAAACGGAGAAAAGTTTGCATGCAAATATGAACAGTGAATCCCTCTGTAGCCCACGATGATTCCAAATGTAAGCATCTGGTGGAATTTTCATTTGGTTCTCCTAGAGAGATGAAGGAAACATAAAAACTGATGTAGTCAGACCAGTGGCCACCAATATGACAATAATCTGGAGAATTCCCATGGTGGATCTGGGCTACATTGAACACAATTGAGTACAGATGGTGGCATATGAATATCCCATGTTTTACTAATTCTGCCCACTCTTGCTTCAACCAGACTCCCTATAACAAGAATCCATCATCACACATGCAAAAGATATGCAAACCTGGAAGATGACATTACACCAGCACAACCCCAAGTTATTGGGATGGTTGAGGGCAATTTTATTTAAAATTAAATTAATTTAAAAGTTCAGTAATTGATAGTATGTAAGTGAGGGTAAAGTCAGGTCATATGTGACTTTTCAAAGGTAAAGCATGTTATTTGTAATTGAGAACAGACACTGATAGAAGATCTGGGGAGATGTGGTGAACAGAAAACTTAAATGCAATTATATTAGTAGATTTACACACTTAGGACTCTATAGGACAGTTTATCTCTACCTTTCTGGCATGAAATTATTTATTATTCTGGTTTTGATTCTATAATCATCGCTGCATTACACTTGGACATCATTGAGCATATGCATTTGACTGCAGAGAAACACTCATAAAATAATCCAGTTGCTAGAAGGGAACAATGAATGTGTTCTCAGTTCTGAGTGTCATGCCCTTCCCAGCAGTACCCTCAATAACACCTCAGATCTGGAATCAGGTTTTGACTGGACACCTTTGGCTCATGTTCTGCTTATTTCCAAAGGCTTTATCACTTACTTCATGGATGCAATCAATGAAGTCATAGGAACATTAGATAGCGAGTCCAGAATACCCTTGTGGTTCTTCCCATTAAGTAAACAGCCATATCTTGGCTATTTATGACTTTGCTGTTTAACTCTTTTAATACGAACTTCCATTTTAATAAACAGAGGTTCTTATAGACCTTCATTGAAATGAAGCCTAAAATTAGTTACTATATAAGACAAAACCACTAAGTGGGCAAAAAAGATGACAAATTTTCAAAACTTCCATGCCTAATATATAAGCCTCATCTGGTACGTGAACCACGAAATGAAGTGTCATGCATATTTAAGGTAAATGCTCTTCTTAAACAAAGTCAAATTAATAAGACAGCAAACAGTTTTACCCTTCTGCATCATTTCTAAGTACACAAATTTATTAATTTTAAACTTGATACGGCTTACCTTTCCAAAGTCTTAATGAAATAGTACTAAAGCCTATTAAAATTCCCATAGAAGGAGAGCATTTATGACATACACTTTGAAATTTTTGGTCTTGAATTTTGTTCTTAATTTCAAATCGATTTATTTCTGACCCTTGGAATCTGGTTTGTATGCTTTCAGGGGAATGATTTTAGTACCCCAAATTCTTTTCTTTCTTTTTTTTCTTTTAATTGTTGTTCAAGTACAGTTTTCTGCCTTTTACTCCCATCCCAGCCTACCCTGCAGCCCTTCCCACCTCCCTCCTATTTCCACCCTTCCCTAGTTTTCGTCCATGTGTCCTTTATACTTGTTCCTGTAAACCCTTCCCCTTTCCCCCTGCAATTCCCTCCCCTCTCCCCTCTGATCACTGTCACAGTACCCCAAATTCTTAAATCAGACAAAGCCCAAAAGGATCTACTAATTACTTGTGGGATAAAGCTCTAGATCTGAGAAGAATCAGATATTCAAAAGCAACAAGCGGCATTTTTTAATTACTTAGAAAGGACCCATATACTGAAAATTGCATGTTATTCAGGATCTCTGTTTTGGAAAAACAAAAATTGAAATGTACAATTCCGTAGTTACTGCAAAAGTAATGGTTAAAACCCTAGGCCACCTTAAACACCAGTGTTACCACACACTTAAAAACAGCACTTTTTCTGCCACGTGATGGGTAGTAACCACACATGTATGAACTGAATCAATTCACATAAATTGGTTAGAACCAGACCTATAATTTGAGAGTGTTCAGTAATAATTAATATTTCTTTATACATCTATCTATTAAGGGCTTTAATATAAATTTTAAGTATACATATTAACTCATATCAGTAATAACAAAACCTCATTTTACTTTATGGTCAAGGTTTTAAGAAGTAAAGTTTATTTAAAACTTTTCAGCACTTCCTATCTGATACAAGGATGATGAATGGTTAAAAAGTTTTAATGAGTTTTGGTGTTTAGTTGATCAGAAGAGTAAAAATAATGAGTGATTTAATTTTCTGCATTACTTATCTAAAGTCAGTTAATTTTTTTAAAAAGGTTTTGTTCTCCGTATACTCACTCTAATTTTTGAAGGAAATTCTAGACAGTGTTGTCTGAGGACTTCATTTGTGTGATTTAATAACTGCTCTTCATAGTGTCATTAATAAAGCATGATTTTGTGGGAAAAAAATCTTAGTTTTCATGAAAATAATAATTCCAGTAGATTCCTACCATTTTATCCACATGGCCTCCAAGGAGTATTTTGACTTCAAGAATATACAAGTTATTATTTACTATCCTTCCTCCCATTTGGGCTTTTCTTTTGAATTTCTCTTTGTGCTTGATATAAGCACAAAGTGCTTTGTTTGTGGTGTGTTTGTTTTCTTGATATAAGTTTAATTTTTTAAAGAGATTATCTGAGGTGCATTAAACATTTTAAGAGTTTATCTGAGTAAAAATTGGTTCCAATTTCTCAGCGCCAAACCAGCAGTGGCTACAAGTGCCGAGAGGCACGCCCCCCACCCACCCCATAGGAACAAGGGAGAAGACTTTTATGAAGAAGCCAAAGCAAGGAAGTTGTTGGGCTATAGATCAAGCAGTTGCCTTGTTTGGGAAAGCCCAGTTGGTTGTTTGTGATTGGTTGTCTTTAGTTTTCCACTTCTTAACCGTCAGGCATTACAGGCTTAGGTTTTAATTTGTTTAAAGTTGCATAATAATAAAAAATAGGAAAAAGAGACTATATGGCATTTAAAGCCACCCTAGTCTAATGTCCTCCTTGTTTAATTCACTTAACAATTTAAATCTCATTTTACTGTCATAAATACTTTTTTACCCTGCTTTTAATGCCATGTCTGCTCTCCGTGACTCCCAAACCAGTGCCATGCAAGAAACACCTACAGCCACAACACACTATACTGTTCTTTTAGCCATCTTATTTATATATTTTCAATTTATGATCTAAATAAATTTGAATCTTTCAGGTACTTTGCCTCATGCAATTTCCTCTTTCAGTGATTCTCAGGACAGTATCATCAAGAGGCCTTATAAGAGGCAGCACTATTTCTCAGTTAAATTATAAAGAAGTTTAAACAGGTGAGATTGGGAAGATAACTTCATCCAGTTTTTTACTTTGTATAAAGCTCCACATTTTAACAGTAAAACTTCTGCTTGTATTCCTTGACAATCTGAGAAAAGAAAACGTAGAAGGACAGTGAGGGGAATTCCTAAATGGGAGGAGTTAGCAGCTTGTGAAGGTGTTCTAGAAGAAAATAAAGAGGAAACAATGAACTGAATCCTGACACAAGATTCCAAATACGTAATTTAGCTCAGAGGCCAGCAAACTATGTTCAGTGGGGCAAATAAATCCAGGACCTGTTTTTGTATGGTCTATTTGCTAATAATGTTTTTTCTTAATTATGCATGCTTGAAAAAAGCATACTTTGTTTATGAAAATTGATGAATTAAATTTCTACTGTCTGTAAATAAAGTTTTATTGGAACACTGACACATTTTTTCATGTATGGATGGTCTATGACTGTTTTCATAGTGCAGTAGCAGAGGCAAAGAGTTGCAACACAGGCCATATGACGTGCAGGACTAAAGCATATATTATCTATCCCTTACAGAAATTCTGCTGGCCCTGATTTGAACATTTCACCAAGCTAATTTTCCTAGCTGGACAAATCATTGTTTAATGAACTCCACTCTGGGATTTCAAGTCTAAGTAAACAAATAGCAAGTTCAGATTTTTCCAGGAGTTTTTTTTTTAATAATGCAAGAACAGTACAATTAGCCAAAGCAGTTGTTTTGTTTAATTTCTTACCCCCAAAAAAGTGAAAAAACTGTTTATTTTGTCATAACTCCTATTCAGTTGTAAGACATAAAACAGAGAGGTACCACACATTCTTTAGCCAGTTTTCCCTACTGGTAACATCTCAAAAACTATAGCACATCCTAGATATTGATGTGATACAGTCAGGATATAGAATATTTCCATTACCATAAAGATTCCTCACATTGTCTTTTTCTACTCACACCTACTTCCTTCCCACTCCCATGCCAGTCTTAACATCTTAACTACTGATCTCTTTCCACTTCGATAATTTAATCATTCCAAGAATTTATAATTTGAATCATATAGAATGTGACCTTTGAGAACTGGCTCTTTTCACTCAGCATCATTTTCTTGAAATCATTCAGAAGTGTGTGTATCAATAGCTTCTTCCTTGTTATTGCTAAGAAGTAGCCCATGGTATGGACGTACCAGTTTGTTTGACTGTTCATCAGTTCAAGGACATCTGGGTAGTTTTCAGTTTTTGTCTGTTATGGAAAAAGCTGCTATAAACACTCATGTACAGGTTTCTGTGTGAACATAAACTTTCATTTCTTTGGGATAAGTGCCTGAGTGAAATTGCTGGGTCTTATGGAAAACATATGTTTAGTTTTAAAAATAATATGCCAATCTTTTCCTGAGTTGCTGTGCCATTTTATCATTTTACACTCTAATCAGCAATAGAATGAGTGGTCTGAAACCCTCACCAACATTTAGTGTTGTCACTATATATATAGTGATGTATGTATATGTATATGTATATGTATATGTATATGTATATGTATATGTATATGTATATGTATATGTATATGTGTGTGTTACATATATGTCTATATGTTTAGTTTTAGCTGTTCTAGTAGGGCTGTACTGATACTTTGTTGTGATTCTAATCTCTGTTTTCCTAATGACCAACAATGTTTGACATCTTTTAATATGCTTATTTGTCATCTGCATATCCTCATAGATAAAATGTCTCTTCTTATCTTTGGCCCATTTTCCATTTGGATTGTTTTACATTTTACTGTTGAGTTGCGAGAGTTCTTTACATTTTCTGGATACTGTTCTTTCCAGACATATGGTTTTTACATATTTTCTTCCCACCTGTAGCTTCTCTTTTTATCCTCTTAATGGAGTCCTTTATGGAGCAAAAGTTTTTAATTGTAATGAAGACCAATTTATCAATTTTTCTGTATGGATTGTGATATTGGAGTCAATTCTAGGAACTCTTTGCACAGACCCAAATCCCAAAGACTTTGTTCTATGTTATTTTCTAGTTTTAAAGTTCTATGTTACATTTTAGTCTGTGACAAATTTGAATTAATTTTTGTATAATATGTGGAAAAGACTATTTTTTTCCACTAAACAGGTTTTGTACCTTTGTCAATAATCAGTTAGGCATATATGTGGGGGTCTATTTCTAGACTCTCTGTTCTGTTCCATTAAGCAACATACCTATTCCTCTATGAATACCATACAATCTTGCTTATAATGAAGTTGTAATCTATTACTATGCTATATTATTATTAATATAGTCTATAGATATACATTATGCCTAATATTAGTTTATTTAGTGATATACTATTACATAAGTCTTGAAATCAGATAATTCCTTCCAATATTTTATCCAAAACTGTTTCAGCTATTTAAGTTCTTTTGCATTTTTATGTAAAGTTTAGAACAATTTTATCTATCTTTACAAAAATTTTTTTTAGGATTTTGATAGGAATTTCATTAATCCTATGTATAAATTTGGGAAAAATTGACATCATTACTATGTTGAGACTTGTAATCCGTGAATATAATATGTCTCTCCAGATCTTGGGTTTCTTTCACCAACATGTTATAACTTTTACCATACGAGTTCTATATATGTTTTTAGATCATTACCTAAATACTTCATTTTTGAGTGATTTTAATTAGCATTGTATTTCTACTTTGTTTATTTATTTATACTTTATTATACTACCTAGAATAAAACTTGCAGCCCTATGTTGAATGAGTGGCTAGAGAGTGAACATTCTCCTTATTGTTGCTTTTAGAGAAAGAGCATTTAGTCTTTCACCATCGTATATAACGTCAACTAGCTTTTTTGGAAAATATCTGTATCAAATTGTGGGGGTCCCTGCTGTTCCTACTTGGCAGGTTTAAGTCATGAGTGGGTGCTGAAATTTTTCAGACACTTTTTCTGTATCCATTTATATATTGAGTGATTTTTTTTCCTTTAGCTTGTTAAAGTGTTGAATTATATTGATTGATTTTGGAATATTGAACCTGAATTGCATCCCTGGAATAAACCTCAAATGACCATGCGATATACCTCTTTTTACATATTTCTGAATTCTATTTGCTAAAATACAATTAAGGATTTTTTAGTCTATATTTGTGAAGGATATTGGTCTATACTTTTTTCATATTGTCTTTGTCTGGATTTTTCAGGATAATATTAGTTTCATAAAATAAATTGGTTTTTTATTCCTTCTTCTATTTCCCCCCCAAATTGAGTTAAATTGGTATTAAACCTTTTTAAAAATATTCATTAAAATTATTCTTCTAAACCCTCTGGTCATGGAGATACCTTTTTGAGAAAGTTTTTAAATTACAAATTCAATTCCTCAATAGTTGTTGGGCTATTCAAATGATCTAATTCATATTGGGTGCATTGTGGGAATATGGGTTTTGAAGAACTGGTGCATTTCATGTTAAGGGATCTGCAGTGCTACGTCCTGCTTCATTCCGGAAACTGGTGGTTTGGGGTGTGTCTTCTGTTTTGTTTTGTTTTGTTTTTCATTTGTCAGTCTTGCTGGAGGGTCACCAAGTTCATTGATATTTTTGAAGAACAAACTCATGGCTTCATTGATTTTCTCTATTTTCTGTTTTCAATTTCATTTATTTGTGCTCTTATCCCTAATATTACTTTCCTTCTTCGGTTAGGTTGACTTTGCTCTTCTTTTCCTTGGTCCTTGAGGTTGGAACTTCGGTTATTGGTTTGAGAGTTTTTTCTAACATATGCAATTAATAGTATCAATTTCCCTCCGAGGCACTGTTATTAGCTGTGCCCCGCAAATTTTGCTATGTTGTATTTTCATTTCCATTCAATCCAATATGTTTTTCTTTAAGAACTCTCTTTAACCTATGAATTATTCAGAAGTGAGTTATTAGTTGCCAAGTAATTTTGGGGGGGTATCTTTCTATTATTGGTTTGTACATTGATTCCACTGTAGTCCAAAAGCACACTATGATTTCACTTACTTTTAATTTGTTGCGATTTGATTTATGAACCAGGAAATGGCCTATCCTATAGTATGTTGGTGGGCACTTAAAAACAATGTGTATTCTATTATTTTGGGGCAGTACATTTAAAAATGCCAATTAAATCCTGCTGGTTGATGATATCATTGAGCTCTGTATCCTTGCTAATTTTCTGTCTAGTTCTATCAATTGTTGGGAGAAGTATGTTGAAGTTATCAATTATAATCATGGATCTGTTTTTTCTTTTCTATTTTACCAGTTCTTACTCTACATTTTATAGCTTTTTTGTTTGGTGCATACACTTTCAGGGATTTTATGTTTTCTTCATGGATTGTCTTTTTTTAATCATTTTATGATTACCTCTGATGCTGATAATTTCCTTTGCTTTGAAGTCTTTTATTTGGTATTAATATCACTACTCTTGCTTTCTTGAATTAACATTTGCATGATAGAAGAATGATTTACTTTTCTTATATTACGCATTTGCCTGAGTGTCTGTTTACTTTTCATTTAAATATATTTTCTCTCTGAGGTTCATATTTGATCATTGCTATTGCTCTATCTTTCAGTTCACTGCTTTACCTTTCCTTTGCCTTCTTTCCTTTCCTATTTCAGTTATTGTATTTTTTCAGCTGTAAAGTTTTCATTTGGCTATTCATTTTTGTTGTTGTTGTTGCCATTCAAGTACAGTTGTCTCGATTTCCCGCCACTCATCTGGTTATAGCTTCTCTTTCTTTGCTAAGACTTTTCATTATTTTTGTATTTGTTTCCACCATGTTCATGATTGCTCCTTAAAGGATTTTCAGGATAGTTGCTTTACAGTCTTTGTGAGATAATTCTAATATTTCTATCATCGTGGTGTCCCCATGTATTGATTATTATTTTTGCATTCGTTTGGAGATTGTCCTGCTTCTTTGTATGACGAATTATTTCCCAATGAAATCTGGATGTTTGGGGTACATGTTACAAGGCTCTCAGTGCTATAGAAACCTTCTGGTTTAGCTAGCTTCCTCCAATACCACTGCAGCAGAGAAAGAATATGTGTCTTCACTGCCAGGTGTGGGTAGAATTCCATGTCTCCCCCACCAGCCACATTAACACCTGAGTGGGAGGGCTTCACATCACTGTTGGGTGGGATGAGAGTCCCTGTTCCCCAGTTGGCCTCCACTGATCCCTGCTGGCTAGAATGGTGGGAGTGGTTTATTACTGCTCCCATTGTGGCATCTTCTGGCACCTTATAGGTTGGGGGATGGTGAGGTGGCTTTACTGCTCCTGGGAAGTTTCTAAGGTCATGAATTTTCACTGGCCCCTTCTATTTGATACCACTTTAACAGGAATGGAGAAGGTGCCTCATTACTGTGGGACTGGGTTGCAAGTCCAGGTTCCTTGTATGGTCTGCACTGGCACTGTATTGTGGTTGGTGGAGGAGCCCCTGACAGGGGGAAAAGTTTCAATGCTTTACTCAAACTTTCCTATACCACCTGGGACTGGGGAGAGAAGTTCGGATTCTTCGTTCTATTCTAGCAAGGGTTGGCACTAAACTCCCCATTGGGCCTTTGCTGGTGTGGGGTGCATTTTTGTGTGGTGTTTTCCTGGAGCAAAGCTATAATTGTTTTTCTAGATATTGCCTTTTCCTGGTCCTTTACCCAGAGAGAGCAGGCTTTTGCTGAGGCTTTTCTGGTCTGCACCAGGTGGTGTCTCTGGGTTACAGATGCCTTCAGCTGCCCATTTTGGGTCTATGAGGCAAAAATAAAATCCAAGGACCTCACCACCTTGCTGTTCCTTGGGTCCTAAGGTCTCTGACTGGTTGGTCTTCTCTCTGTCTTTCAGAGCCTCCTGGCGTGGGTTTCATGTATAACACTCAAGGTTGTTTTTAGGTGTGCCTAACAGCAGGATTAAGAAAAACTAAGTCTATGGCATCTCCCTGAAAGTGAACATCTCCTGTTTCTTTTTCTTTTCTCTGTTATTTCAGTTTGTTCATTGAGAGGGTAACATACAACTTTCACATTAGGTTCTTCAAGGGAGTTAAACAGAGTCATGAACACTGATTAAATTTTGAATTAAAAAGAATACTTGAGACAAAATGCCTATCTTTATTTTTTAATATCCATTTCATTTCCACTTTCCAGCTTATACTATTGTTTCTTGACCAGTTTGTTGCCAATAAATGTTCCCTTAGGGCAAGCAATACTTAGGTTTAGAAGTGAGCTTTTTCTCACTTGAAAGTTCTTGAATGACTGCCGCATGGGAGCATGCCCATTTGATTCACTACTCTTCCCCTGTGCTTACTGTGTTTACTTAATAAATATCTGCTGAATAAGTGAATGAGAACTGAACGCGGAAAGTTTTCTTTCCATTAGAGATTATCTAATTTCTTCTTGCTGTTCTGAGGCGTGGGGCACATGGATCTGCCAGCCATGCTTGACTCCCGACCAGGCACTCGCAGGGTGCGTTAGGACATGAGCAAAATTTGTCCAGAATTTCACAATCTAGAAAAAAAGTCATTTTAGTTTCAGCACATGTGTTAGCTTTTGTTTTATGATTTAGAATTGTTTGTATTTTGAATTACAAATGGGGAGCACACCGTGTGTGTGTGTGTGTGTGTGTGTGTGTGTGTGTGAGCATTCATTCCTATGGCTTCAAAAGAAAGTGACCTGAAAACATGCTACAGAAAAAATAGGTCATTCTTAACATGTTTCCTAAATCCCTCAATTTTGTGTATGATTTTTATAGGCAAGTTAAGGTTTTATTATCTTTTTATATCTTTGTTGTGTGTTGTGCAATGTGTGTGTTTGTATATATACATGTAGGAAGGATAACATGAGTCCATCATTTTGTAAAGCTCCGAATATAACTTCACACTTTTCTGCAAATGAAATTATACTTTAGATAAAGATCTTCCCATCATCAAAGCTTTTTTAATGCAGGTAGGAGAACATGATTACTTTCAGCACTAGTGAATATATTTGATTTAAATACTAATAAGACTTGGTTTTCCACTTGGCTTTAGGTTCTGCTCAAGGAAATGGTGAAAGATTTAATTCCCTTTACTTTTGTCAGAAAGTATGGAACTGTTTTTCCATGGGAACTTTGGTCGCCTGCTAGAATGGAAATTCATTGGGGAGGGGGAACCATCTCATTTTATTGCCCATGAGTTGTTGATACATTCCCTGCATCTTTCAAAGGCATCTTTCATTCCCGACAGGCAAACCGTAGCCAGTGAAGGAAGAGAAAGAGCACTTCTGACATGAGTCAGTCTCAGCAAACGCACACAGCAGCTGTGCCAGGTAGTGCAGAGGATTACCCCTGGACCCAGTTGCAGGGTTTTGTGTGGTCAAAGAGACAACCAGATCTTCTCTCAGGGGACCACTCCGAGGGAGATTGCAGCAGTCACGCATCCCCACTGCTGCTAGTGGATATTGTGTCCATGTAGCACAGAATCAGTACCACATAAACTCAGAGAGGAATAAAAAGCAAGAAGAATCTCTGAGCTTTTAAACCTTAGTGTGAGAAACTAAAACAAATGACCTGGGCTTGTTGTGTTTACTCACAAGGAAAACAGAGGAAGGGGTGCCTTAAACTCAGAAACTTGCAGTTCTTCATTTGAGAACCATCTGGGTGTGCTGTGAAATCAAGTTCAGAGTAGGCATGTTCAGACCTCTATTTGCTACGTTTAATAGGAAAGATTCCCCCACCCCACCCGCCCCCGAACTACAAGAAGCCAGAGTTTTCTGTGCAAACTGAAACAGGCGTTGCAAGAATCAGATTCACTTTGGACGACTCTTCACATTCCAAGTCATCATTGCATTAGGCAGCACAATTCCATCTCTGGTTGATGGGCAGAAAAAGTGGGCAGCTTGCCAGGTAGACGTTTCCATGACTCCCAGCCCCCAAAGGTGATGCGTTTTTTCAGCTAATTCAATGAAGAGTGGGCTGAACTTTGGGTCTAAACGAGACAATAGCTGCCTTCGCAGTATCAGCAGAATGGTTGATGGGAACGCACTCTACATTTGGCAGAGAATCATGTGACCTTCCGACTGAGATTTTGTGATGGTGCCAACGGAGACTTGGATAGCAGCAACCATCCTGAGTTTTTTCTTCTTTTCTAGCATTGCTCAGAAAATGGTGGATCTTAATACTTGACTTTAGCCAGACTCAGCAAGCGACTGAGCTTTGAAGCACAACTTCGCCTTTATTCTGGGTTTTTGGCAGGCCACCAGGAGGCTGTCCCTTTCACGCCTGATAAATTCTGCTGCTTATCTCTAAGTAGGAAAAAAAAAGAAAAGAAAAATATAAACAGAATATTGAAGCATAACAAGTGAATCCTAAAACTGTGTGTATTTCATTTTTTGGTGTGTGTGTTGTTTTTTTTTTTTTGCCTTGTCTAACTGCTGATTTTTTAAAATGTTAATACCCTGTCTGCTTGCTGAAGAATCCAAGTAGGTTTTTTCTTTTTTTTTTTTTTTTTTGGTTTATAATGAACAGGCATTTGAACTGGGCAAACAAGACGACAGCAGCAGTGAGCATGAGATCATTGCAGCAGTGTAGCAAACTGGCACCCTGCCTTCTCACCCTTTTGGTTCAGGAGACAAACGTGTGCAACCCTCATTTCTAAAGTCAGCACAGCCTGGAAGGATTCCTGGTCTCTCCCACCTTCTACCGCTCTGCTGCCAGGGACAGCAAGGATTGGTGCAGCTTCTGCGCAGTGCTTTGTGCCTGGAATGCCGAAAAGGAGGAAAGAGAAGACGAGCGCCCGGGTCCTTTTTTCCAAGAAGTTACAGGAGCCCTGAAGAAAAAAAATCAAAACCAAAAAACGGAGTATGTCCCACTCCATGCAACAGTGATGAAAAAAAAGTGAGACGTTCCTGCTCAAAAACAAAAACAAACAAAAATCTAAACCAAAACAAACCAAAAACAAAGCAAACATTGGCTTGTATAACTACAGAGACATCGAGCTTTATAAAGCAGCTTTGTAAGGCAACATAAGCAAATGAGCCTTCTTATTTTTATTATTTCAAAAATATGGCATAATTAGCAGTATATTGCACTTGGTGAAATCGCACCTTTCATATCAGGTACAACTTTTTTGTTGTTTCCTTTCAAACCTACTGTTATAGAAAAGAGAATCCTTGAACTTTCAATTTACTCTTATTTAACTCATCACCCACTTTACTCTTATTAACTTTTTTCTTTTACTCTCTTGCTCTAATCCTGCTTAGAATAGAAACTTAACTATAAATAGAAAATCTCTATGAAAAAGATGGTCTATGTTTTTATTTTTGTCAAACATAGATAGAAGTTTTGGAAGGACAGTAATATGTTATCTGTGCTTTTTGTGTGCAGTATTAGTTTTTGCTATCTAAGAAAAGTGAGTGTTTAGCCCTAATTGGTGAAGAAACTAAATCTTTCGTGTACTGTGACTCATAATTTGAAATGTGAAAGAAACTTTTTGAGCTTCTAAAAAAGGGTCATATTAGAATATGCATTAAGCTGCTGATACATGAAATTAGTTTGGGGGAAGTTGTATTAAATAATTTACCAGGATTTCAGTATAATCTAAATAGTGCTGAAGAGGTCATGTTCTCCGTTGCTAAGTAGGAAAGAAGCTTGTTCCACAATAATACTCTCTTTTAAAGTATACTTTAAAAGAAAATATTTGTCTTAGAGCTGTTGCAGGGTGCTTTGGAAATATCCATTAACTATTTTAGTGGAAAAAGTACATACAAACTTGTTTTAAGTTTCTAGCGATGTATTGGCTCAGCAGATAAGTGCATTGCATTCTAATTATTATGTTTGTAGAATTAAATTGCTAAGGAATTTAAGCATTTTATAACAAACAAAACCCAGTTTTGCCTGATTCAATGGGAAAGGATTAACAGATGTATTCCATGGATTTTAATTTTGATTAAAACTTTCTAAGCATGTTTAAAAAATAAAATGCTTTGAAATATACAGCATATATAAATGAAGACTATAATTTGCATATTACAAACTGATGCTATAATTTTTCATGGAAAGAATAAACTTTGAGCAAACTGTTGTACTTCTAAAATCATATTTCATTATATTGAAAATACATTGGGTAAACAATGACTAAATATAGAACTGATGAATTATTTCTTTTTTGTTATTCTGTGAAGAGTTATAGGAAATCACAAATACCCTGTATACTGATAACATTCAAATGAAACATTTTATTAAGTTTATGGTTTATTGTTCCCTAATTATTTAAAAAAAATAGCTCTTGTTTCTTTGTGCTGCCTCAGCTAATGGAACGTCAACTTTCACAGGCTTAATTAACATTTATAAACCTGTTTTCATGTTTCAAGATCCTTTAGTTGAAAAACATTATTTTAAACGTTATTTTTAGGAGTCATTAATCTCTACACTCTTAATTATCTTATTAAGCTCATGCCAAATCCGCATCTCTTTTCAGCTTTCACTAGTTCATTGTGCAAAAGCTAGTCGCTTCTTTAACAGCCATGCCTCCTTTCACTTTCAAAACTGTTCCTGTGAAAACACCACCAACCAAAGTGAATGCATAAATGCAAACTATGAAACCACATTATATGTCATATGAGGAGCCTTGGGTGGGGCTCTATGACTCTTCCAAGCCTTTAAAAAATAGTTTAAAAGGTTTTGCCCATTTTCATATTGTTTTCTTCTCGGCCGTCTACCTTCATTCCCACCATCCTCCCAGATGCTCCTTCTGGACAGCAGTCGTCTGATATTTCTCCTTTTGTGGTTGTTTTAGGGAAAAACTTAACATGGATATGAGGAGTGAAGAAAGTGATCGTAGGAGAAAATCACCTCAGGTAAAAATGAAAAGCAAAAGAACAATTAATATTTAATATTTTTAAAGAAAAAAACAAAATAATTTTGACTAGTTATAAGAATTCATTTCATATTATTTATGAATCTCGCTGTTGGAATTTTAATTGGTGGTTGAGAATTTATTATATTACCTGACTCTGTGAAAAAAATTTTGAGTTTGTGAGCAGTGTATGGTTTGAGTCACTTTGAATAAATATCTGTATATCCATACATATGACACAGGTGAAGTATGGTTGCACAGAAAGTTATTTAGGAAAAAGAAAAAGTGTATTTTATCAGTTGTTGTGCCATATAAATGGAAATTAAATTTGGCGAGGTGGGGGGATAAAGTCATGGTTTTTTTTTCTTTTAAACATATGATCTAATAAGACAATGAAACCAAATTAGACATTTTTTTAGTTAAAATAAAACCCAAAATATATGCTACCTTTTATCTCACATCTAAATTTGTGAATTTATGTGGAAATATTTTTACGATAATTGAATGCATGAATCTTGAATGTTGATAATATGGATACAAATAATGGTGAAAATTATGAAGACGAAATTCTGTATATAAAGTCTATAAAACACATTATTTCAAAACATGCAAATGCATAGTAATTTGTATGTGGTACTACTATTTTTAACAATGAAGGTATAATTGAAAAATGCTAAATATTGTGGTTATGAGTTAAACAATTAACGATCGTACAAGTTATAATTTTGTTGCTGTTGAATTTTGAACCTTAAAAAAACATGTATGTGGCTGGCTTTATATTTATTCTTGTGTGTTTGTTCATGGTCTGGTGATTTAAATATTTTCAATTATTTTTTTTACCCAACCTGTTGACTAGATAAGAGATGCATATAGTCATATATTATAAGTATATCATTTTTGAAAAATAAATTTAACTATATGGAGTATGAGAGATGATATCCTGTTTTATGAAATAGATCCAGAGTATAAATGTTAGCGCTCAGTAGAAGTAATAATGCTATTAATGTGATTAATTTTAGTTTTCTATTATTTATTGATTCAAATATTGTTAATTTCAGTGTTATTCTAACTATAGGCAGCTATGTATATATTGAGGACTTTTAAATAACGTCCTTCGGTACTCTGCCCAGTTAACAAGATTTCATTTGTTTTATGAAGAAGTTATATGTTACCAATTCCTTGAAACCACTAACCGAGGTTTTATAAGAATCAGAACAAACACAGTGTTACTCTCACACAATTAGCTTAATAGTTAATTTGGTCTTAATTATAGGCTCATAACACTACATTCATGCCTGACAATTACATAATTCATACATGCATGTATGGATTATTTTTTCTTTTACAACTCATTGTTAATTAGAATAGTCTAATTCTAAAATACTATTAACACAAAAGTAATCTGTGAAAAATCTTTCAATATAGTATTTTTTTAAATTCTTATGTATATAAACCTTCATTTAGTTTAGAATATTTTTGAAGGCCTTTAACTGGGAATATGCATACTTAGAGCATTTCAGCATTTAAAATACTTATATGAAAGGATTGATATTATTATTTTCATCTCCTAATTTCACCAGATATTTGCAATAAATTCTGCTTTACTAAGGAGCCCATGTGAGATGTCGCCCATTGGCATAAACCCGTAGATCCGATCTTGTGGTGAAGTGGACCGCACAAGCTCGCTTCTATGGGTCTGTGTCAGTGTGGTTAATCTGGCAAAGTGCTGTACACCAGGCTGTTAGATAATATTTCACTCAAACTCTGGTAAAACTCCAGTTGATTACTTTTGAAGTAGTTGTATTTTCCTTTGGTTTTTTAAATGTGTATATTAATCCTCATCTGTCTTCGAGGGCAACTGTTGACCACTCGGAAGAGTTCAGGGAATAGCCATTCAAGTTTGAATGCACGGATAGTAAATTGCTTACGAAACTTGGATTTTTTTTTTTATAGAAAGGTATGAACCAAGATCTGAATAGATACTGTTCAGAAATGCCAATTCATATTACAGTGGTTAGTGTACCTCATCAACTTTGATAAGAAAATTAAAGGCAATATTTGGATTTATGTGTGATTTTTAAACCCTCTTCTCTTGAAAAATGAAGCGGAATCCTATAGACTTTTAACATTATTCATTACTAGTACAATTATGCCAAGAGAAATGCCAGAGGACATTTCATTTGACCTATGCTAGAAACCCAAGAGGTTAGGATAGCCCTAGCAGACATATATTAAGTTAATTGGTAAAGTGTTAGAATATATATCTACATCCCTGCCAAGCCCTCAGGTGTATGGCCGCCATATTGGAGGAGCTGACTGAAGGAATTTGAAGCCACAGTGGAAGCTGTGTGCATCCGGGTTGAGGTAGTAGGTTGTATGGTTTAGAGTTATACCCTGGGAGTTAACTGTACAACCTTCTAGCTTTCCTTGGAGCACACTTGAGCCATCGAGGAATTCTTCACCACTTTAATCTGATTGAGCAAATTTCTGTGTGAAAAGGTAATGTGTCATGAGTATTTTGAATAATTTGAGTCTTTATTACATTAAAATGATATTTATATTCCTTATTCTTAGATTGCTCCATTTACGTCTACTTATTAAACTGGCAAGATGGTATTCCTAATAAGTTGTTACTCAGTGATCAAATATTTTTAAAAACTGGTGAGTGGTGACTTAAACTACATTAATATTGCAGCTTTTTTCATACATAGACTCATTAATTTGGCACTTAACTTTGTGCACTGATCACTGTTCTTTGTATTTTTATTGGCTACTTAGACCCTACAGTAAAAAAATAAAATACAATGTCTGCCAGTGTCAATGACTTCCCCAGCACATTGTCTGAGTCTTTCTTATGACACATCACTTTTTCCCTTATGTTATGCTAAGTGCTTGTTTATTTTTGCCATACTAGACTGTAAGCCCCATGAGGGCAAAGCCCATGCTTTATTTTTCATTGTATCCCCTGCAATGCCTCATGCATAATAAGAACTAAATTTTTATTGGATGAATGAATGGAGTATAAGAACTCTCTCTGTGGTGATTTCTATTTCTATATGTGATCGAATTACAACAGTGGTCACAAATCTGTTGTGTTTATTTGTTCTAAAATTTTCCCAAATTTAATTTAATTACTGATTCAGTAATATACTTGACTTATTTCTTGACTGGATTCAGTGTGTTCACTCATCCTAGACATAAAATTTTAAAATTAGGAATGCTTTTTATCTAGAATTAAAACAATAGAATGAATTCCTTTTTATTAATAAGTTTATTATAGTTTATAACCCTAAATTTAGATTGTGCTTATTTCTTTTGAATTTTCCAATTCCTTCATTTTCAGATGAATGTTTTTTATTTCAATATCAATTTTAAAATTAGCTTTTGGTATTCTGTATTCTTCTTTTATCTACTATCCTTTATATTTATATAGCTATATCTGTTGAGTAAAGCAAAACAACTAAACCAGAATCATGTCAAAAAAGTACTAATAAATAAGTACATCAAGTATAATGTGAAGTTTGGATCACATTTTTGTTTGAAGGAAAGGCACCTACATTATTGTGTCTGTACAAAGCAAATGGGTCTCTCTGGAATTTGTTAACTTGCCATCAACTTTAGTGGCAGTGAATTGTATAATTTATATAAAGAGGCTAGTTTATCTTTCAGTCACAGAAATAGTTGTTGATATTAGAATTAATTTAAACTCCAAGCATGAAACATAGAATACATAAAAAAAGATTTGTAGATATAAATATACACTGGTATTTTAAAAACCATAAGACCTTGTCGATGTGTTGATGAGCTTTCTAGATAACAACACTCTGGCGTTCAGAATATTCAGAGTTTAGAATTTACCAACAATGATAGTGAAGAAGGGACCTTTGAGTCACCAACAGGAAGAACACATGTGCCTTAGAAAGCCAAATGCCAATGGCTTCAAGCAAAATTAGTTGACTGGTATGCGGAAGTTAAAGACTAAAAGTCTCTAAGAAAAAGAGTCTTTTTAAGGACTAATTAAAAGACCATGGACAAGGAGCAGGAGACATAGACAAAGAGCGAGAGAGACAGAATGGAGAGATGAAAATGACAAGACAGTAGCTCCTAGCAAAGAGAAACAAGGACGTGTCTAATAGTAGCAGTTCAACACAGAGGTGGAAGAAATAGACAACTGAGTGGTACACAGATAAATCTTCGTGGATAGTGTAGCCCATGAAAGCTAGGGTACCTTTCTTGTGTGTGAATGTATTTGTGTGTCTCCCAATACTCAGTGTATAGAGTTGGAGACCGAGTCGTGTAGACATTGATGGCCAAAAAAAATACTGTTGCCAATAAATGCCTGTTTCCATGCAGTGCAATAATGTATATCACAGAAGTCCACAGTGATGTATAGTATAAAGGATAATCTCATAAACACACTACGATAAATGCATAACATCATGGTCTCTCATCTGCTCTCTCTAAAGTGAACTGGTGTTATAGAAGAATGGCTGAAAAGTGGCAACTGTAGCTCTGACTCATTGTGTTAGTCACGCAGAAATCATAACAATTCTGAAAGGCGGAGGGTATAATTAGCATCAATGAAGAAAATAGGGTGAGAATACTACATCAGAAGAATTGTTTTCACTAATGATTAATACTAAATTTCACTCTTCTAGCTACTGGGGTTATTTAATTTACTATATATTTATATTGATATATTTATTTTGTTAAATGGCAAATGCACAAATTGAAAGGGCTATTTCTTAAAAAACTAAGATTCAGGATCATTGCTAATGTCAGCATATAGAAGTAATTAAATTATGTCTAAGAAACCATGGGGAAACATTGTGTATAAGAGGTTAAAATTTAATGAAGGATCAACTACGTGGATTCAGTTATTCCTTTAAGAATTTTCAGTGATCATATTTTACTGTATACCAGGGTTTCCACATTTGGTGACAAGGGAAATGAAAAAATTTAGGAGGCAATTAAATATCAGTAAATCATACTCTACTGAACTAATATCTCTTGATATTTGGGGACCCCAAACTGAACATAAAGATATATGTTCATATAGCTTTATGTTCAGTTTGTAGTGGCTGACATACCTAGTTCAGTATGTAGTGGCTGACTTACCTTAAATGCTTGGGAATGAAGCAGGAAGTAGTTTCAGTGGGAAGGAAGGAAAGGGGCAGTGGAAGAAATGAAGGGAGGGAAGAATGAAAGGCAAAGTAGGCCAATTGCAAAGCAATTGAAAATGCCTTACCAGAAAAGCCTAATTTAGTTCATAATATTATGAACTAAATTGGCCAAAGTAACTATGAGGAAATCAGATAAATTACTTGGCAATTGGACTGAGTCTCCTTGAAAACAATCCAGCAGTATGTGAACAGTTATTGGATAAATGAGTCACTCTCTGTAAATAATCATTTTGTTTCTACTATTCGCTATTATCAAAGGCTGACTAGTGAGCATAGGTGATCCCCCAAGATTTCCAGATGATGTGACACAGAACTCAAACACCCTGAGCATTATTTCACACCCACACCTAGTTTCTCTTCAACAGAACCTAGGAATAATTCTGAGGTCACCAATCTTGACTACACCCATACCAGCCCCCTAAAAAATAAGATCCCTAGAGAATGCCTATGAAAGATTATTAGGTGAAGGCTCTGGCATTTCAAAATAGCACTTATCTCTTATTTACTTACTATTATCTACCATTCACTACTCCTTCCAAGCAAACCCACTACTCGATAATATGTTCTTCAAGATTCTTATATATCACCTCTCTATCCAAGAAGCCGTTTACTCTTTCTCTAAGAGGGACTTTCTCAGTTTTGAATCCTGATAGGCCTTGCACCTTTTATACCCAGAGTTTTTCTAGCTTCCATGAATAGTAAGTACATGTAACCAAAAGTGAATGTGATTCACCTTTGGGTACGTGTGCCTCCTGCAATGTACATACTTTTTTTAACTGTTGGAATGAGTTAAATTTTAGATCATTTATGGGCAATGGTGAGACACTATATGCAACTTGAAATAAGCAGTGCTTCATCAGTCTTAAGTATGCGATATATTTGAATGTGATTTTTGAAACACCCATCTATTATTTATAATAAATATAAGCTCCTTGTATACACAAATATCTGTCTGTTTCAAAGCTCACAACTCTTACTACAGTGTTCAGCTTATAGGATGAATACAAGAACTGTTTGGTGAAGGAACAAGAAAAATCAAATGAAATGAAAACATTACGTGATGCAGTGGAGCCATTCTACATTTAAGTGGACCTCTTCAAACTTTAAACATTTAGAGTTTAAAGAAGTTAGAAATATCACTTTTAACTTTTGAGAAATCTGTTAGATGGTGGTTCTGGATTTTTACGTTGGCATCGTTTTGTGCGGGCCTTTATTTTTTAACCTCACACTATGCTGTGTGAGATGTGTAAGTTAAATAAATTACCCATATTTCTTCCCCGCATCTGAGTACCCTGATCCATTCTATTCTCTTCACTCTCATCTCTTCCTTGACTCCAATCATACTGAGTCTCGTGTTTCCCATTACTTTTTATGTGCTTAGATAATGTGTAATAAACTTAGATTGTAAGCTGTATAATTAATGTGTACTTCTACTTAGTATGCATTTAAGTTGTACTTGATTAAAATTAAAAATAAAATCTAGATTTATGAATTGTAAGAACCTTAGAGATCAACTGGCCCATTTTCCAGATGACCAAACTGAGTATTTCATGACCTTGCCAGGGTCAACCCACTGGTATGTACTCAGCCCAGATATCTGTTCAGATCAATAATCTACGCAAGACAAAATATTTTATGTTTCCTAGCAATAGATTTTCAATTAGTTTTCAATTGGTATCAATAGGCTCTTGAGTAGTGTCATCAAGTAAATTTTAATTGAGATGAGATAAGGTTTTATTTGGAAAAACTACAAATAATGAAGTAATTTATTATCAGACTCAAGTATGACAGCTATATAATTAATTTTATTTAGAATGAATTCTGTATGCCTGTAGTTCTTTCAAGTACAAGTACAGTCTTATTCTTCCAGACATACCAAGACACTTCTTTACCCTCTACTTCCACTGTGATTTATCTTCTTCTTCCAGAACTGTTTTCTATGGGAGAGGAGTATGGTCCAGCAGTTGGTGAAGTATCAGAAGTAAAAAAGGGAGTAAGTTAGAATTGGTAACTCGTTAGTATTGCGTTGCTTGGGAGAACAAAAGGTAACATAAAATGCTAACCATAACTTACTAGACTTAAGAACTCCATCGCATGTCCCCCTTGAGGTATGCAAGATATAAGTACATAAGAGGGATCATGAACAAAAATGGCTCCAGGTTCTAGGCAGTGTAGTAAGATAGACTTCAGGATAAAAGGAGGCAATGGGAACTGTGATTGAACAAGGAAGGCATACTCACTCACTTTCAAGGTATGTCAACATGACTTCTTCAGTTCATCTAAATTAGGCCCTTAATAAGGGTAGCCAGTTTTCCATTTTGAAAGGAATATATCACATAGTAAAGCAAAGCTTCAGTAAGTCTGTTCTTTTGATGAAACTAACAACATTTTTACAGTGAAGTTGGTAATTTGGAGAATCTATGATATACCCAATATTCTAAAGTGTATAAAAAGGATAAATTCTTACCCACATGTGTTGCTATTATTTTAAATAGATGTGTATGATCCATGAGAGTATAAATATCTTCTTGAATTATCTGACTAATGAAAAATATTCATTGGTCAAGCAATACCTACCAATTGCAATATTATTTTGATGCTATTTCAACGAAACAAATGTAGCAGTAGTAATTATAGTAGTCTTAGTAGTAATGTATAGTTTTAGGTTTCCATTTGAATCTAAATCTCAATGCACAAAACAAAAAATGTTCTTATAGTTCTTATATCTCAAGTAATTAATGCTATAGACAGATGAATAGATGGCATTTTCAAGTGAGAAAAATCTAAAGTCTGTATAAGGTGAACACAAAGTTCAAATGTTCTCATCTCAGTATAAAGTCTTACAGAACTTCATAGAGTTTAAGAGAGTCAATAACTGGTATTGTTGTTAATTATATTTTATTGTGTTATAATTAAAGGACCAGTTATGCTTAAATCTAAAATTAGATCAGGTTTGTATCCATCAATTTTCAATATAATTTAATCTGATGAACTTAAATTTGGCAAGTAAAAATGACTCAATCAATTATGAAAACATTGAGTTTATAATAATAAAAAAGACATGTGTTTGCAATTTTGCTATGTGTAGTACAAACATTCCTATCTGATATAATTGGAATCAGTAGTTGATCAGTTAATCCACAAAGATTTTTGAAGAAACAGATCTTAAAACTTAATATATACCTACAATGCATATTTTGTTTAAATTTTAAGACTTAATTATATACTTAGTTGCAAGTGTTCTTATCCAAGTCATGAAATATTTTATAATGTAATTTATGCAATAATTTTTCAAATAAAATAACAGAAAGCTAAATTTAAGGGATTTTTTTAACTTGTGATTATGTTTATTTTTTATTAAATCTTTATTGTATTTGTTGCCATTATCATTTAGTTCCCTTATACCCCACTCTCCCCAGCAATCCCCACTCTGTTGTCCATGCGCATGAGTCCTTTTTCCTTTTTGCTCTATTTTTCCATCCCCTCATCCCCCCGCTAGCTGTCATCTGCTATTTATCTATGAGTCTGTCCCCCAAATATTTTTGAGTTTGGGTTGCTGTTCACAGATCTTAGTCACTTTTCTTTCTGTAAATCCCATAATGCATCACCTATGAATTATAATTTTTGTTGCTTCATAAATGTCTTCAAGGACAAATCTAATATGAAGTAATCTGAGAGCAAAACACTATATTTTCTGGGGGTTTTTTTCTAATTTTTTAAGTTGTCTTAACTACGTCTAACTCATTAGGATTTTTTAAAAAGACTTAACTTTAAAAATTTCCATGTGTAGAACATCTCTTATTCTTTTTATACTTGTATTTAAATTGGTTTACATAATACTTAATTACATTATACACTTTCATATTTACCCAGCTGGCATAACGTAGTATGGGAACAGACATAAATGACTGCCTACGAGAAAGTATACAAATCACTTGTTTGGAGCAGAAGTACTTGGGTGTTCGAGAACTTTCTAAGGTGATAAAATATACTCTGCATTGCCCTAACAGTATCCACTAGCCACATGTGGTTATTGAGCATTTGAAATGTGGCTAGTGTGACTAAAGAACTGAATTTTAAATTTAGTTAATTCTAATTAAAATTTACGTAGTTATATGTGTTTTGTGTTTGGTATCTAGTGTACTGGACAGTGTAGTACTGGAGATGAGCTCTCATGCAGTGGGCAAGCTGGGGCATCTGTTGAAAATGTCAGATAACCTGTAAGGTGGTGAATGGTTAGGAGTACTTCTGTAGTTGAATTAAGATTTAGGGGGAAATGGCTTAGGAAACTCTAAACTGATTTGGAATTCAGCTGGCTTTGTTTTATTGTTTTTTATATGTTTATTTTGGTTGTATTTGAGTATAGATTTAGTTTGATGGAATTTTAGAACTTTACTCAAAAGAAGGAAGCCAAAACATTAGGAACTACAGAGGTCTGCAACTCCTTCTGAAGCGTTCAGTCAACATAAACCTAATTAGAAAGTAATGACACTGCTTCTCATTTTGGGAAAAAAAAAGATCTTAATTAAGAGCATAGATCCATTAGAGCCATAAGATGAACATTCTGAGAGTCTCTTGGCCCTTTGAAAATACTTACAGTACTTTCAATGCATGTGTGTGAGTTTATTTTTCTGAGGAAAATGTTCCAGCTCTTGTCAGATTTTCTTAGGAGTCCATGATTCTTAAGAAACGACAGCATGGATGGAACTGGGGAATATTATGCTAAGTGAAATAAGCCAGTGAAAGACAAATAACATAATCTCACCTATAAGAGGAAAGGAATCTAATGAACAAAATTAACTAATGAACTAATTAACTAACCAGCTTCCATACCAGAACCACAGGTATGGGCACATGGAACAGACTGACCGTGACTAGAGGAGAGCGGGGAGGAGGATCCTGGTGGGAAGAAGGGGAAGGCACCCGCTAAACGGCATGTGTGAATGACCCAGGGACATGGACACAAAAGTTGAGTGTGGGAGTGCACTGTGCGGGCGGGGTGTGATGCGGGGAGGAGGGCAAAGGGGGGAAAGTTGGGGCAACTGTAATAGAACAACAATTTTAAAATCTTTTCTGAAAAGCAATAACTGCATTTGGGTTACTGTTTAATACTTTTTGAGGTACCAGATGTAGTGTACTTGATAGCATTGCAAGCCTTCTCTTACAAATATAAATCCTGTCTATCCATCTGTCAATCTGTCTAATGATGCATTGATCCACATATACATTTCAAATTATATATGTAGTGTATTTATGGAATTAAATATGTAAAGTTTTAATTAAATGTACAACATATAATGTATAAGTAATTTAATTAATTATGTACATAATTTAACTAATTGATTAAAGCTCTGGAACATGGTGGAGAAGAGAAAGAATAGCTTAATTCCTTGGAAGAATTCAATAAAATGGGAAAAATACTCTCATATTAAATTTGAATATTCAGTTGTAAATTATTAGAAGAAATCACAAAAATGTAGATTGAAAAATCTCTCAGTTTCCTGTATCTGTGACGTTAGTTTTGTTTATAAATGACGAGGCCTATTAAAGTGGTTCATTATGGGTCTGATTTATAGAACATAAAAAGACTGACACTAGTTCCATGCTCAATGGGAGAATTTGTCTCACATGAGAAAACTGGAAAAATTAGAAAATTGTACTCAATTGTTTCAAGAAAAATTAAAGATATATATGTTTTAATGCATTTTTATGTCCCCCTTACTATTTTTGTTTAATTCATTAACTGTTGATCCCAAACATATCAGGTAAGATGACTTCAACTGTGATAGTATTAATCCTCTTTTAAATGTGAGAACACCACAGTCAAGGGTTCATATAATTTCCTACAAGCACATGCGTGGAACTGAATAAACGTGTCTTACATCAAAAGGAGTTGATTTCAACTAGAGGCTCAGCTACTTGAAAGCAGTAGATACACACAGTAAAAGTTTGAAAGTAAGACTTACTCTATTTAGAATAAGCGTCCAGCTTCACTAGGCAAAACTTCCTAGACCAGTGTTTCTTTTAATTTAGAGATCCATGCAACAAAAAGTCAATGAGCTCTTTTCTGTTTCTCATTTTTCAAAACATAGAATAGCATATTGCCCGGCCTATCTGACAAGAGCAAATATATTTATTTCAAACTGGGAATGTTTCAGCTCAGGGTGGCAAAATGTTTATTTGATGATAAATATTGAGCTACATCTATCTATTATCTAATGATCACTTCTGTTTTTAAAGTCTAAGTGTTTTAAAATATGTGAGTGCGATAAGCAGACTACTTGAGATTGACTGACTGGTATTTCAGAAATGTCCGACGTTGTTCTTTCTATGATCTAGGGACTCAGCACAGACCTTATTTTCTGTGTCTTTCTCCTCCTCTAATAATATTAGCTTGACACTGCTTATTATTCACTGCCTTGCTCTAGGTTTTAAGACCTCTTAGAGCAGCGGTTCTCAACTTTATTGTTTGAGGACACGAAGAGAGAGGGGACAGTGTGGTGGTAGGTGGGAGCAGTTGGGGAAAGTCCTCAGTGTTATTCAGATTTTATGTCTGCGTGGGCCCACGTTCCAATAGGCAGCATTTTGTGTCATGATTTCAGAGGCCTCAGAAAGGTCCCCCTACTCCAAAATAGCTTGGCCTTTGACTGCACATTAAACTTAGCATCTGAATGTTGACCAGCCCCCATTCCCCTGTAATGCAGAGACTGCACGCCAGCCCTGCCGTCAGGCGCACCTGAACCCGCAACAAGTGTGTCAACCACGACTACAAAAGCTGATCTTTTCATAAGTGTTGTGTGACTTTCATCTGTAAAATGAAAATGGTGATACCAATAGTACAAGATTTCTGTGAGGATTAAAAGATTTTATTTATACTGCACTTAGCAAGCATGATGCCTAGTAGATACAGTTGAAAAAGATATAATTATTAGGAACATCATTATATGTATTAAATGGTGCAGTGTATGGTTTACTTATTAAATGTCCCATGGGCCCAGTGCTGTGGAATGTACACAGGTAGTGGCAACCACTGGAAACACTGGAAGGAGGCTGTTTCTTTTGAGACCTCCACCTTGATTCCCGAACATCAGGGCTTTGCTGCCTGGATTTGCTATTTTGAATAAACCACATTTTAAATATTCTTCTCATTGTCAGATCGTGGGAAACAAGAGGTCTCACCTTTTCCTCCCAAAATGGTAGTCCTTCTTCATACTTGTAAAGTTAAATATTTTCCTTTTGATATCATTTTATTTTGAAAGCGTAAGAAATTTGTCACCAGTGTTTTTGCACGGATAAAGCGATCAATTGCTTGAGTGCCTTCGTTTTCTCATCTGTAAAAAAGCGGGTAACATTTGCTTTCCTGCTGCCTTTCTCTAGACTCTTGAGAAAATAAAAATATATAAGATAAAAAAAAAAGAAAGAAAATATCAGCATTCCCGCAAATAGAAAATTAACCCATTTAAACTTAGCCACAAGAAATTTTATAAACAAGTTTCTGGGGGTGTGGGGAGAAGTAACAGAGTATTTTTAAATTGTTCATACGCAGGAAGAAAACATGTCTGTCAGTCTCTTGACACCTCTCCTCATCTCTGTCTCTCTCTGTGTCTTTCTCTGTGTGTCTCTCCCTCCCCTCCCTTCTCTCTCCTGTGTTCTTCGATCCTGCTATTTTGATTGCTTAACATTTTGCATTTCACTTTCCATTATATATACAAGTTCCTTTTTTAAACTTAGCCAAGTGCCCAAGGTAAATATCTATGTGTAAATTAGTCAGTAAGTAGCATATATATATTTACTAGATAAACAAGTGAATTATTGAATTAAATAAATTAATGAAGACTATAGAAATATAGAGTATAGTTCATACATTACTGGAAGGTATTAGCTTCAGTGTAATGAACATACTAATCGTTGGCTTTCTTGGTCATGGGGTGCTCTAGGAAGCATGGTCAGTCCTCTAAGTTCTGCTTAACAGCTTCCTTTCCTAAGGTTGATCTTTTCCTTATGAGTAAGGACAGAACAGCATGCCATCAAGATAAGATTGACTTACATTAAATATTTCTTACAGAAAAGTGGGTGCATCTCTATGTTTCGGAAGCAACTTGACTTTTTAGTCTGTAGAAACTGAATTCACTTTATCTTGCAGTGAAAGCATTTTCAGTAATTTTATTGTAACTAATTTTCATTGTAGGGAATAGACAGAAGGTTTTTGAACTGGGTTTACAAGTTTGTGAGATTTTGAACATGGTTCTTTTTCTCTCTTTCTGCATGCTGGATGCAGTACAACATATGTGAGGGTGTTGGGTGCTTTCCCAAAGCAGAATCACTTATAGAGAGGGAGTGTCATAGGCATCTAAAGTTCAATGGCATCATGCACCTAGGGCTTGATTCCCATTGACCACTGCTTTGATCCTCTCCCACAAATCTACAGAAAATCCACCCCTTCTTCCTAGGTCCTGAATGTGAGCTTAAATATTCTCTAGGAAATAGCATCTTACCTACCTGGCCCTAAGTACTTATTGTTACCTTTATGCTAGTGTCAGAAATTTCAGGAGCTGGGATAGTGACCTTGCCCTGCCCATTTTCAAGTGCTTCTTATTTTACTTATGACTGTCAGAGTTGTATGGCCTTCAGAATAGGTCTTTTCAAATCTGGTGTATGATCATTAGGTGCAGGGAAGGTAGACCTTCTTCCTTTGCTTAGATAATTGCATTATAAAACATGGGCTTTAGAAAGAGGGCTACCAGATTTAGCAAATAAAAATATGGATGCCCAGTTAAATTTATATTTTAAATAGACAATGAATAATTTTTTAGTATCACTATGTTTGCTATTTCATGTTATTTTTGTTGCTTAATCTGAAATTCAGATTTGACTTCATGATCTTTATTTTTATTTGGCAATTCATTCTAAATAGTATTTTCCATAATAAAGTGTCTTATCCCATTTCTCCATGTATGCTCCACTCACATTAAATAAAGGAATAGAAGCTAATAAAGGAAACAGAGTAAGATGTATCCATGAAATATTTGGGAAAAGCATATAAAATTAATATAATATTTTGTGTTACAATAATAGAAAATTGGAGATAAACTTTGTAAATGTTAGGATTATGTAAAATAACTATTAGGTCATATTAGTTAACATGATTTAAGAAAGTAATTTAGTAAATGACATCTAACAAATGTAAGCCAATTCATAATATCAGCTTAAATTCAGGGAATTAAAAATTTGTTGCAATGTTAAAGCCACATCACCTGTTGTATTCTGTGATATTTAAGCCATGTTTGCATTAGTTATGACAGGTTCTTTTGAGAGTCTAGAGGGAAAATTTTGCAGCAAATGATCATTCTGGTTAAAACAGTTTTACTTCTGAGTTAATATAAATAAAGCATTGCTTGCTTTTCACATGATCTGTTGCTATGAGTTACTTTAGGTTCCTAGTTAGCTTTTGAAGCATTAGTTTCCATCACAACATAATTTTTATACTTATAACCTGTGCTGTGTATGTTTTTACCTTAGACTTAGCTGAATATTTTTTCTTTTTTAAAAATTTTCTTTTGTTTTTTAATGAAATTCATTGGGGTGACATTGGTGAATAAGATTATATAGCTTTCAGCCCTGGCTGGTGTAGCTCAGTGGATTGAGCGCAGGCTGCGAAGCAAAGCATTGCAGGTTCGATTCCCAGTCAGGGCACATGCCTGGGTTGCAGGCCACAGCCCCCAGCAACCGCACATTGATGCTTCTCTCTCTCTCTCTCTCCCTCCCTTCCCTCTCTAAAAATAAATAAATAAAATCTAAAAAAAAAGATTATACAGCTTTCAAGTGTACATTTCTTTGAGACATGATCTGTATATTGCATTGTGTGCCCACCACCCACTACCCACCTTCCCTTTATTAACCCCCACCCCCTTCCCTCTGGTAATCACCGTACTGTTGTCTGTGTCAATGCGTTTTAGTCTTATATCTCACATGTGAATGAAATCATATGGTTCTTAGATTTTCTGACTGAATTACTTCACTTTGCATATTCTCAGGGTCCATCCATGTTGTCAGAAATGGCAATATTCCATCATTTCTTATGGCTGAGTAGTATTACATTGTCTATATGTACCACATCTTCTTTATACAATCCCCAGTCGAAGGACACTGGCTGTCTCCATGCCTTGGCCACTGTGAATAATGCTGCAATGAAAATAAGGGTGCCTATATCTTTGCAAATGAATGTTTTCAAGTTTTTCTTTTACATGGCACCTAGAAATTCGTGGTGCTCTCTCACTGTCTGGCACGTGTTGCAACTTCTCTCCTTCTCACAGCTTGGTCTTTTCCTGTCTGATCATCCCGACCGCTCAGTGGCTTCCACCCTTTCCAATTCTGCCCAGACCCTCCACCCCAGAGCCAAGTTTCCCAGCTGGGTCTTCTCCCGACACTCATCAGCCCTGAATTTCTTTCTATCCTTGCAGCCCTGGACAGAGGATAACAGACCTGGAGATTTTCAAAGTGTCACGTATCAAGTCACACCAGGCGCATACATGCTTGTCCACATGTTCGCACGCAATGAATCTTTTCATTTTATGAGGAAATTTGTGCTAGCAACTTGGCCCCGTTCCCTTTAGTTTATAGAGAAGGACATAAGCACATAACGATCAGGATTTTGTTTTCAAAGTTACATAGTTACGAGTCGAGGCTGGAACCTTCATCCCTCCATTAAATCAATCTTTTTCAGAGTTAACGATCATCCTGTCATGTGGGATCTTACGGTCATAGCATCGTGTTTTTAGTTTGTTTAATTTTTTGAGATTAAATAAGAATTTTAAATATCTAGCTGAACTGATTATAGTGGGTGTTTAGAAAGTATTCCCTCCCCTCATTTTCACTAACAGGTAATTTATTAGAAGACCTGGCTTTGGTGGTGGGTAAGAAATAATTCATTCTTTGATCTCTGCCTACCTTGTTTTTGGACTCTAACAATGTTATTTAACTTTTTTGTTCCTAAACATAGTTCTTTGTCAGACAAAAATGTACTGTGATTACATAAATTTTCTATTTTAGCTGTTTAATTATACATTTGAAAGCAATATAGGTCATATGTAGCTTCTTTAATTATTTTAAAGTAAACTATAGAATTTTTTAAAGTAATTGGATTTTTTTAAGATGTCCCATATATCTAAGTTAGAGTTTTACTCAGCATTACGGTATTTCTCGTGGCCCTCATTTAAACCCCAGGCTTCCTTTTACCTCCTGAAGCTCCTTCCCCTCTATTTCAGTCTGCACTCAAAGAGTAAGGTGTATTTTAAAAAGTTGCATTTTCTTGCATGCGCAATAATGTTTAAATTACTTACAGGACATTAAGGGACTTTACAGTGTTTCCAGTGTACCAACATCAACTTATGTCAGGTACTCCCTCCATCATGTGGACCATCTCTTTCCGCCCATACCCCTCTAAATTTGGTCACATTGGGGCTCCATGACTAAAAGTAGCCCATGAGAGTGTGTAATGGAAGGCAGTAAGATGAGTAAGATGTAGAATCACAGGGTTTGTAATAATGAAGCAACCAGGACACTAATGTGGCTACATCATTTAGTAACTGTCTCTATAACCCTCACTTGTTTTATGTAAAACCAGGATAATAATATAGTGTATAGCTTCTGTGAGATTAAATGAGATAGCATAATTTAAATTATGTTATAATTTGCTTGGTACATGGAATGCAATAGTGGAAGCTATTTGTAATACAGCAAAGATGAACACAAAGACTTTGATTAGTTTGTTCCTTTTGTCTAAAAAGCTTTTCAATTTACTCTTTTTTTGGCAATATTACATTCATTCTTTTTTTAAGATTTCATTTATGAATTTGTTAGGGAGGGAGAGAGAGAGGGAGAGAAATATTGATATGAAAGAGAAACATCAATCAGTAGCCTCTTGTATGTACCTCACCCAGGGAACAGACTGCAACCCAGGAATGTGCCCTGAACAGAAATCGAACTGGTGACCTTTCATTTTGCTGGATGATGCCTAAACAACTGAGGCACACTAGTCAGGGCTGCATTCATTCTTAAAGATTTATTTATCTCCAATATTCACATTAATATATAATTAATAATGTTTAAATTGTATGTTCTGGCAATTCCACTTATTTCTTAGTTGATATTGTATCCGTTTTTAATACTTTAGGTGGACATTTTAAAAAAATCAGCCATAGAGGTAATGAGTGAAGGGGACTTTTGCAATCACTAGTCTAATATCCTTATTTAATAACCAAGAAAACTGATGTTCAAGCTCATTAAAAACATACTTATTGCAATTCATTGTATAATATCTGCCTCTATAGTTGTCCTGAGTTACTAAAAAGTAGTACATATGTATATCCTGATAACCTGATCAGCTTAATATTCATAATGATTGGCACAGGATGGAACCACAGTGATGGATATTTCTGGAATAAATGAATGTCATGAAACCACTTCTGGCCAGACTTCTGAATTCTAAGTTAGTACTATACTATATTTCCTTTCCTTCCAACTTCATCTTACTCTACAGATTTACTTAACTGAAAAATCTCTCAAAATCTTTTGATCATCCTAGCATGGCTCACATAAATCTGATCCTTGGAAGATCCAGGAACACTCCTGTTTCCATAGTGAATCACTTAACTCACTTTGCGTTTGTAATGGTGCATATTTGGAGGCAGGCCCAGAGGACCCTGGAACTGCAGCCGTAGTATTTTTTCCTGGTAAAGTCGGCCCGGACATGGGGATTTACTGCACCTGACGTGAAAAGGTCCTCTCTTTCGTCTAGCAGTTGATTGTTTCAACTGTGACTCTATAATAATACCTATTTTATTATGATCTTGGCTGTCTGCAGACTACTTTCATGCTTGTTACCTTGATTTGCTCCTTATTAACCCAAGGAGAAGCAGTGAAGTTATTAGGATCCATGTTTTACAGGTGTGGAAACTAAGGTTTGTTTCGAATGCAGATTTCCTTTTCCCCATCCTCGTGTTCTGTCACTGCACAGTTTTGCCTGTCATTGTTCCTTTGCGGCTACCTTAGACCGGTGGTAGAACTATTCTACACCAGTAAACTCTTGTACACTTTTTTTCCACCACTGAGAGAAACCTAATATCCTTTCATGTAATTTCCAGCAAAATTCCAAGAACAGCCAAAGGCTAGAGACCTATCGAGTGTCGATGCTAAAGGCCCCTTCAGTTCCTGAAAATAAATGGCTGGCTAGTTCGGACTGTGGTTTAAAGATGCACACTCTTTATTTAGTAATTAGCACTTGAACTGAGCAATGACCTTCAATGAGTCTTTCATTTCCCTGCTCAGGGAGAGAGACATCAACAAACAGAGATAGAGAAGGCTCCTTTATCAGTTTGTCAGGGTTGGAATCACTCGTTAGATGTATGGCCTTACACAAGTTCTTTATCTTCTCTGTGCCTCAGATGCTTCATCTGTAAGGAAGTGTCAAGTTCAAAGGTTGTGGAAAAGGGTGAACGAAATAACAAATGAGCAGCGCAGCGCTTGCCTCACTGTGAATGCTTAATATTACCTCATCATCATCATCATCATCATTATTCATAACTGTGAAAATTAAAAAGTGCCATCCAATCTGAGTTGATCATTAAAAGTATGATCAGCCAAGAGCTTCAGTGGTGCAATCGGTTAGCGAGTGATACTTACAAAAATATGATCATACTTATATTCATGGAAATAAGAAATTCCTTTTAAAACAAGAAATAAAGGGGCTCAGAATTCCTTTTTTTTTTTTTTTTGTCTATAATTAAGTGATTGTAGTTCATTCTCTTCTCAGAAGAAGCATTTTGTCCATTTTGACCGTGGCAGAGACTGAGCACGTCTCCTCTGGCATTGTTGGCATTGCTTTGGGGGTGTATATCACTCTATGTTGAGAGTGGAATTACAAGAAAGAACCAGATTCTTTCTTGATACTTGCTTTTGGTTCATCCCTTCGGGTTTATGTGTTAATAGTGAAGGGTGGAAATTTGCAGTAAACATTCAGGTTATTTAGATGTAGGTTAACATTGTTTGCCTGTAATATGTTTAAAATTCTAAAGCTGCTTTCTGAGTTATTTTATCATATCTATTGTAAAACTAACAATTATTAATCACTCCCATTTTTCTATTAAAGCAGCTAGGACACAACAAAGCAGAGGATTGATATAGCTTAATATAAATGAGTGATGGAATTGCAAAGCTCTTTCTCCTCAAGATAATGGGAAATATTCTGTGTAGGCAATTGTCAGTAAAAAAGGAAATCTGGCCTCACAAGGTTATCTCATATAAATATTAATATTCCTTATATGGCCAGCACTTCCAGCATTTCATTTTTCAAATGCACTTTTTACAAACATGTAATATTATGGTCCATTACCAACCACTAATGGAGGATTTTATGACTAACTTTTGCACCAAAAATGATTATGTGCTGTGCAAGGACAGATTTGCAAAACAAGATATGGAAGCATTCAAATGGCCACTTATTTTTAGTAGAAGGCTGCCCCGACTGTGGCCCACAGCTCAGATTGCCATCTTGCGGCACCATTGTCTGCAGCCCCAGAAGAGCGTTCGTTGTACTTAAGGAGCGTAAGGGAGACCAATTTGACTAAAATAGGCTCTTTCTCATCATTAGGAAATTTGGGGATGGAAAATAATGACGTCTGTAATAAATACATGGTTTGAAATCATGTTCATCCTCCAAGGTAATTAGCAGTTTATTTCTTACACAAACCAGAAGGTACCAGGTTTTTCTACTGATTTTTTTTTTTTGAGAAAGAGAGAAAATAGTGTATATAATTTGTGAGAGGTCACACTGAGTGAAATGAACACTTAGTTGTGAAATGATGGGAAGCAGTCCATAGCTCATTTCTTCTTTTAAACCCATGAAATTGTTCTTTTAATGCATTTTACAATAGAAATTTCTAGAAAAGTACCTAAGGATCTCATCTTATAATAACATCATAAATTTATCTTATTTTTCTTTGATTTGTTGGCTGTCTGGATCCATCTGAGGTATTTTAAAATTGTCTTCCTCTATTGATGTTGCTACAGTCCATTTCAAACATTCATGTCTGAGGCTAATGATAATGTAACAATGATTCAGTAAAAGATAGAATGTACATATATTTTAAATAGTACTTAGCAAATTTGATTCTTAGTCTAGAATTATACAGAGATAGAAGGTGATAATGTGTAGGTGTTTTTAACTCCTGGTATTCATCTATACTTAAATAAACTTTAAGTATTCATTTTATAACTAACTAATCTCCACTGGAAGCTCTTTCAAACATTGTTTCCATGTTGTTTAAAGTGTAAATGAGGAGGATAAAAAAAACATTCATTGAAATAGATGTGACCTGTCTGAAGCCACAGAGCTAGTACATGTCTGTGCCAAGAATCAAACTTAGATTTTCAGATTTGCCCATGTGTTTCTACTACCCCTTTTAAGAAGTTAATGTTTTATGACAACTGACCTCAGTACATGGTTTAGTATCTTGTCAACACAAAGTACAGTTCACACTTACGGTATTTACATAAAATATAAATGCTAACATGATACCCAATATGTGAAGCTTAATCACAAATAACAATATAATATGGCAAACATTCATTAAATTGCTAATTCTGTCAATATAAATATTTCTGTGACTAGTATTCTTTTTACCTTAAGGAAGCTGCATAATACCAATAATTAATGAAAGGTGAAACCAATTAGTGGTAAGATGCTTTCAGATTTTTATAACTGATTCGGCAATATTCAATGTATTCAGCAGCAGTATTAACAACTTTAATTGGCATTAACCAAGATGAGACTCTGCTGTTTGTCTGACAGAACATTTGCTACATCATAAAAGTGATAAATAAGGTCATATGATTTTGGAGAACTTTAGAAATTTAGTTCCAAAGAGAAAATGTTCTACATGATGGAAGAAAAAAATTAATTTAGATATTTTTCTGAAACAAATGCAACACAAAAGAAAATTAAACACAAAAGCATCGTCACATGGTCTTTGGAGTAAGACAAGGACTTGTGGAATTTAAGAAGGCCTCCCCTACACACAAAGCATCATGCTCTCACTCCTCCTTTCCCATCTTTTCATCTCCTCCTCCATTGCCTGACAGATGTGCATCAGTCTTAGGTACCACATTCTCCTAGAATCCCACCCTGCCAGGCTCCTGAAGGCTGTGGTGAGGACTCTCCAATGTATTCCTTAGTATCCTGTACTTTGCCCAACCTTTGCCACAGTGTGATTAGCAGATGTTACAGTGATTGCCCATGTACCTGGCATTTTCTTCCACTAGACTCTGAACTCCACAAGGAAAGGAGCTGGGTGTCCCATTAACTTAGCCCAAGTGTTTCACGCATAGTGAGTGATCAGCTCGCACTGACAGAAAGGTGAGTAAAGTAAAGCCCTGTGCAATTCTAGACAGCGTATAAACACGGGATGGCTTTTGAGGCCCTTTGCAACTCCTTATTTCACCCATATTACAGATGGGTGAAATACTCACAATGCTAAGACTCACAAAGGCTAAGAGGTAAGAGACTACACATCATAAATGGCAGAATGAGAAAATCAAGCCTATATGCTGTCCTCACTCATTCTTTTTTCAATGCCTTTATGCTGAACATCCTCTACATGCCAGACATTATGTCAGAGCTCAGGATCCAAAGATAAGTAAGTGAAGATCTCCTGAAGCTCTCTGCCTAGTCCAAGGACTAGACTATAAACAATAATTATAATACAAGGTGATAAGGGCTTTGACAGAATAATGTGCTCTTGTGTGGTGGGATTTCCACAGAAGGAATAAACACTGTGCATATTCAGCGGCTCTATTTTACTTTATCTTTAACATTTTTAATATCCTTTTATATCTGAATGGTTAGTATATACCCACTCTAATCAGGAGAAAGTAGGCAAAAGCCTATGCAAATGGATGAAAGTTTAAATATCAAAATACTATTTCTCAATTAATTTTCATGATTGTTCATAGTATACATTAATTAAAATATCCAACAAAAGTCTATATAAAACTTAATTGATGGTAGTTTTAAAACACTTGCTTAGGAAAATCATTGTCATTTATATAACTTAGAATCCTGAGGTAATTCTCAACAGAGAATAATCGCAAACCTATTAACAGGACTAGACAAGCGGAGCACCCAGGGTAGAGGTACAACACGGAATGAAGATGGCTTAACCTGAGTCAGGGACTGACTCCCAAGGCTGTTCTAGAAATCAGCTTGTGCTTGAGTTTGGATCAGAAGTACATCAACTATTTCTTTAATCTTTCAAAGATAAACTAGCTGACTGGATTAAAGGATTTGTCTCACTCTTTTTAGTTTGTAATTTATGATTCAGAGAAAAGAAAATTTCTATGGGAAAGCAGTGGTATTTAATAATGGCAATTAAAACATTTTACTAATGAATGAAAAAGAGGAAAATGTCAATAAATAGCACATCTATAGGCATTACCTAGTAATCACCAAGCCATCCAAAATGAAAAGCTGATAAAGAACAGGCTGTGAACATTCTAGTTTCTTGAAGGACGTTCCATGAGGAAAGGGGCCTTGTCTTACATACCTGTGTAATTCCCATGCTAAGCGGGAGCTCATGGCTGAAAGGCTTCAACCAGTATGAAATGACTCTCTCAACTAAGAACTTTATTATTTAATTTAAAAATAGAATAAACACAAAAAACGTTGAAGAGACTTAAATCAAAATGTGGATAAAATGAAGCTTGGTTGTAAAAGCTAGTTTCAGAAACCTAAGAGCAATCAGTAATCAGTGAGTGAGAGCTAGGATGCCCACTGAGTGTTCAAAAGTAACACCTGTACAAATTGCCAGTCATATAGATAGTCACAAGGATGTAAAGTGCAGCACAGGGAATATAGTCAATGATATTGTAATGACTTTATATGTTAGATATCAAGGTGATCACTTCATAAGTTATTTAAATGTCTAATCACTATAACACTAATGTAATATTGTATGTCAACAGTAATTTAAAAAAAAAAATTTAAGGAAACACCCAGAATGGTACCACATTTTGTCCTAGATGCTATAGCCAGTTTGCTAAGCAGGTTTTAAAACTCCTGATATATCATGCTTAAATGATAAATATTTACATAAGTCATTTTGTTGACAACTCAACATGAGAATATTATCCACACATTTAATAAAAAATAAAATACCTGCTTCCTACTGAAGCAGCCAAACCAGTGAGAATGGGCAGGAGCCAATGAGCGGGCAGTCACCCCTTCCAAGCATCTAAAGAATGCGCGTTCAAAGCATTCCAGGAGCACCTCCCCCACTGGCAACTTTGCTCAGCCCCAGCTCATCCACATCAAACCACACTCTGCAAAAATTAATAGGAAAAAAAAAAGAGAGAGGCTTTTCTGGAATTGTCAAGTTATCCCAAACTGGTAACCCTTTCCATTGTAATCAGGAGAAAAAAAGTCAGTCATAAACCCATTGGGAAAGGGGAGAAAGGTATGTACCCAAAAGTTACTGGAAAAGGAAGTAGAAAGCTGTGCAGAAATAAACACGGTAGCCCACATAGAACTCGCTAGATATTTTCTCCTTCTAGAAACTCTTGATAATTCTTTGGTTAAATCCCCATTGACCACCCTCAATTGAGTGCTCAGGGTTTCCAATGATGAGAATGGAAGAGGAGCTGTTTAATTGTAGATTAAGGCTCCCCCACCTGTGGTTGAGTAATGTGAATTGCAGCAGTAGACAAAAATCTCTGCTCTTACCAGTGTTCACAGACCAACCGATCGCTACATATAATTCAAGCACATCAAGGGACTCATCCCACCCTTGATAACTAAAAGCAGTAAGTCAGCAAAGTGGGCTAACCGTCCTATGTTGGTACCTACAGACATAATAGCTATGTAGCTATATAGATACCTACGGATATCCATCAAGATACACTAGAGCTTCACGTGTACATAGATGACTTGCTCCCAAGTCCTTTACTTTCTGTCAAAATTATCCATGTTTTCCTCAGTAAAGTCACAAAACTTTAGCAATGTTTTAAAAGCTAAAAATGAGGCCCTTGTAACTAAAATTTCTACTGGAATAAGACAAGATAATTATAGTGAAGTCTACTAATTATGTTTAGTATGATTTCACTGTAAATTCTGTTTTTTATATATATTAACAGCTATCTTAAAACATTTTTAATTACTTTTCCACCAGAGAGGCATCATGCTTCAATTTTTTTGGAAAACAATTTTCACCTTCTGGCTTTATTTTCCAAGGAGATTCTAATTTAATGTTTACTTTTCATTTTGATCTTGTGTTAACTTGAGGTCATAATCCTGCTTTTAATAGTCCCTACCTTTCTAAATTATAGATGTAGAAGGATGGAAGGGTATGTTTGCTGCAGAACAAACCCTGGGAATATTTTGGTATTGCTTTTAAGACCAGTCATTTATGTAATATTTTATAAAGTATTCTAAAATAAATGCCTGTAATCATCCCTTGTCATGTTTTCTAGTAAAGGTGAATTTTATTACTAAAGCTACTTGACTCATATTCTTAAGGTGATGCATTCACCTTACTTCATACTTCAGTCCATACTTCATGTGAAAAATGGTTTAAAAGATTGTTTTTATGGGACCAAAACCTAGAAATAAACTTCTCCCCCAAATAGCCGTGTTTCTTTGACATTCTGTTGGGGGAAAATGTATGTCCTTGGGTTTTACTTGCATGACACTATTTTAACACTAAAGCTATGTAATTTTGGTTTGTGTTTGTATGTATATTTATATTAATATATTTCAAACTTGTGGCATTTGCGATTGTTACCATTAATAGGCAGGATAAATATACTCTTAAGTGCCTTGCGTTCCCTGATTATCTACAGAAGATATAATAAGTCAGTGTACACACCTTGCACTGAGAACTTACCTACTTCTCTTGGTCAGTTGACAGACACCGAGAAATAAGACAGAACATATCAGCAAAGTTATGCATAACATTTTGGTGTTGAAACCATGTGGCCTGTTAGTCTATTATGTTTATAATGTGCTGTGCTAGGCGACACATTCCTTACCACTCACACTCACAATGGCATTTGCTATTTTCACTTGATTTTTTAGTTGAAGATATCTCCTGTGTGTGTGTGTGTGTGTGTGTGTGTGTGTGTGTGTGTGTGTGTGTGTTGGGGGGACATGAAGATTATTTGGAAGATACTGTAGGCAGGAGACGAAAATTGGGGACGAAGTGAAATGATAGTCACATTTTAAGTGTTCTAAATACTATCCTTTAAACTTCAAAAGAGTTATTGTATGTGTTCAAAATTGAAAATTAAAATATGAGCATATATGTTTAAATAAGTACTTACTAAACCAAGGCCTATTGAAAAATGCATGCCATACTAAATATAATTAGTCAGGAAACAGTTACACTGAGTAGTTAACTGCATCCTGCACTGTGAGATTGTGGCATTTCTGGTTAAATATTGCATAATCTAACTGTATAAGATACAGAATTTTTAAATCTCTGTAACTTTTATTCAATAGAAGGACTTGCTCCTAATTTGAGTATGGATTCCAATCAGCCATTGCTTTTGTTTGTTTGTTTTTATCAGTGAAAGTTTAATATAAAATTCTTATAGAGAATACAGATGAATAGGTGATAGAGTTTTTGAGATGATTCCGAGCTTTTTGCTCATGTTAAGTACTATAAGTTTATAACTTGGTGACACTCTAATCTCGTTTGTTAAAAGAGCAGTTTGTTCTTTTTCTTTTTCTCAACGAAAGATTTAAGGAAAGAATTCATATTTAAAGAATTTTAAATATACCTACCACCTGCTCTAGGTGCTCCCTTAGAAAGTGTTTTATAAAAACTAGCTTTACTATTTAAGAAATGGAAAATAAGAGGGGAAGGAAGAGGACAGTATTAAAAAAATAAAAAAATTATGGATCCCTATTGTAAGGCAGTTGATTAAAAGAAACTTTTGTCTCAGCAGCTTTTATCTCATATCCCATAAATTAAGTTTAAGGTATGCTAAAAAATAAAGCTTTACTTTGAATTATTAAAATTAATATGATACCCATATTTTTCAGTTTTCCCTGATTTTCAAAATTCTAAGGGGTTTATTGTGAGACAACTTAATCAAATGTTAACATTTTTGGTGTTCTTATTTTCTCACTGATTATTGACACCACATTATGCATCAAAATCAGGTCTCTCTTAAACTGAAAAATTGTAGTATCTTCAAGATTTTTCACGGGTATTTTTCTTAGAAAACATCCTCCCCTATATATTTGTGTGTGTTTCTTGACTTCATATTTGGCCTAGAGTGATCTCTGTTAATTTTCTCATTCAGTTGTCCGAAAGGAGGACTTCAAGCATTTATTTCTTGCAAACTAAGAAAAAGTGAGTCCCACACATAAGAAAATACCAAATTGACCCTACTTATTTCTTTCAGGCAGTTGACTCAAACACGTGCATGCATCACAACCTTCTGCATTGAAATCAGTTTTTATATGAGACCTTTCAACCTCGTAAAAGACATCTAATCTACTGAATGATACATTGTTTGCATCTTGGATTCCAAAACATAGATTAAGTTTGTGAGTCCAGTGTTGGAAGAAAGGTAATTTAAAAAGCATTTCGAATCTGTTTTGAGGAATGCCTTGCTGCAAGGTGGCATAGCCATGTAAACATGATGCCACTATCTTATGGAATGTACAAAAAAGGGTGGTTCTTGTGCCAAATAAACATTCTTCAATTAACGCTTCACAATATGTAGTGTGAACGTTCATAGTCTGTGTTTATCCATCCTGAGGCTGCTACTTTTAATGCCTCAAAAACTGTTGCCTGTGTGTATTCTCCTTCTGGTGAATCTTGGGGGAAAGATCTGATTACAGGCACATTTCCCCCTTGACTCCATCTAATAAACTTAATTAAAACCAAATGAATACAAGAAAGCCTCTTATGATGAACTAAGTTTGTCCTATAAATGGAGGTTACAGAGGGCTGCAAGAACACTAATGGCATAATAAACCCTTTGTATTTGAATATATAATGCTTATTTTGAATTCCGTAATCAGGATACTCCTATATGAAAAGTTTCCTACCCAAAGATGTTTATGGGGAAAAAGTTTTTGAATAGCCATGTTGGCATTCATTTTCTATGTGTAGGGAAATGATGGGTTTTCAAAATAAAATAGACTGTGCTTCCCGCTCTGTCCCTTTTGAAAGATTTACTCACAATGTTTGTTTTGTCTGTGCTACGCTAACCTTAAAAAACTACACATTCCTTTTCATTAATTCTGTTTATTTAAATAAAATAGAACACCTTAGTTTTGAATAGCTATGAATAGCTTTATGTGTAATCCTTCAAAAAGGTTAATGTTCAAGTAACTACGGTTGACCTGGGAACAACATGGGTTTGAATTGCAGGGGGTCCACTTATATGTGGATTCTTTCCAATAAATACAGTTGGCCCTCTATATTAGCAGGTATCACATCTGTGGATTCAACCAACAGCTGATCAAAAACAGTATTTTTGATGCATGATTGAGAGTTTAAGATGTGGAGGGCCGACTGTGTGCATTGTTCTACAACTTGAGCACCCACGGATTTTGATATCCACAGGGGTCCTGGAACCAACCCACTTGCAGACACCAAAGGACAACTGTAGTTAAATTTGGGGGGGGGGTAAAAAGTTACCTGTGGATTTTCAGTGGTGTGGGGTTTGCCGCTCCTACCCCCACATTATTAACTATATAATGGTTCTATTCTTTATATTTATTATATATTTATACATATTATGAAGAAAAAAATGCTTATCCTTGGGATGACTTAAACTATGTTGCTCTTATTTTTTCAGGCATATTCATATTTCCTGGAGCAGCTAAAATTTAGGTGTTTATGCTTTAGTGGACGGGCATGTTTTCTTCATGTTTTAGCAGTGAAGCTGTGTCAGGAATCTTTCTTTTCTGTTGTCTCTCCCTTGAATTATTTCTATTTGCTTATGTTAAATTCACTTTCATGAGTCTATTTAAAATGCCAGTGTTCAAATAGTTGAACAGTTCTTTGATGTTCAGATTTTAGGCCTTGTTTGGTCCTACCTGCATGATTTTTTCCAGTTAAACATTATCCCATTCCCTCTAAGCTGCCTTTTAGGTGGTAGTAGCTGAGGTAGATGTCGGTTCCCGAAGTGTCGGTTCTCGAGGGTTTTCTTTGCTCCAGTCAAAACTAGAAAATACAATGAAAATTCATGTAATGAGTTTTGTATGTGTAAGTAGAAAGCAGTGGGGTTGCATTATTATTTGAAAACAAGGTCAAGCATACTTTTAAAAATTACTGTAATGAATAAAGCCAACATTTATTAACATACATACACTGTACTACCACCACATAGACTTCAGATGAAGACCACTGGGTAAAATTAATAAAGGAAATTGTTTCCTTCATTGTTTAGTGAACAATGTTTTAGAAACATTGATGTTTCTCCTGCAAGAAAACTTGGCCAATAACTTGGACTTGGCTGATAACTTGGCCAGTGAGTCTATATCAAGTAATGACTTAGATGCTCATTGAATTCACAGGTTGTTCCAACATAGCTAGTGAGGTGCCTTCTGAACTGTGAGCAGCTGGAATTCCTCTTGATGTCTATATCACCTCTTAGCCATTTCTAGCATTTTCTTTTTCATTTTTTATGTTCACTGGAGGAGAGAGTCCTTCTAACAGTAACCTTGTTATATTCCCTTTTGTGTTATATATATATGTACATATTACTTAAATCACATGTGAATTAAACCTGTTCTTCAATAAAAATGTTGAAACTAGTATGTCCTTTCTTAATCATTTTTATAGAACTAAACTATTTTTAATACCAAGTAAAGTTAATGAGTAATGGTCTCCTTGGTGTAGATTCTTAACCTAAAACTAAGTGATGCTCTCTGATAACCAGACCTCAAGGCATTAAAAAGTACATATAATTTTTTCTGATCAGAAACATGGTTAGTGTGACCTAAAGCTCCAATTTGTTATTGTGTTTATGAAATTCAGTTCTCTGGCCAATTCTTTCTTTTCCAAGTTATCTTCTCTGAGAGTAATGTGTTGTTACTGCACTTCGGGAGAACTCGAGGGTTTTCTTTGCTCCAGTCAAAACTAGAAAATACAATGAAAATTCATGTAATGAGTTTTGTATGTGTAAGTAGAAAGCAGTGGGGTTGCATTATTATTTGAAAACAAGGTCAAGCATACTTTTAAAAATTACTGTAATGAATAAAGCCAACATTTATTAACATACATACACTGTACTACCACCACATAGACTTCAGATGAAGACCACTGGGTAAAATTAATAAAGTATTTTCTGAAGTTGCTACTAGAGTCTCAAAGGATAAAGAGGCAGTCACAAAATCATTTAAAAGTTTTGTTATAAGCCAAAGAAAATTATAGGAATGGTAGCAAAAAATCTTGAATGTAGGTAAATAGAGGCACGCTCACCTGGGCAAGGGCAGTAGGATTTCTGTTATCCCCCAACTTCATTAAAGGCTGGGAGGCAGGCTAGCAGGCATGGCTTATAAATTTGCTCAGTGGGCGAGTAGCTTAGGGTATGCTAGTTGTTGGTAAATCCCAAGTGGAAGAGGATGTAAGAGCCAGCATAACAGGAAAACAAAGGATGTGAGAGTAACACATTCGAATGTCCTATGTTGTTAAATTCTGCGCTCTTGCTAATTTCATCTTTTTTATTATGTACCATTGTTATTTCTCAAGAATAAGCTGTTCCGTGACTTTTTTCCTTGTCTTCATAGTTTTAAAAATAGTATCTAACACATTTTGTACTTAATCTTAAGGAAAATTTGTAGGGTTTCTTTCAATTCTAATTCAGTGTTTTTCAAGACAGGGCAAACCATTCTGAAGAAAGGAACACGACATTCCAGACGTGTTTGAGATTTGTAAAACCTCTAAAGTACCTGAATCCTAAACAACTGTAGACACAGCTTAGGTAGCTGTCCTGAAAATTAGGGAGTCACACACTCACTCTTTATTCAGAAATTTTATCTCTGTATTGTTCAAGACAGACTTTTCATGGGGAGTTTTGACTATAAGGAGTTAATGAATGAATAAGCATTTTTTATTAAACAAGCTCGACTTTGTTCCATTGCTACTGTTCCTTTGTTGTTATAATGCATGCTTCTAATTCATGCAATACACGACATGTTTTCCTTCTCAAGAAGTAACCCTTACTGAAGTACTTTCATTTCTAAACAATGAAATCTTATTTTAGTGAACAGAAATATATTTTTCCAAATACACTGAAGGTTACCTGAGCCAGAAGGTGAGGGATACTCAAAATAGAAATATCCCCACTATTTACTCACTTAAAAAATAATAAAAATAAAATAAGCTATAAAATTAGGCAAAGGGATACTTTACGATGATAAAAGTTGGATATATGAGGTGTGCAATCACAAATAAACTTCCTTTAAAACTGGTTGTGATTATTCAAGAATCTACCTGATGGATACTTTCTTGTCTAGTGAGAAAGCCCCCAGTCACTACTGCTTTCAGGACAGAAAGACCGGGCTGCATGGAAGAAAACAATAAGTATTATATTTCCCTGACTTGGCCACCCACCTCCTCCTCCTTCCATAAGTAGTAGACGTGGAGTTTTTTTAGGGTCTGTGTGTAAGTAACTGTTTAAAAAAATAGTTCAAGGCCATCTTCTCAAAGTAATCTAAAATGTCTTTCATATTTTTCATTGGTTTGTAAATCTAAAATTTTTGGAAGGGACATGTGAATTGAGATAGTGTTATTATAGTTTGGAAACTATTTGTCTAATTCTTAACAGAATAATAGTGCTCCAAGATTCTGAAAATTCTACTAGCTCTCTTTATTTCTTTTATCCTACTAAACTTTATGTCCTTTAATCAAAAGAAGAAGTTCAGACTTTCTCCTTTACCCTCTGCTCTGTTTCACGTCTTCAGAACCCAACAACTCTGTCACCATATTCCAGATGCACAAAGCCAAGTTTGAAAACAATGAAATCAGCTGTAAATTTTCTACTTAACATGATTTGCTTTAAAAATAGCAGGTGAAATAACCACAAATCAATATGTTACATGAGAATGTTATATTGCATGTATATATCAGTTTTTGTTTCTCTGGGCTTAAAGTTGCAAAATTGACATTCCAGTCTGATGTGGTAGCTTCCTTGAAGTGTTAACTATCCCGTGGGTAGTTGTACAATAAACATGGCAGAGGCAAAAATAGAACCCAGAGGTTTTACGTTTTGGTGTATTTTTTCATCTGTATTTATTTTATACATTAAACTCCCTTATTAGGAGCACTCTTCACTCTTAAAATTAATTTAGACCTCTCAAAAACCCTTTGTCTATGATACACTTGTGCTTACTTTTCTCTGATTTAAGTGCTTATTTGCCAAAGGTTAAAAATGTTAGAAATGTGAATGAAATGGAAATGAAAATAAAAGCCTCCAAACTGATATATTTCTTGTTTTCATAAAATCCTCAGGGGAGATTTGGTCCAAACTTTGATGTTCCATCACTGACCTTATTTCTTGGAATAGACATAATGGTGCATCGCCAAAAGTTCTTTTATCATGTAACTTGAAACTACCACATGTGAGAGAATAGGGTATTTTGTTGATATGTCCTTTGAACATTAAAGTATTTCGTGGCTACTCTCAAAGTCTACCAGATAAAGAAAAAACCTTATCTTTAGGTGATTTTTCAGTTATATAACGAGTCATCAGATCAGAAATAGATGGGCAACAATATGGTTGAGTAACGAACCAATGGAAAAAATGAATGAATGATGCAACTTATAAGCAAAAGCTTTAAAGAAATCATATTAAATAGTGTAGTCCTAAGTTTGATATATTGTAAAATTCAAATAAAAAAGGAAAACATCTCTAGGCCATCAATTATTCAGCTATGCCAAAGTTACTCAGCTGTTTCAAATCATTTTAACTTTCCCACTTCTGCAATGCTATACAAAAGGGAATTCAAGTAAGGAACAAGACACATGGAGAAAAGTATTGATTTCAACCCTACTCATAAAATTCCCAAATTGAAACCTCTAGAGATTCTCAGCAGTTGGGAAACATTTCAGCAAATTATGGTACATTCCCAAGGTGAAATTTTATACAGGTACTTAAATTATTAATTAGACAAATTGTAGCATGCAGTGAAGAAAAGAACATGAGCTTTGAGATTGGACAGACCTATGTTCCCTTACCTCTGTCATGTCAGAAATGTTCAGAATACAAAGAGATTCCTAGGAAGAATCCTTGTACCCTCTCAGAAGTTCTTTATAGGATCTCCTGGCATGATGTAGACTGCCTATGTTGTTGGGTAGTGAGATCCAGATTCCAATGTGTCTTCTCAGAGAGACCAAATGCATTTTGAGAGGTGGTCTGACAAAACAGTTAAGAGATGAACTTGGAATCAGATAGGCCAGGATCAAATTTTAGCCGTTTACTTCTGGCATCATAATTGGGTACATTATATAACTGTCTTTGAAGCTCAGATTGCTTGCCAATAAACTTCAAATAAAGATGCATACTTAACCTCACAGGATCATTGTGATGGCATAATGATATGACATATACCAGCATATTGAATACACAGGGATTAGGTGTTGAACATGGTAATTATTTGTTTTATTATTGTTTGGTCATTACACTAACTAATCAGTAACCCCTTCTCAAAAGAATTTTAGTTATCTATTTTTACCTAAATAATTAGTTCCCAGTATAACATTTAAGACCCTCTAAAATTGTGCTCCAGTCTAACTGCCTGGCCATTTTTTCTGAATAACTGTCCTTGAATAATCCAACATTCTCCCACTTCCTCCAGGGCACTTTCCAACCATTGCACAAAGGTTTAAGCATTTCCTACTTCTCTCCCCCAAACCAGATGTCTTTCTCTCTCTACCTTTGCTTTTTCTGACAGTCTGTCTGTTCCTTCAAGGCCCACCTGAAACGGAGCTTCCTGCTATAAGCCATTTATTTATAGACGTGCTCAATATTTATTGTGTCTCTCCTCTTTGTTTCCTTAGCACTTCATTTTTAATAGGGTGCTTCATATTTTTCATGTGTTATAATTTCATTTGTGCCTGACTCTTCCACATATATTAAGCTGTTTGAGGAAAGAGGACATTTCTCATTTCATTAATCTTTTTAGCAACTTGGTTACCTGTACACAGTAGACCCCTAGATATATATATGTCAAATTAAATACAATAGTGACTGAAAGCTCTGGAAATAACATGTCACTCTTCTTGACAGGTCTGTGTCTTTGAAGTGCCCATTTTCCAAATTTTTACTTATCACATTTTTTATTTGTAATGAATTTGGTTCTAAAAAGGCAATTACCTATTAGAATACTTGACTCCACTTTTTCCCCCGCTCTCACTTCATTTTAACTAATTGGACAGATATAAGACTTATGGATATAATTATGTGGGTATAATATTTTTTTTTTGCCTAGGCTAGTTCATGGACATTGTCTTTATATAATTTACAAGCTCTATCCTTGGCTTGCTTACAACAGTGCGTATAATATTTTGGGAAATTTCTACCACTTAAAGATATGGAATGACATCTTCATTGATTAAGATAGTATAGTTGGAAGATTTGTAGATCCTCTGAAGAGAAAATAGACTCAAGATTTCAAACATGGTATTTTATCATTCTATCTTTGAAAAAGAAGATTAAACTAATTTAACTACACAGGTGGGAAGATTGGGGAAGGAAAAGACCAAACTTTGACCTAATGTGAATGTCAGCTCATCTTGAAAGAGTTTCTAATTTTATTCTGATTAAATTAGTTTCTGTAACAGCAACTGGTAAGTAATACCTGCGAGGCCTCCAAAGACAAAAGCATCTTGCATAGTAGATTCCTGATTTCTTTACATCTTTAAAAATCCAAGAACCATTTTTTACCCTTGGAGTAACTGAAAAGATCAAAGCACTGTATATATATTTGTGTGTATAAATGTATTTGTGTAAATTATAATTACATGCAGTTTTTCCCCCCAAAGAATCTGTACCCAGATTAATGACCTGTTGCTTCTTAACCTAGAGAATTTGGCTAAACTGTTGGATGAAACATTCTAAAATGTCTAGTGATATCCACTTTCTGACAAGGAGTCAGTATATGTGCTAATCCAATCAAATGATCAAATGTTTGTTCATAATCTTACTATTTTAAGTATTATGATTACTTTCTCTTGGTATTTCATTTTGAATGTATATTATTAAGATCCAATTCTGATAGAATTTGTCAAAAAAATAGAGTTTGACAAAAAAAATCAAATTTAAAAAACTATAAAGGTCAGAGTTGATTTTCAAAAATCTTTAATCCTGGTCAGAGGCAGTGGTGACCTTAAGCTTTAAAGATAAATCTATCAGTATTTTGCAAGTTATTATAATAGCCAATTCTCTTTTATCGGAAATAGAGAAGAAAGTATTTAAATATTCCATATTCCTCTTTAAATAGAAAAGAGACAAATTAACTCGTATGTGATCCTAACTTGGAAGCATTATTTGACTTAGGAAGTCTCTAGAATATGTGTGAAGAATCTGTCTTACGAGTGCTTCCTCCGTTTCACCCCAATTTCTTCTCTAACTCCGCCTTCCCACCGTCTCATGTTCATCTGTATGTAACAAAACTGAATTTTCACCCCTTCCTGAATTCATGGTTTTGTTGGTTTTTACCTTGCCAAGTTCCAAACCATTTTTAAATATGTAAAATTGTACTATTTCCTCATGAAGACTGATCATACTCATGTACCCTTATAAATGAAATATGCACATAAGCAAACAACTAATATAAATAAATGCTGCCTTTGTGATTAAAAACTCAATTATTAGGCTTTAAAATCCTGTATTAAAGAACAATTAAATATTATTCCTTAAGCTAGTTTATTGGTAATTATACAGAGTAAAACAAAAATTTAATGAACTTAATACATTTTAAAATTTGTATAGTGGCTTTCTTAACACCTAGCCCAAAGAAATTTTTTTAAAAAGCTATTAGTATCACAAAAGTTCACATGTAATTTCTTAACAAAAGATTTAAAATATTGCAAAATATTTTGTCTTGTTAGTACTTAAAAAGAGTCGAGTTAATATTAATGGACTCAATTTTATAAAAACAAAGTACATCCTCAAATAGATATGGAATATTTGCCTATTTTAGACCATTTTTTCTCAGTCTGTCAGCTCAAAGCTAGATTCAAAACCATTCTTAGTTCTTGAAGAAGAAAGAGGGCCAGCATACATTTTTAGAATTAAAAAAAATCTAAATCCATATCAGATGACATCAATATGGCATTTTTCTATAAATTTTTCATAGCCTATGTTGCATAAAATATATATTAAAATATTTATAACTGAAAGACCAAAGAAACTGTGAGAAAAGAAAATGGATAAAAACTTTACCCAACTTTGATAATAACTACATTTAAGTGAGGAACTAACTTATTTCCCTGAAATTTTAAAAGGTACTCCTCATGTTAGTGACTACTTCATTATTGATTAAATCATATTTCCATCTATTCCAGACTATTTTTCTATAGCCTTTGCATCCAGTTACTGACACACACAACTCAGTCACACATTGACCAAGTGAATGAAATTAACCAGCTTTATATGAATTTAATATGTAATGGAGAATTGCAACTTACTATTTGATCATCACCTGTCTGTCATTCAGTATAAGCTTGAAAGTGTACTTTACTATTTAGTTTTTCACTCTTTTAGTTAGAGGTACTATACATCAGGAAGTTCCTGATTGATGATCCGACGTAACTGAAATGGCCACACATTTCATACAATGGCTACATAATGAAAATAACCTGTTTGTGGATATGGACGACAGTATGGTGATTGCTGGGGCGTGTATAAGAGGACTAAATGGTAATAGGAAGAAATACAATAAAGATTACATTTAAAAAAAGAGCTTGTTTACTTGTATATTGATTAATTTAAGAAGCAAAAACAAAGTATATTTGCGATGTGTTTGTGTGTTCATTTTCCCAAGGTGACTATCTTTTTGGTGGTTTTAATGAAGAAAAAATGATGCTTTTGAAGCGATATTGAAATTTAAATACCAAGCATACATTTATTCTCTGGGTTTTTCGTTGCTTTAAGTTTATGTGATTTTGATGAGAGGCTCTTACATCAAGGATTGGTTGTGTCAGTTTTTGTTTTGGTGAGTCTGCACCCGTGCCCTATTTGTAGTTAGATGCTTCCAGGTTAGAACAAAAGTGGCCGCTGCTCTTAGGTTTCTTTTCTTCCAGTGCCAGGATCAGCTCCCTGCAAGACTGCATGTGGAACATTCTTGATCTGAGTTTGTTTCTCCCAGGACTCTGGCTCCCTGGGGATTTGCCTGCTTAGCTTGAAGGAGATATTCCATCCTGCTTTCTTTCGGATAGAATTTCTCTTCCATTTTATCCAAATAGAGGATTATACTAGCTAAACATGATTAAACTTGAGATATGAGTAGGTACATTTCTGGTATCTGGTTGAGTTACAGGTTCTTATGGTCCCCCAGTGTTTCTGCATGTAACATAGTGTTTTAATGCATCCATCTTTAAATAGCTACCACTCCTTGGAAAAAAGTTTTTGGAGAACCCTAACCAAGTTGTTTGAAAGAAACAGGCATTTAAGTGCTTAATTCGATTAGCAACTCATAAAGTCTGTACTGATGAGGATGCAAATAGCCTTTATAAGCATTAATTTCATGAAATGAACATTTTGTAAAAGTGAGTGTGGAGTTTGTAGTTCCTTAGGCAAATCTTCACTGTCGATTGAATTTACTTAAAGAGCTTTTCTGGTCACCTTTGAACCTCAATGATTTCTCCAGATGTACAGAAGTGAACAATGTAAAAATCTTGCTGTTTCAGCAGAACTGATTCCAGCTGGCTGGGAACTGGATCTGCAAGTCATTGGTTACAGCTGTGTTTCGATTTATATGTGATGGTTGAAAAAATAAATTACCCGATTAGATGGCTAGAAAGAGGACTCTTTGTTTAGCCCTTGTGTGGGGACTGAAAGTGTTTATGGTGCTGTTTTCTACACAGTCTTTGCAAAGTAAGCTGGACAAATAGATTTATTCAATGCTCCTAAGAAATGTTGCATATTCAGCTTTAATTCTTTGCTAAAGAAACATTTTTTTAAAAATAATGCTGTCATCTAGCAAATGTTTTAAAGGTCTAGCATTTAAGAGAAGCAGTAAGTTTTCTATCCTACTGAGCAATGTGTTTAGTAGTAGAAAAGCCGTTTTCTTTTGTTTAATGTGTAGTTTAAAACATGTCTTTGTCAGGCATAGGAATGGAAATATGTTTCCCTTAAATTCAAAGCTTCATAATAGCAAAGTATCCGAACAAAAATTCCAATTTAACCATTTTCTTTAATGAATTGTGGCTCATGGCACATAAGAGAAAATGAATTAATTATATTGCTAAATAAAGAAGTATAATTAAGCATTACTACAGAAAAATTGGCAGGCCTGTGGGACTGTTAGGCTATGAGAGTTTTGAATTTGTGAATATTTTCAGTGTTATCTAAGAAAAGTTTACAGATAGAGTAAGAAGAGCATGTAGCTTTTCAGGTTAGCAAAAGTCAAAATGCTAGTAAGACTTGGAGGTTTAGAGTAGAAAGTCTTACAAACTACCCACCCAAGAGGATTAATATACCACTGTAATATTGTATGATGGTTTGTGCTTTGTTCTTGTATTAAATTGGTTCCCGAGCTAACTTAAATTGAGTTCTTCAGTTTCTTTAAGTTATGAAGCTGACAGGACCAGCGGACTGTTTGCAGCTCAAACTGTCCCATTAAACCATTTTAAAAAAATGAATGAGTAAGGTGGCTGTGGAAAGGAAAGCTACAATGATGTGTTTTCTCTTTATTTTCTCAAGTAAACACAGATTTTCTAAATGAATTCAACATTTTATGAAAGTTTTTTTCTAATGCTTTGCAAAATGTTGAAAATGGACAAAATTCTCAAGTGAACTTGAGAATGGGCTGAACACTTGATCAGGTATTACAGTGTCCACCAAGTTCCATTATCAATTCATTGATGAGGGAAATACCCAGAGATGTATCCTTTGTACACATAAAAATAGTCAATTCTTTATCAGTTTCTTTTCTTGAGCTGAGATATGAAGTGTGGATTGGAGTAACGCAGAATGAATAACCATAATGTATCCAAAAGAAACAAAGGTGAGATTGATCTGTCTTCAATTGGCAGACAGTTTTACTGTGTCAGGCTATTTCCTTGATCAATGAAAGTATACCCTCTAACCTTTAACAAATCAATACATTTGATTGGAAAGAATGAGAACAAAACATGAGGATGCCGGATACACTTGAACCTTCATGGTTCAGACATATTTAAACGATGCTGATAACACTTAGAAGCATTTTCCCCTACTCCCATAGAACGGAAGTTTTTTTAACCTACATTGAAAGCCTAGGTAACAAAGTTTGAGACAGTGCTATAGTGACATCCTTCATAAAACAGCATGTTCTCCAAGTTGAACTTGTCTCGTAGTATTTGTACTTCTAAGAGTGTATTAACCATGATATTAACCATGATACAGTTGATAGCACTGAGCATAGAGATAGCACAGTGAAAATTCAATCTTGAACATGTATGATTGCATTATATTAAGTTTCAAAAATATACATAATTTTAATAGGAAGGAAATAACAGTATCTATAAATAAAGAATACTTTTTTAATCTAAGCTAATTTAATCTACTATTTATGTTCCATTCCTACCTACTGTGATCAATGAATAAAGTATTTTCTTTTCTTTAAATCAAAAGGCCCTACAAAATTAGCACATTTTTCCTTAGTGAAGAAAACTCTAAAACTCTAGAACAAAATTGATTATGAGCGATCAGAATAATAACTTCATTAATGACTTTATTCCACCTAAATTAAGCAGCACTCAAAATGAATGTTTTTAAAAACCAACAAAGATATTTTTAAAGATTTTAGTAGTTGATAGAGATTTCCATACTCTTGATTCACCTGAATTTGTGTGTGTTTGTGTATATATATATATACACACACACATATATATGTTTTTATATTTATATATAATATAAATATATATTTTTATGTTTATATAGGCTAATTGTCTTACAAATAATTTTTCCAACAAAGCTATGAGTTCTTCTCCTTAATGCATGTACCATAACAGTGTATACACATTTTTCTGACTCTCAGAAAATGACTGCTTTCCCAGCTCTAAATGAAAATACACAATGGGGCAAAAGTAGATTTATAGTTGTGAGTACATGAAACACAGAGTTTGCTCTTGCATTATTTATTAATTATTGTATCATTTTCCATACAACCAAAATATACTTTTGCCCCACCCTATATATTATATAATTTCAAATAAATGAACTTTTACATGTAAATAGAGTAATCTGTAGAAAAGATCTATAGATTATGCAGCAAATCTGAAATTGCACATTTCTGAGATTCAGTTATAGGTGAGATATCTCAGGGGCATAGAAATAGCACATCCCATTAGTCTTTCTGGGGACAAATACTACAGGACAGTACTGTGAGGAATAAATGAGACAAGTATATATACGAATACTGTATCTAACCAGTAAATCGGAATGACCAACATGTGTTTGCAATTTTACTCCCCCTCATTGTACAAAATTTTAGGCTGAATCAGGCCTTGGTGATTTACCTAGTCATTCCTCCTAATTTTAATGGTAAGAAAACTAAGTTCCTGAGAGTTAAATGACTTATCCAAGACCATAAACTATTATTTACCCAGTGGCACTAGAACCAGTTTCCTGATTCCTAGATCAGTTCCCTTACCACTTTCAAACTTTCTTTCAAAGTGTCATTTATAAAATGTAAGGAAAATAGTACTCTTTTATAGTTGTTAGCTAAAGCATGCATTATTGCTGCCCCATTGCCATAGTATTCAAGCTTAAGCATGGCAGTAATTTTGAAGTCATTTGCTACCACTTAAAATTTTCCACTATTCCCCATCTTAAAAAGACAAGGTTAATTCTTTTCTCTCTCATCTATTGGAAGCACAGTAACACAGCAGAAACATCCTTTTGCTATATATATCTCCTGATAACTTTTGATAAATACTTTTCCAGATTTAAATATAATTTGATAATGACATAATTTTTTGCCATCCCCACATCAGCCCTCATCATCATTTCCTGCCATTTTCCTGAAAGAGAAACACTTCACCAGCGTCCTCGAAACCCATTTGTTCATGAGTACAGCTGAACTACAGTGACTATTGTGGCTCTCCCCTCAACAGCCCCCTCAAGTTCACATTGTTGCTCTAATTCCTCCTGTCTCAGACTTGCTTTTCTCAAATCTCCTCTTGCTGGCGTGGCTTTGAATGTGGTCCCCTTGTGGATATTGATGACAGATTGGATTGCAAGTGGATTTCACACTTGGGGGATATGGAGCAGAGCAGAGTGGGGAGAGAGGAAGGGGAAAGGAAAAAGGGAGGCAGACTGGGAAAAACAGAGAAGGATTGCTAGAGTGAGTTATAGTCATATCCATTTCCTAAAGAGTAGAGTGAACATTAGATTTCACATGCCAGAGTTTAAAGTGTTAACCCTGAAAGGAAGAGAAATGTATAATATTATCTCCCATGTTAATTGGGATGCTCTGCACTTAATTATCAAAAAAGAGAGAGAGGAAAACCCAATTTCAGGATGACCAATACTCCTTTTGCATCCCAGTCAAACACTGGTCTGAGTTAAACACTGAGTCACCCCCTAGTCCAAATACGAAAATTCTAAAAGAAAGTATGCGTCAGATATTTTTCCTTATTAAAAACCAGTTGCATCTTTGTAGAAATTTTGAAGCAATAGCATATATATATATATATATATTAGCAAACTTATATATGTATATATGTTTATTTTCATTTCATTTAAGGTAATTAGTTCCAGAATCTGATTGGTAAGTCAAAATTATCATAACAAAGTCTACACACACACACACACACCTGTTTTTTCTCAGTGTTTTATTTAATAGAAAATTCCCAACAGATCTTCCTAGGTCATCGATATCTGATTTTTGTCTCCCCTGTACTTTAATTATTATTTAAAAAAAGAAAAAATCTAACCCTAGTTGTGGCCAATCTTAACTGCTATTCCTTCCTTGTGTTGATGAGATTTTTGAAAGTGCTCTTTCTCTCACTTTTTGCTACTTAGACTACTATTACATCCCTTTATTGAAAACAGAAACATGTGATCTGTGTTGTTTGACATCAAAAAAGATTGTGACTGTCACTTCTGGAAACAATAGTCATGTAAAGAATCTCCCAGCGCTGGCTGGTGTGGCTCAGTGGGTTGAGTGCTAGCCTGTGTACCTAAAGGTGGCTGGTTTGATTGCCAGTCAGGACACATGCCCAGGTTGAGCACCTGGTCCCCAGTTGGGGGTGTGCAAGAGGCAACCCATCGATGTATCTCTTGCACATTGCTGTTTCTCTACCCTTTCTTCCTCCCTTACCCTCTCTCTAAAAGTAAATAAATAAAATCTCTGAGATTTATCCAGAGACTTTAGATCGAGTATTGTGTGTGTGTGTGTGTGTCTTCTGATGTTTTTTTTAACTACCTTAAAGTGAATTACTGTATAACACATCCCCTTAAATAGTTTTGGTTATGTCAAAACTAGTAAATAAAACCACTACATTCTCTTCAGTCAAATGAAATCTCTTATTTTAGATCTTCAAATAAATCAATGTAGGTTCATTCTCTTAAAATAGACTGGAATGAAAGTTTTGGGACTCCAAAGATCAATTATGCTATAAACTTTTCAGAAAAACAGTTGAGTCAGCACTGTCCAGTAAACTTTATAGAAGGTTGGAAATATTTTATAGCTGCATTGTCCAAAATGGCAACTGCCAGCCATATGTCCTATTATATATTTGAAATAGGGCTAGAGCAACAGAGAAACCGAATATTGTTTTATGAATGAATGAAGATGTCTTTATTTTTATTGAATTTATTGGGGTGACATTGGTTGATAAAATTATACAGGTTTCAGGTGTATAGTTCTATGGTACATTACCTGCATATTGTCTTGTGTGTTCACTGCCCCGGGTCAAGTCTCCTCCCATCATTATTAACACCCCCTTTATCTTCTCTCATCTCCCCACACCCCCATTCCCTCTGAGAATCACCATACTGTTGTATGTGTCTGTAACTTTTTTTAATTTTAATAGCTACATGTGGTTTGCTCTAACTTATTGGAGAGTGTATTTTAAGTAAAGCGAAGAAGATATCATGCAAGTAATATAAACAATATGTTCTGCACACCCATAAATTTTGAGTCAAAGTTTGAACTGTGCATTATTTTTGTCCTTCCTCTCCCTTACCCTAAACCACTCTTTTAAACATGATTCCCATAATAAAACTGATTTCAAATAGTTTATAATGAATAGCTTTAGTAATAAGATAGAAGATGGGTTGTATTACAGTATTTCAGAGTAGTTATTGCTTCCTTTAGCTCAATATATCATTTAATACACATTCAGATACACCTTAGTTATTTTTTAAGTTAACAGAACAAAATTCATATAACATAAAAAAATTGATTTACCAAGACCATATACATGTTGCATTGCTTAAATTGAGTGTAAAACAGAGAGAAATGTTTACTTTGTAAATATTTTGACCATAATCAGAATCTTATTTAGGGATGTTTTAATACTGATGATTAGAAGTTTAGAATCAGAAGAGACCTTAAACCCATATCTGTGACAGTGGTAATTGAACTGATTGATTACAACATCTTCTTTCAGATAATATTGATTATGCAGAAAGTCTACAGAGCTGAGGTATCAGCAGGCAGTTTGTTGTAAGCGCATGTTCAATTATTAAAATAGTCGACATTTTATGTCTGATAGCCATAGTGAGGTCACGACATAAATTTATCCAGAGAATTGTGGGCAACTGTCTAGAAAAAAAATAGCATAAATGACACAGGTGCTGGGAAGCTGAAAACAAAACAAGAGGTGAATCTCTGAGCAGAGACTTTAAGAGATGGCAGGTAGATTTAGAAGCAGAAAAGGAAGTCAGCAGGCATCTCACTGCTACAGATAATATGGATTTAAAGCTATGCTGTGTATGCATTAATTTCTGTCATAACTTTTCATTAAATTCTCAACTTGAACACTATTCCTGAGTCTCCAGTTTCTGCACTTTAATTTCAGATTTTATTTGTTGCTTCAGTGCTCAGTGATTTTTTTCTGTTTACTCTGATTTTTATTTCCCCTTCTCATTCCTCTCCCTCTTCCCATTTCTGCATTTCCTTTTCTTTTTCTCCTATTTCTTTCTTCCTGCTTTCTCTTTCATGAGATCATCTACTTAATTTCATGTTTCCTTCAGGTTCCCACTTCTTTTTTATTTGGGTTTCCAGGTTTTGCACTTGAGTTTTTCTTTCTTTTTTCTCTTCTTTTTCCTTTCAAATCAGAAGCCTGTAGGAGGTTACTTTAGACATACATGTTTGCCTGCAGATGCTCCTTTCTCTTTATGGACTGTGTGATCTTTTCTTTCGGGCCTCTGCGAATGGTTGTCCTTCACGTTGGTTGCCACAGATCTGTTGCCAAGCTGCTACCTTAGTTGGTCCTGCCGTGCTGCAGTGCATGCTGGGATCTGTCTGTGTGAGTAAACTGAAATTTCAACAGCACCAGGCAGCATTCGAGTTGGCTTGAGGTTTGCTGTACTTCTCTTTTGTATGTATTTCTTGTATGCTGCAGAGTCACCAGTGGCTAACTCTGTCTCATAAGTAATTCAGGAATATTGCTCATGTAAAACGGACAGGTGGGCAGTTTACCACATTCTGTCATTACAGGGAAAAATTGAAGAACAAAGGAACTGGATAGATACCTATATGCTGCCTTTTGTGTTGTGAAACACCGAACACAAACATAACTGTGTTCAGTCAAATATTTTCCTTTCTTTTATAATAATGCATATGGATTATTTTTACATACGCACACAAGTCCACATTTTATGTAAACATGTATTCAGTCTTTAGTATTTGTAGCCTGCAAATATTTCTTAATCTCAAAGATTTTTACATATTCAACAACACGGCTGTTTGATGTATTTTTTAAAATGCTTAAATAAAAAAATAATAATAAATACTACTATCCTGTTGGTTGATTTCATTCCAGGAACTTAAGATTTCAACACAGTTTAAATCATATTGATGATTCAGATGCTGGCAGAGCTTATAATTCTTGTGAAATGAGAACATGGCTAATAAAAATATTAAGCAATTATTTTTATTAAAATCATAGTTTCATTATTAAAAAGAAACAATGAATGTATAGAGATCAGTATCACTCTTGTGTCTCTTGGGGAGTTTGGGGGTTTCATATAGAAGTGAAAAGACCCCTTTTGCCCTTTCGACAGTGGGGGGGATGGAGGGAGGGAGGAAGAAGGCATAGAATAAAGTCTAGGACTGTAAAGAATTGCTGGCATTATTTCTCTTCCTCTCGTGTGTGAGTCTGGCTGCCTGCTCCCTGGGATGGTGAATCCAGGATGAGACTGGGTCGGAGCCTGTTTCCACAGCTGCATTTGGAGCTCTGTCTTATTGATTAGGGGAAAAGGGGTGGGGATCAGAGTGTGAGGTGAGGGGAGGACCAACTGACTACTGGCTCATGGAAGCACAAGATATTTTCTTCCGGAAAGATGTCAAACAACTGAGACATAGCCGCAGAGGAAGTAGAACGGTGGAAAAATGAGACTGTGGGAGAAATGAAGGCATTTCTGATGAAAGCCTTGAGGCTTTTTCTTTTCACTCCTTTGCTTTCTTTCAGTTCTTTCTTTCTTTCTTTTTTTTTTTTTCCTTCCATCATCTGACATGCAGAGGCTAGAGTGACAGCGTCATGCAAATGCTGCAGTCCCGCAGGTCTGGGAGAGGGTGAATGCTAGACTGTGAGTTAATGTTAATGATGAGTGCAGTGAAAATACCAGCCGCTGCCACCCCCTGCACACAGAGCGCTCTGAGTCAGCATCAGATGCTTTGCCTCGCCTCTCGCTGGGTGTCTGTATGCCTGTGCGCGCGCCTGCTCGCTCGGGCACCCGTGTCTAGCCGAGGGGAGGGGGTGGCGTGTGAGTGCGTGGAGGGTAAAAGCCAGTCAGTCAGTGAGAAGCAAAGGTACGTTGGAGAGCAACTAAAATCTGACTGATTTCCATCTTTGGAGCATCAGATGTATTCCCTAAGGAGGATGGGTCTCCGTGATGGGGGTGGTATAATTATGTTAATGTCATATTTATGGAGGGGTGAGATTTTTCATTCTAATAATTGGTTGAATGCTATGGTCAAAAATTGTAAAGCCATATTCAGTTTTAAGGAAAAGCATGGACTTAGAATTAAGAACTGTTATTTTTTGCTTTTTGTGAGTGCTGCTTTTTTTGTTTGATTAAAAAAAAAACTATTTACTATTTTAAGCCATAACTGATTCAGTATGGAAAAATCAAATGATAAACAGAAAGAGATCTTATATAATGATGCATTGCATCATGGAGCAGAATATTTAAAGTCTTACAAGGCAAAGTAAAGATCTGGACAGGGGGTGGGGGGGTGGTTGGAAAGGGGTGTGGTACTAGGGTGGAGGAGGGGGGCAGTTAGCAAATATTTTGTTCAGCATAGCTTTCCTTGCAGCTTACTTGGAAATGGATGATTCACCTGTTCTACAGGAAAACATTCTAATTATTTCCATGTTTTTTTTTCCCTCCTCTTTTCCCTTTTAAGATCAACCACTTCAGAAGAACCAGATTCCACTTCTGTGGCCAGGACTTTTATGTTATGGCTGGTCCGATTGTTTTACCCTGCGTTCTATGCTACTAAACCTTGGATCATTCCTAAAGTACAAATTCTGTTCTCCAACCACAAACAAGGCTAAAAGATCGGAGGAAATTCAGTGAATATACAGGATTGGGATTGTGCATTTTTCAAAAGTACTGAGCTTTCTAATGCAACTATATATATAAGAAATAGAATCATTTTTTTTCTTATGTTGCTAGCATTTTAAGTTACATGTTTATTAAGTGGCATTGCTCATATAGCTACAGAGTATGCATGGAAATATTTGCTGTCTGAATAGTTTGGAGACTCAAAGAGAAAACTCAAGCTTCAGAGGTATTAAATTGTGACATGCAAAAAAAGTTTTTGTTTTATTCTTAACTGCAACAGTATATATTGAAATCAGATTTAAAGTATTATGTGTCCTGGGCCCACCTTAACAGATGTGCTGTATAGAAGTCTGATGGGAAGCAAAATTTCAATCAGGGTCCCATTACTGGGATATAATCCTTTTTTAATGTAATAGAGCTATGGTGTTGCTGTACAAATCTGCTAGAAACAGATTTTAACCCATTTGTAGTTTCTTTCTTTGGATCTAATGGAATGACTCTTAACTGTTCATTGTTTGTATTGTTTCTCATATTCCTCATTATTTTAAGGTTTGTAATTGGTTACCGTCGTGAATATTCAGCTCATCCTAACTTTTATATATCATATATATACATATACATCTATTTCTACGTATATATTTTAATTAGTATTTAGAGGGAAAACTTTAACGGAACCCATCTGTAATTTGTAAGCTAGCCTTATAACTAAAGAAGAAGAATTCTACCGCATCAAACCAGACTTTTCCTAGTCCCTGAGACCCTAACTTGTGAGGTATTTTAGTAACATCACAAGTCAGGCTCTTGGGACCTAGGCGGAGGGGAACCAGCAGCTTTGGACCTTATTGATTGTCTGCAGTTACCACCAGAACAAAAGAACATGCATAGATTCTGCCTAGGAGAAAAAGAACAATGCTCTTCTTTATAAACAGCAATGTTTTCACCAGGACCCACCCCCAAAAATACTATTTTCAGAAACTGTACCCTAAGGTGATTACAGAGTTTCACTGCATCGCATTTATATAATATTACAATGACCATATAAAAGCAATATATCTGTGTAAGAAGCAATATTAAAATACAAGTGTTTTTAAAGTGCTTCTTTTGGTGTATTTAAGGTGGCTGGTCTAAGAGAATATTTCCTTATTTACTAATGAAGAAAGTGGCTTATATTTTTTATAACTTTTTCATATGCATAGAATATGTACATTAGCTGCTGATATAAATCCTATGTCTCCACGTAACTATGGCTCAGAATTTGCAATATATAGCTATAATCATGCTTGAGGCCTAGAAATAAAATGATTTACAATCCTCTTTATTGACCCTATTAGATTTTACTGCTGATTTTAGAAGAATGCTTCTTTATATTTAGTTTTTATGGCCAGAGTTTCCCTTAATTTTTTTTAAACCAGTCAAAATACCTTATCTATCTTATTATATTAGGACATTCTTTTGTTATGAGTTTGATTGAGAACTTATAATAATAATTAGCCAAAATATGGTAACTTTCAGTTTTTATATCTTAGTTTGAATATACTATGGACCTATGTGAGATAAACCCTAAATAGCACCTATAAAGTCAGACTGCTCCAGTTCATCTATCAGCTGAATCTGAAATGCAGTTTTAGTTTTATGAGAATTTTAGTTTTATAAGAGGTAACTATTCCAACTATAACTAGTGTGCCATGTTTGAACATTATTAACCATGACCACATCAAATGTGTATTTTTTGGAAGTAGAATTAATATATTACATCTGTTTAAAAATTTTACCAAAATGTTACAGTTATTAAGATTCAAAATAAAGATGACAGACTTTCCATTACAGAAGAAAGAAAGCAATTTCATTCTTTTAACTCTAATGCTTTACATGAGTACTATAAATTTGTCTTCTGCATTGTTAAAGTAAATTTATGAATGTACTTTAGAATACTGTATGAAGTCTTTGTTCATCTTTTTATTGAATTTGTTACAGTTACTTATGGTTTGAAATATCACAGAATACAAATTACCCATGAGTTATATTTCTTTAAAAATTGAAATTGCAATATGGCAAACATACGCCTCATCCATACAGGATACATAGAACATGTTTAAGCATGTACTCACACTGTACCTATTAGGGCTATTGATTTGTATCACCTATTTCATTTCTCTAGAATCGCTGCAATTTTAAGTGTGTGCATGTGTGTATAAACATGTTTCAAAACTCTAAATGAGAGGAAGTAATATAAACAGTGAAGATTTTGATAGCATTTATCTTTTACTCCTTTTAACTTCATTCTCATTGTAATTAAACATTTTTAAAAATATAAGTTCAGTACAAAGAACTCTGTATATATCTACAAAGGATTCTATATGTACGTATCTACAAATACACGAAACTTGATTATATTTAATATCAATGTTCATACAATAGATCAGAAACTACCTCATGTAAAATGATATCACATACAGGTATATTTTTATAGACACCTGTTTAACATAATCATGAATAGTATGTATAAGATGTTACCTCAATTTAGTTCCAAAATAATATAAAAGGTAAATATTCACTGGCTGTGGTGACATTAGATCTAAGCTTTTTCAAATGCAACAGTTTCTTTTTGTGTTACCATATTAATGAACAGCACTACATATTAACTTCAATTTCATAAGAGTGAGATACCAAAACTGAATTTAGAATGAAATGATGTTTATTTTCTCCATAACCATATAAAAATACATATTTTTTACTAGTCATGGTGCATTCTTTGAACACTCTGTGTGACTTTCCTATATTTAAACTGTCTTTTCTGAGAGCAACATGAATAAAGCTTTCCTCTGACTCCATAAAGGTGAGTAAAGCTGTAAGTGGGTGACTTTGTTTATAGAAATTTCTTTGTGCTGTATCTAGATAGATGGATGGCACTTTTTCTGCATTTCTATCGTAGCTGTCACAGGATAATATTGTTTGGGGGCTCTATAATATGATTTGGAAAATCAGATCATACTAAGCTTAAAATAAAAGGAGAGATCTACAACAAAGAGCGAGGAAATGATGTGTGTTGCATACAAAAAACTCAGTGATATTAACAATTCGATGGCTTCCTGGTTGGGAAACCAGCCTGAGCCAGACGCATATATTAAGGGCTGTCGGCTGCTGATGCGAGCTTGCTCAATGCGGTGGAAATGAGGAATCACCTCCTCTCTGACACCAGCTTATTTTTACATTTTAATTTTGAAATAGCAAGTCACTATTTTACAAAAGCGTACCAACCCTTTCCCTTTTCCTTTCTCACGTTGTTTGTTAATGTACTATGAACTTCTAGTTACTTTTATTTAAAATAGCATCACTCACTTTAAACATCTATCAACAACCAATGAAGTATCAGTTTTTCTTTTGTCTCTTTGCATTGTTATGGTAATATTATGATTCTCAGTCTTTTAACTTTTAATCTCTGTGAGGAAAACATAAATTTTCCAAAATAGCATTTTTTAAAGCCATTTAGGATCCAATGAGGAAGCCACTTCTGGAATTTTGTCAAATCTAGATATAATTACATTTCATTTCAAGGTTTATGGGATCCATATCTTTCTTAGTTTAAAAGCCCTTAACACTTGAGTGTTCCAGTGAAGCTACAAAAGAGGTGTAGAGATATTCCAAAGTCATTTAAGCATTAGTCCGCATTAATAATGTTAAAGTAGGTGTATCTCAGAAGATTGCAGTACAAATTAATTACTAATGAAATTAGGAAAGGTGTATAGTACCTGAAATTCCTCTTCAAAAGGATGTGCTGTCACACATGCCTAGGCTTGGTCAGATCCACCTGGTAAACAGGTAAATGGTTTTACACATCATCCCATTTGAATAAGTTGGCAGGAGAGCAGCGCATACAAGACAGGCATTTACGCACGCAAGGCAGCATCCATTTTTGTAGACAACCAATGCAATCATCATTTTTGTTACTTAGATTACGATATTTAATTTCTTAAATTATTTAATGCAGCACTAAAACCACAGTGATCTCTGAGTGCAGTATTTGGAAAGGAAAACAAAGTTCCTAATAGAAGTTTTTTAAGATACTGGGCATTTGTAAGCACTTGAACAGTATAGCTTTTAGTGTAGTTCTGCGACCTCCTGTTTACTCTTCAGAAACTGAGGTAGTACTATTATCTGTCATCTCCATATTTTGTTTTCTGATTTGTCAGTGACCAAACATACACTGAGGTTTTATATAAATACAAATATATATATATATGTAATATATATAAGTATATATAACATATCGATACATCATCTTAAAATCATCCATAACATTTTTTCAATGAGCCAGCATAAATTTTTATTAGAGATTACTTTTTTATCCATACTTTCCATTAAATATAGCTTTATCAGATGAGGTGCATTACTAGCCAATAATATGTAATGGTTTACATGTGGAAGATTAAAGGCAGGTAGAACTTGAAGATAATTGAGATTAAAAGAATTTTAAATTCAATAGTATTATTTTATATAATCTGTCCGCTAATGTCATGCATATTTTATGGAGAATTTAAAAGTGAAAAATTCTCAGATGATAAAATAAATTTTTTACTGTTGATATAAGTAATGGGATTTTAAGTTTGTTACCTTAATAATTAATTCCTTAACAAACAAAACAAATGTAAAAATAACCACAGATTATATTTTTAGGTCAACTAAATAAGAATAACAACTCTTAGATTTTATCTTGGTCTTTAAGGTTCTTTGGAGTGTTTTGGGTTATTTTATGTAGACAGATTTAACCATTCCTTTGCTCTGAGAGGTTTCTCCCTCTGCGTTGATAGGCGTCTAACAATTTGTGATCACCGGGTGACTATTGTGGAATCATCTCTCCTTCCCTTTGAATCAGTTTTTCCTAAGACCATGTTGACCAAGAGTCAACATCAGTATTGTGTACATCCAAATTGCTAGGTCTCTCTTGAAACCCTCCTACATATTTTTCTGGCCATGTAAGTGAATTGTGAGAAATTGTTGATTTACATTGTGATTATCTTTCCAGTTTCCAAACATCTTAAGTAAGAGATTTGGGTGGTGTTGAAACACTAGCCAGCGGAAGCATTAGGTTTTATAGGATTTAAAAATGTAATGTCTTTCTCATAGTAGACTTCCTATTCTTAGCGGGGAGGGCGAGAACCAGGCCGTGGCTAAGTTATTACTCTGTTATACATCACACTAAATTAAGCCCAGCCTGTGCATTTGTAAACCTCAGGGAGGTTTCCACATTAGACAGCATTTTTTGTTGGGGGATTACACCACAGTCGGTGCCCTTCACTTCTCTCTCTCTTCCTGGCCCCCCTCCACCCAACATGGAGCCTTTTCAACTTCTTCAAAGAAGTGGAGGAAAAAAGTAGACTCTTTATTAATGGCAAAAAACAAACTGGCTGCTAGACTTCCGAGACAGCCCTCTAATAATAAAGCAGAGTAGGCCCTGTGACAAAGAATTTCTGAATGTACTAAATATATAAGGAAGCCTATTTAAATTCACCAGAGGGGCTTAGAGGACAAGCAGCAGAAAGTTTAGAATTCAATTCAAGCCATGCCAGAAAATGAAAATGTACTTAAAAAAGGATTTCTGAAACAATTGTTCAAAGACATGTCAACTTTTAAGGTTCTTTCTAGAATAATGAAATTCGTACTCTAATTTCTGTGGTGACTTTTTCAATTAGAAGGAAAAGTGATTAACAGGATCTCAAAGGACTTGTATCTTACGTTTAAAGAAAACGCATTTTCTTTCCGTAGGGTGTGCTCCAGTGAGGGCCATTAGTGCACTGACTAAACTCACCCGAATATATACACAGGACAAAGAGATGATGTATTTTTTTCAGCAATTAGACATATAACAAAATTGCTCTTCCTGCTTTGGAAGAAAGATACTTAACTTGTATATTCTTTTTAGTTAATGATCTGCTATTCTATTCTGTGATTTATTTTTTAAATAAATTTAATGAAGTAAATATGAAAGATCAAATCATTGATAAATAATAGAATTATGTAATACTAAGTTTGAAAGGTAAAAATATGATTCGTACCTTGTCTCTTACTGACTTTAGAAAAATTATCCTTATTTATTTATCTGGAAGACATGCTTTTATAAGGGCACCCACATCTGTAAGAATATATACCTTCTTAGTCCTAATGTTGAGATAAAGGACTGATTATAAAGTTCACATAAAGACCAATATGGCCTTGATTCAGGGATGAAATTTCTAGCTGGCTTTTCTTAATGTCTTCTTTTAGAATCCACACGGTTATTGGGAAGAGATTGTGATTCTTTGTCTCAGGGATTACAGATTGTAAAGAAGACGGAAACTTCAACTCACCGCTGACATATCTGTGTTGCTATTTCAGAGATTCAGCTTGAGAATGAAGCCCACGTGGAATTCATCAGTTCATAAACATAATTTATCGACTCAAACCACTGACTCCTTAATTCATCTATTTATTCACAAGTGTTTATCCAACGTTAGAAAAGAACTCGGTGAATTAAGGTTGCATCAACACGTGAGATCACTATGACCAATTAAAACTTGATTTAACAAAATTTGCCTTTTAAATTAAATGTCACAAGTATGAGTATTCATTATAGATGTTAATCATTTAACAATAAAAAGTAGTTATTGCCCTCACTACAAATAGATGTGGCCTAGATCATGCAACTGAACTGGTTTCCATTTGCTTAAGTTGTAATGACATTTTAATATCAAGGACTTCCGTAGAGTTTAATTGTTGATCAACGAAATAATCCAAGTGATTTATTAGCCCAGTTCCTAGCACACGCACAAAAAAAAATTAGCTTATTTTTTATTAGCTTATTTTTTTCCTCTGGGTCTTAGTACTTGCTTTTGTGAAACGGACAATATTTTACTTCACCAGAATTTAAGGATGAGTCAGACACCATTAGGAAATCATTTCTGCTTCAGGAACTCGAAAATAATTTACTGTAAATGTCTTTATTAGATATTTCCTGTGTACCAACCATAGGGAAGATAAAGAGAAATTCTTCCATTTGCCAACATGTTTTGTCTCTTTTGTGTGATTTAGCTTTTTATAAATCCTGTAATTTGACAATTTTACTTTTCATATTTTATAGATAACATTCTAGCTTATCCTATTTTCTAATTGCAGATGAGATAACCCACCTACATACTTTGAGTTGCTTTGGACAAGATATAGGTAGAGTATTGTTAGAATTTTGCAGTGCCTTGATTGTCTTCATATTATTTCTTATACTGCACAAGTGTCTTTAAAAACCATATACAAACCATGAATAGTAATAACTGTGGTTTATAAAACTTGTTTTCCCAGAATAATTGAACCAAAGTGTGGTATATACATATGATTTCTATCCCTCTAAAAATCATTTAATTTCTTTTTTTAAGTGGAATATAATGATATGGATCATACAGTTTCATGAAGTGGCAGTTACATTAACTAGTCAAAAGACCAAAATATTCTATAATCAAGCTATTCTCTTGGAGTTAACATGCAGAATAAACATGGATTTTTCTGCATATTCACACAATAAAAGCCACCACTGAACCTGAATAGTGAAGTAGAAGATAGAAGACCAGATTTCTAACACCATTCCTACCACTACTTATCTTATGGAACTGAACCTCTCACCTACTCACTTTCCAAATTTACAATGATTTATAAAATAAAGATGTGGAAGAAGATCATTTTAAAGTGACTGTTAGGTAAAAAATTAGTATGTCATTAGATAGTTGGATATTTTTCTGTCCCATGGGAGACACTTTGAGTGAAAGGGGTAGGAAACAATAGCCTTAGTTTAAATCACTACATTAATCAGACTTTTTCCGTAGAAAAAGATCAAAACCCAGCTAAAACTAATTTAAGCAAAAAGGGAGCTGTGTGTATATCCAGCATCTCCTCCTTCCACACTGGTCCCTCTCCCTCTCCCCTTACTTCTCCCACTCCCTCTCCTTCTCCACTTCTCTTTTCACTCTTTTTGCCTCTCAGAATCTCTTCCTATCTCCCTCTTACTACCTGCAGTGTGTTGAATTTATTCTCAGGCGGTTGACTTTATCCTCAGATTTTTTTCTATATGTTGGCAAAATATGGCCAACAGCAACTTGAAGCCCGCACCATACATCATTCTTAGAGCTTGTGATTCCAGAGGGAAAAATAAAAATGTACTCTCTACCCCTACGTCAGTTCTATTTCTCAGAAGGCGCTGATTGGATCGGATTTTTAGCCACTTCCCTGTCCAGATGAGAGTTATCCAGATTGGACAGCCTTACAGAGTGGCAGGGTGAACGTCCATGGCAGAAGGTTGAAGAATTTAAAATCAGGTAAAAATATAACAGGTCCAAATAAGAACTACACATTTCTAAATGATGTAACATAATATGCTATAGACATCTGTAAAGTATGTTTGTCTTCATCAACTTAGTGGGGTCTATCAACATACAGACTATTAAGTTTTTCAGGCCAAATGTACTTTATACAGTATTGTAACTAAAAATCAGCTTCAGCAACAAATTAATTACACTTTAATAACATTTTCCACGATCACTTAATATATGGTATATATCAGGAAACTCAACCTTGGGACTCAGGCATTTGACATTTAAAAGTTAAGATTATGGGAAATGGGAGTTTGATAAAGAAGAGATGGTGAATTGTATTCTGTAGTCCAGTATTCATCCTCAACCATCATATGTGGTTTTTATTGTATTTATTAGGGTGCCATTGGTTAATAAAATCACATGGGTTTCTGGTATAAAATTCTGTAATACACAGTCTGTCATGGCATTATGTGATCACCACCGCAAATCAAATCATCTTCTATCACCATTTATCCCCACTTTACACTCTTCTACCTCACCCACCCCCTTTCCCTCTTTTAGTCACTATACTATTGTCTGAATTTATGGGTTTTTATTTGCTTAATCCCTTCATCTTTTTCACCAAGCCCCCAATACCCTTCCCCTCTGACAGTTATCAGTCTGCTCCCTGTATCTGAGTCTGTTTTGTATTTTGTTAGTTTTTGTGCATTATACTCTACATATAAGTGAAATCATATGGCAATATTTTTCTCAAACTGGCTTATTTCACTTAGCATCTCCAGGTCCATCCATACTGTCACAATAGGTAAGAGTTCCTTTTCTTTTATGGCTGAGTATTCTATTGTGTGAATGTACCACAGCTGGTTTATCCACTCATCTACTGATGGGCACTTGGGTTACTTCCAAATCTTCCCAATTGTAAATACCACTGCAATGAACATGTGTATATATTTTTCTGAATTAGTGTTTCACGTTTCTTTGTACATATTTCCAGAAGCAGAATTTCTGGGTTATAAAGCAGCTCTATTTTTAATCTTTTGAGGTAACTCCATGCTGCTTTCCACAGTGGTTGCACCAATCTGCATTACCACCAACAGTGCACAAGGGTTCCCCTTTATCTACATCCTTACCAGTACTTGTTTGTTGATTTATAATTGGTAACTGTTCTGACAGGTGTGAGGTGGTACCTCATTGTGGTTTTAATTTGCATTTCTCTCATGATTAGTGATTTTGAGAATCTTATCATATGTCTTTTGACCATCTATATATCCTCTTTGGAGAAGTGCCTATTCAAGTCTTTTGCCCACTTTTTAATTTGATTGTTTGTTTGTTCTTTTGTTGTGTTTTGTAAGTTCTTTATAAATTTTGGATATTAAGCCTTTATCACATGTATCAGGAAATGTTTTCCCATTCAATGTGTTGTCTTTTTATTTTATTGATGGTTTTATTTGCTGTGCAAAAACATTTTTGTGTGATGTAATCCTATTTATTTTTTCTTTTTGTTTCCCTCTCACAAGGTAATATGTCAGAAAAATATTACTACAAGAAATGTTTGAGATTATACTGCCTATGTTTCCTTCTTGAATTGTTATGATTTCAAGACTAACATTTAATCCTTTAATCCACTTTGAGTTTAATCTTGTGTACAGTGTAAGAGAATAGGCTAGTTTTATTTCTTTGCATATATCTGTTCAATATTCTCAACATCTATTGAATAGATTATCTTAACCTCATGGTATGTTTTTGCCAACTTTGTCAAATATTGACTATAAAAGTCTGAGTTTATTTCCGGGCTTACTATTCTATTCCATTGATGTATATGTCTGTTTTTACACCAGTACCACCCTGTATTGTTTTTTGTAGCCTTATAGTATAGTTCTGATGTCAGGTAGCTTGATTTTTCCAACTTTGTTCTTTTTCTCCAGATGTCTGTGCTTCCATATAAATTTTTGGAGTATTTTTTTTTCTATGAAATACACTGTTGGAATCTTGATAAGAATTACATTGATCCTGATCTTAGTGGGAAAACTTTTAATTTTTGCCCATTGAATATGATGTTGACTGTAAGCTCCTTGTATATGTCCTTTATTATGTTGAGGTATCCTCCCTCTACTCCCACTTTACTGAGTGTTTTTATCATAAATGGGTGCTATACTTTATCAAGTGTTTTTTCTGCATCTATTGTTATGATTCTGTGATTTTTGTCTTCCCTTTTGTTTATGTGATGTATTACATTTATTGATTTCTGAATATTGTGCCATCCTTGCAACCCTGGGATGAATCTCACTTGATCATGGTGTATGATGTTTTTAATGTGTTGCTGGTTGTGTTTTGCATATAAGCAATATTTTGTTGAGGATTTTAGCATGTATGTTCATCAGAGATTTAGGCTTATAATTTTTTTCTTGATAGTGTATTTATCTGGTTTTGGAATTAAGATAATGCTGGCCTGGTAAAATGAGCTTGTGAGTTTTCCCTCCTCTTGAATTTTTTGGAACAATTTGAGAATGATAGGTATTAGTTCTTCTTTGATTATTTGGTAAAATTCACCTGTGAAACCATCCAGCCACAATTTATCTATTTTGGAGAAAGAGTTGTTTCTTGAGGTTTTGGTTTTTGTTTTGTTCTGTTTTGTTTTGTTTTATTACTACTTCAATTTTATTAGTTGTAATTTGTCATCAGATTCATTGACTTTTTCCTGATTCAGTTTTGGAAGATTGATGTTTCTAGGAATTTAACCAATTATTCCAGATTGTCCATTTGTTGGCATATAGTGGTTCACAATATTTTCTTGCAATCTTTTGTATTTCTTTGGTGTCAATTGAAACTGAGCTTCTTTCATTTCTGCTTTATTCATTTGACTTTTCTCTCTCTCTCTCTCTCTCTCTCTCTCTCTCTCTCTCTCTCTTTTCTTAATGAGGCAGTTTAAAGGCTTGTCACTCTTGTTTATCTTTTCAAAGAATGAGGTCTTGGGTTCATTGATCTTTTGTATTTTTTTAGATGTGATTTTGTTTATTTCTTCTCTGATCATGTTAATTTCTTCCCTTTGCTAACTTTGGGCTTTGTTGTTCTTTTTCACATTTATTTAAGTGTAAAGTTAAATAGTTTATTTGAGATTTTTCTTATTTTTTTATTTAGGCTTGTAATGCTATGAATTTTCCTCTTAATTGTTTCACTGTGTCTCATAGATCTTGGGTCGTTGTGTTCCTATTTTCATTTGTTTTGAGGTATCTTTGGATTTCTTTCTTGATCTCATTGTTAACCCATTCATTGTTGAGTATCATGTAATTTAGCCTCCATGTGTTTTTGTGTTTTTCAGGGTTTTGTTTTTTTTCAGGGGGGTGGTGGGCATTGTGCTTGCTTTCTAGTTTCATAGAATTATGGTCAGAGAAGATGCTGGATATGATTTCACTCTTCTTAAATTTATTGAGACTTTTTTATGTCTTAACATAAGGTGTACCTTAGAAAAATGTTCTATGTGCACTTGAGAAGAATGTATAGTCTGCTGGTTTGGGATGATATTCCCTAAAGATATAAGTTAAATCCATCCAATCTAGTGTGTCACTTATGGCCAGTGTTCCCTTGTTAATGTCAGTGGGTTGTTAAAAACCCCAACTATGCCTGTATTACTTTTAATCTCTCACTTTATTTCGATTAAGACTTGCTTTACATATTTAGGTGTTCCCATATTGGCTGCACAAATAATTACAAGGGTAAACATTTTGGATTGCTCCCTTTATTATTATGTAGTGTCCTTCTTTCTTTGTTCTTATAGCTTTGTTTTATTTTTTTTAAGTTTTTTATGTATTTTTAGAGAGAAAGAAAGGGAAGGAGAATGAGGCAAAGAGAAACATTAGTGTGAGAGAGAAACATCTATCAATTGCTTCCCATATCTGCCCCAACTGGATACTAAACCAGTAACCTAGGCACGTGCTTTGACCGGGAATCATACTGGCGACCTATTGTTTTGTGGGGTGACACTCAACAAATTGAGCCATGCCGGTCAAAGCTGGCCTTTATTTTAAAGTATATTTTGGCACATGTAAGTATCGCTACCCCAGCTTTTTTCTTTTCTGTTTGCATTAAATATCTTTTTCCATCCCTTTACTTTTAGTCTGTACGTATCTTCCACTATGAGGTTAGTCTCTTGTAGACTGTATATATATATGGGTCTTGCTTTCTTGCCCATTCAGCTATTCTACGTGTTTTGATTGGAGCACTTAAGCAACTTATATTTCAAGTGATTATTGATAGGTACACACTTATTGCCATTTTTTTTAAATTATGTTCCTATTTCTCCTTCTTATTCTCCTCCATCTTGTTCTTATTCTCCTTCTCCTTCTCCTCTGCCTCCCCTTCTGTCTCCTCCTCCTCCTCCTTCTACTTCAAACAAGCTCTTCAACATTTCTTGTAATACTAGTTTGGTGGTAACAAACTCCTTTAGCTTTTTCTTGTCTAAGAAACTCTTTTTTTCTCCTCTAATTTTAAATGATATCCTTGATGGGTAAAGTAGTCTTGGTCATAGGTCATTGGTTTTCATCACTTTGAATATATCATACCAATCCCCTCCGGTCTGAAATGTTTCTGTTTAGAAATCACCTGACAGTGTTATAGAAACACCCTTGTAGGTAACTAGCAGTCTAGTTACCTGTGGCTTTTAAGATTCTCTCTTTGTCTTTAACCTTTGCCATTTTAATTATGGTGTGTCTTGGTTTGGGCCACTTTGGGTTCATCTTGTTTGGGAGTCTATGCACTTTCTGGACTTGTGTGTCTTTTCCTTCACCAGGTAAAGGAAGTTTTCTATCATTATTTCTTTAAATAGGTTCTCCATTCCTTGCTCTCTCTCTCTCTCTTCTCCCTCCAGTACCCCTATTATGTGAATGTTGTTATGCTTCATGTTGCCCTAAAGTTCCCTTAAGCTATCCTCATTTTTTTCTTTTCTTTTTTTCCCTATACATTGCTTTGGGTGTTTTTTCCTACATTTTCTTCCAAATTACTGATGCGACTCTCTACTTCATCCAACATAGTTTATTTTTTCTGGTGTATTCTTGATGTCAGATAATATATACTTAACTTATGAGTGGTCTTTTATCATTGTTTCTATGTCTTTTTTCATGGTGTTTTAGTTCTCAGTAAGTTCCTTGAGCATCCTTTTAACCATTACATTGAACTTTATATCTGTTGAATTGCTTGGCTCCATTTCATTTAGCTCTTTTTCTGGAGGGTTCTCCTGCTCTTTCTTTTGGGGCCTATTTCTTTGTCTCCTGATTTTGGGTGTTTCTTTGTGTTTGTTTCTGTGTATTAGACAGATCTGCTATGACTCCCAATCTTCATGGGGTGGCCTTATATGGTATGTGTCTTGTGGGACCTAGTGGTGCTATTGCCTTGATCACCTGAACTGTGTTCTGCAGAAATGTTTCTTGTGTAGTTTATGTGAGCCCAACTGTTGTAATTGAGTCTTGATTGCTATCGTCCTATTTGTACATGGGACCAACTCTCACACTGGCTGACTGTGAGGTTCAATCTTGACTAAAGCCTGTGAGCTGTTGTACAGATGCTGTCCAGACAAAGTGAAATTCACCTCAGCATGGTTTGGTGCCTAACAAGATCTCTCTTTGGATGTGCTGCTTTGTGAAGCTTATTGGATCCTGCTTTGATGTTGTCTGAATCTAGCCACTGGATGTATTTGTTCTGGGCCTTTTGGAAGGGACACTGATGCAGACCCATGTCAAACATTGTCTTTGCCTGGCCCTCAGTAAACTGTTTGGAGCTATAGACAATCCACAGTTTGTGACTGCCTCTGCTGAGCTTGGGTACGCACTGCAAGGACCAATCTGTGCACCAAGACCAGTATTTACCAGCACTGGGTCTGAGGGCAGGTCAGCAAAAGTCCTCAAGCATTTTGAGATCTACCTCCAGGTGCCTCCGCCTGATTCCACCTGCTGGATGCCTGTAGGCTCAGTCAGTGAAAGAGCCTCTGGTGAAATTGGGAGAATAGGGCTAGTGAATCCTCAGTAAAGAGAGGTGCTGGTCAAGCTTCAAGGGAGGTAGTGGTTATGATCCCTGCCTCAAAGCCACACGACTCAGTCTGTCTTGTTCTGATCTCCTCAGGGTGGAACCACTAACAGTCAGGTGGGTAGGACCTGCTGGGCTTTAAGGAATCCAGAATCTTCCAGATTCTGGATCTTCCAGATTCCAGGAGGGTGGTTCTAGTGGATCTCCCATAAGGTGGAATCACCAGTCAGTTTTATAGGAAAGTGGGGGCAATGCACTCCAAAGGCCAGAGAATTCACTCACCAATACCCTCTGAGTCTACCCATACCCCTACACCTTGACTAAGGTAGCTGACTCCTCAGCAGGGCCTAAGATCCCCAGGGTGGGGCAAGTGGGAATCCAGACTGTAGGACATTTGTTTTCCCCCAGATGACGCCACATGGAGTGGAGTGCTCCACCCCAGAAAAATGGCATCTGCATTTTCGGAGAATGACTCAGCACAGGGATCCTGGTGACTGTCTTCCCAGAGCCACAAACCCCAGACTCTCCTTATGTAACCCTAGTCTGCTGTGCCCTCCCTCCAAAAGAGCCCAGGGTGAGTGACTGCAAACATGCATTGGCCTTTTATAAGAGGTGGTATGTGTGTCTAGTTGGCTCCCATCTCTTTCTGGTGGATAGAACCCCCGTTGCTTTTCACAGCCAAATGTTATGTGGGCACCTCTACCAGCTCTGGTGCTCTGGACTGGGGATTCCAGTTTGGTACTTAGGCACCACATTTCTCAAGAGGAATCCCCAGCAGCTGAGATATCTTTCCAGAATCTCAGCCTCTGTAGGATCAGGGCCAACCTTTTATGCATCTCCACCCTTCTTACCAGTGAAAATGTGTTTTCTTCTGTAAATCTTTGGTTATAAAATTCCTCTTCAGCTAGTCTTCAGTTGGTTATTTGGGTTGATTGTTATTTAATTTAGTTGTAATTCCAGTTTTGTCTTGGGAGGAGGTGACTGTAGCTTCCACCTACTATGCTGTCATCTTGAAATCCAAGCCATCATGTTTACACTATTCTATTGTAGTAAATTTATATCTTTTTCACTTTACCAACAATCATAAGAAGGTTTATGTAGATAATTCTTGAAAACCTTTTATTTTGATTTATGACTTGAGTTGTCCCTTTCTATCTTCTACTGTCTATAAACACACACACACACACACACACACATTGGCCTTTTAAGAGGTTGTGTGTGTGTCTCTAGTGAGTTCCCAATTCTTTCTGGTGGACAGAACCCTACTGCTTTTCACATGTATGTTATTTATGTATAGACCTATCTGTATATCCATCTATTGATTGATCAATCTATCATATAATACTATCTATATATAATTGTAAACATTATATGACTTTACATGACTAGGATCTTAGATCCTTATTTCCTTTAGAGTTGTTGTTTATCTTGTTATAACCTGGCAGTTTTAAACATTTTCCTATCCAGAACTAGTTAGGGATCTTCCACGGTAATAAAAAGGTTAATTTGCTGTGAATAATGATTCTAATACAAAACATTCTGTTTTTTATAATGTGGATGAACAATGCTATAAATGTAATTTAGAGAGTTTGAAATTGATTTTAACATCACAATTCTTCTTCTTAATTAATCACATTACAAAATTATGCTGTAGTTTCCAGTATGTTAAAACTGGTTGTCATATTTGGAACATCTGTTTATGCTTTTGTTATGAATATGTGTTTCTAAATGTCTGAAATATATTGAATAGATTGCCATAAACAGTATTTGTTATTCAGTCTGTGGAAGTATGATACCTACTTCTCCCCACAATTCTTGATTATTTCCCACAGAGTAAATCTTCCAGATTGTATTTTATCATATCCTTATCAAGATAGAGGAAAAAAGACTAGGATTTTAGTTAAGCCTTGCTGATTGGTCAAGAAAAGTGATGACTGTCACTGGCAGCCTTTCCAGACACTGTACCCTGACTCCAGACAGTCAGCTGGTACTATCGCTTCGTCTCAACTATAAATCACAGTCTCGTAATGGCCAAGGCTGACACCTTGACATTTTCAAGAAGAGTAAAAGAGCTGATTTGAATGGAAATCAATTTAATTTCACAAATCTTGTGTTACTACTTTAAATCTTTTCTTGTGCCTTCTGGAAACTTGTTTGGAATTTTCATGATCATCAGAGGAAATGTGTGTGTTATAACTTCTTGAACATTAAAAAAGGGTTTTTACATCCTTCTTTAATCTCAATATAGAAAAATCGATTTTGAAAACTTTAAATAAGAAAAAAGTCACAAATAAGCCAGATTTTATTGTAAATATGATGCATTTATAGTTTAAAAATATCATAGTAACAGCAAGTGCAATTTAGTTTTGCAAAATTTTTGTCAAATGTATGATTTAAAAATCTGAACTGTATACACACATATTTATATTAACCTTTGATTATCTAATAATACAAAATGTCTGTTATGGAATTATTATGAACTTTAGTCAAGCATATCTTAAACATAGAACCCTCTGAAAGTATGTTTTAGTTTTACATTTTTGCACATAAGAAGCAGGTTCAGTATTGTAGAGTCAATGAGGAATAGCAAGTATTTAATTGTGCTAGGTCATTGAGGCATTAAACTCTTGCCAGAATTTTTTTTTTGACCATTTAACCTGAATGGAAATAACTCCATACTTGACTAGTGTGAGAAGTTCTTTGAAGATATTTTAGGAGCTTGACATGAATGTTTAAAGAAAAATAACCTACTCTGTTGTCTTCCACCTTTAGGAGAACACTACAATTCTTTAAAACCATAGAGTGGAAGAAACTTGTACTTAGTATTTTTGCTTGCTCTCTTTACATGAGTTATCTGAACTCAGTGAAGCATTAAACCTTCTCTTTTAAGGGAAGGTATCCCTTTCTCTGTCTTGTCAAGTACGGAAAGAGTAACAACATCTGGCAGTAATTTCTCTTTATCATCTTTATTATTAGTCTTCATCTTTGTCCAAAATCTCATTTCTCAACAGAAATACTCATTCAATGATAAATTTATATTTTGTAGTGCCCCATGAACAAGAGGAGTTATAGACAATTAAAACAAGATACTTTCAACCCTTAAATCTTTTTAATACACCATTTTACTCACCTGTCCATTCATTTGTAATCTGTATGAGACAAGACTCTATGTCAGAAACACAAAATGATGTTAGAATTCCTTCTTCTCATGAGAAAAAATTTTAAAAGGTTTTAAAGTTGAATATTACATATCCAGAAATAATATATGAGTACCCAATGTTTTGGGAGTTGAAAAAAAAATATGTACTTGAGTTGATGAGAATCAAGAAAAATTCCTTAGAAGAAACTGAATTCAGCTAGTCTGTGATAGATATGAAGGGTTTCTAGAGGAAGTGATGGAAGGGCTGGCTTTCGGGATGTGCAAGTGTGCAAGTGTGCAGGAGCGAGAAAGAAGGATTACATTTGACATTTAATTTTCTTGGAAGATTAGATGCATTTTATAAAATAACTATTGGAGGGTGAGCTGAGATCAGCTCAAGAAGGGCCTACCTTGGTCACGGAGTAGGTTTTATAGTGTGGTTGAAATTGGGAACGCTTTAAAGGCTTTGGGGAAGATGCAGAGTTAACCTGAAGTCATTGTAACATAAGATATTGGAATGAAGGACATATCAAAACTACTCAACAAGGCTTATGAAAACATACCACCCTTCCCACACATGCAGAGATACATTTTGTAAAAATCCTAAAATGATTGACTGTCACTCCAGTTGAGAAGGAAGTGGGTACAAAATGTTGAAATAAGAAAACAGAGATAATAGGACATGGAAAGAAACAAACAAATAAACAAACAAACAAACATGTGCTCTAAACCAAAGATTTCTAACCTCCCCTAGCTTTTTGAAGTTTCATGTTTCCATGGGATTACATGAAATATTTTGATTGAATATTTATTTGTCTGGGAAAAATGGTCTAATAGTATTTATAAGATTCTCAATGGAGGTTAAAATCACCCGAAAATTAAGAACCACTAAGGACAGTGTGAAAAGGAGGAGAAAAATGTGAGAAATATCATAACTGTATAATTAAGATAATTTAATGACTAAATTGCAATTTAATGAATTGCGTGTGGATACAAGCTCATACCTTCTCTCTCTTTCTCATTTACACACACATGTACATTTAATATTTTCATAGTTTCCTGTATTTGCTTTTTAATTGTTAAATGTCAAATGAACACTTTATTGTATATTATTTTAGCATATGCTCATTATGTTATTGTTTGAGTATAACATAATTTATTTACTTAGTCCATTCACAGTTGTAAATTGAGTTTCTTTTCATCCTTTTTTCTCAATATAAACAGAATTTTTATGACAAATGTACTTTTATATAATTATGTATAATTATTCCTTTGGGATATTAATTGGGACAGATGAATATGGCTTGAATGAAGGTGATGACAGTAGAAATGGAAAGACAATGAGGGATTAATTTAATATTTAGAATAGATAACTGACAGAGCCAAGTGATTAACTGTACAGTGGAATATTTGGAAAATTTCAACAAATTCCCCAAATTATGCTTGTTGCTTTATTTTTCTCTACTCATCTGGTCAATGGCATTTATTGTTTTAGTAGGAAGGGAGACACAATCAAGAAGAGCGTCGATAGATAATTTAAGGCTTAGTAGACTATTGTTTTAAGCTTACAATAGTCCAGTAAGCTCAAAGCAAACTTGTGACTGGGAAGAACTAGGCTCTTAAAGTGAAAATAGTTTTATTTTTAATCCCTAAAGGGTAGAGCCAGAAGTATTAACCTGATGCTAGAGAACTGGATCATTGAATTGTAAAAGTTAATCACAAAGTAGAGAAGGGTTTTGGCCATGAGTTAGAAGTAGTTTCTCGTTACACAGGACAACATGAAGTTTTCTAGGTTGTGGACATTGAGGAGCCTAGAGCAAGAGGGAGGGGAAAGAAGTTGGATATACACACGGGATATTGCATATTCCACTCCCAGTGTTGAAAGCAGTGGGTAAGAGATTTTTCTTAGATTAGTATTAGACATAAGGGCCAAGAGGACTTAAGATTCACACCCACCCTGAACCTTGTGGGGAGTCTGCTCTGCAGATGCTTGTGGGAATAACAACAGGAGAACCACAGTCTGAACTAGTACCCTTCCCCTCCCATCCTCAACCCATCACCTTCCCCAAGAAAATCCTTCAACAGAGCATAGATCAGCCCTGCAAAAAGTTTGTCATTTTCTAAAGGCATCAAGGAGATAGCTGGAAACAGGTAGAGGATGTGGAGTTTCAGAGGATCCACAACAGCAGCTAGAAGCAAGGGTAAAGGTTTAACCAGCAAAGCTTTGCTTTTTCTCCTTTTGTATTGGTCCGTAGCAGACACGCCCATTTTTAATTCACTCAATCAACAAACACATTGAGTATCTTCCATATGGCAAGCAGATCATCTTAATTTGTAAGTTTAGCTCTCGTTTGCAAACTTAGTTTTAGCTACCATTTACTTTATTGTTATTTGTTTAACGTTAGTTGAATGTATCACTGTCTATATGCTGGATGGAGCATATGCTCCACACAATTCTTACTTATGGGTGGATATTAGGGTTACAATTAGAAGTAAACAAAAGCATTCACACCCACACAAACACACCTACCCCCCCCCAAGATGCAGTAAAGATTCATGATACTAAAGCAAATGTGTAACAGAATAATTGAGAAAGTCTGTGCTCTATAAAGTCACAGCACATCTCTTCAGAATCACTGACTAAAACAACTTCGTGAGAAAAACAGTATTAGTATTGCTTCTTTGTTTGGTCCTCCTCATATCTTTTTGGGGAAGTCAAGTGGAACAGAGAATCCAGTGAAATCTGGTGCTTTGCATTATTATTAAGCTCATATTTGCAAGTTAATCATGTGTGATAAGGCTAAGATGTAAAAGCATTTGAATCAATAGCTCCTTCAGATGCTTTTCTGATAAAATTGCTCCATTTTTTTCTTTTCTAACCAATTAATTCACGCAAGTGGAATGATTAAGAGAAAAACTTGTTTATACTAGGAGTAACAGAATCCAGTGCATTGGACTGTATTGTTCACATCTTTGCAACCAATAAGACTTTTTTAATAATCAGATCTCAGAAACATCTGTTTTAGAGAGAGAGACACCTTCTGGCTTCCATTTACTTGAAGTAAGTGAGGGTCAAGAGCAGAGGTTAGGTTACTTCTACCTGGAAATTAATCAGAAAATTTATTTTGCCCTTTGATGTAGTTTTTCTGTTCTTTGTGCCCCTTACACCCATTTTTATCTCCTTACAATTCTAAAGCTCCCTTTTATGCCTTGCAGTTGTTTAAAAAAATGTGAAGTTGTAGATTTCCATATTTACATAATTATATACTGGAAACATAATAAGGTAGGGCATAATGTTTTTAAAAGATGTGACATCTTAAAAAAATTCAAAGGCATCATAAGTGACTCTAATATATTGGCAAATCTCAAGCTACAGTCAGTGATGTGCTACAAGAAACCTACTTTCCATGTTGTGTTTTCTCATTTGCAGTACTGCAAAGTTATTCATGTATATGAAAAGGATATGATTAATCTCCACATTCCTTCCTCTCCATATTCCAAACCCAATGTGTTTATAGTTATACATAAAAATACTGCTTTATCTATATATTTATACATATCTATTGAGTAAAATTTGGTATTACAACTGAATAGCAAACTCAAGTGATAAGATTATGTGTTAGATGCGCCTTATTACATCACTAATAGCATATCAAAATTGTCAAATACCTTGAAATCTGATAATTGTAACTGACAAGCTTTAGCATGATTTGTCTCCATTGGGAAGCATTAAAGACAGAAAGAGAGAGAGAGACCAATGTACTCCTGAATTTCTCCTCTAAGTGCATATCACTGTTTGCTAAACTCTTGTTTTATTCTGCAAATATTTTTAATAAGTTGCATTGTTTACAGTGTTCATGGTACTGAATACTATAAGTAAGTATTCATGGCATTGAATACTGTAAGTACTGAATACTGAAGTTTCAATGAGCATAAGCCATATCATCTTCTAAATTCAGAAAGCCAGTGCTGTTCCAGCAAGAACTACAGTGATTAACTGGCAAGAAGAAAAATGACCAACCTGGAGGATCTTATCTCCTTTTAATGTTTGAGTATTCTTAACTTACAATTCCAGGAAATTATTTTACTTGAAAGTTTAGGCAGAGTTCACAAAGAAAAATTATTTTTCCCCTTCTCTCCGTGTCTAATCCTATCACTTACAAAAGCAAATACTATTGCTTTACTCCCAGTAGTTTTTTCTCAGAAATATCTCAGCATTTGGGAATGAGAGAAAGAAAGAAAGAGTATCAATGAATTTCATGGACACAGAACTCATTCATTATCATGATGAGTATCAAGGATCCCCATCCTTTGTGCCCCACTTTTTCTATGTTTGGGGATAGCATGGAGGAGGAGAAAGAGGAAGCGCATGTTATTTTCTTTAAAATTAATTCCCAGTTAGCCATTTACTAGTGGATTATTATTAAGCCCAGAAGACATTGTAATTGCATTTTTCTTCCCAGGGATTGTAGCAGATATTAAAGTGAATAGACAATGGTAGGCATGTAGAGAGTTAACCTGGTTTTCTAGACAAACCACTTGTCCAGAAGATCAAACAGCTACAGCGCATTTAGGGTTACAGTCTCCTTCCCTTCCTCCTTATTCTCAACCACAGTGGAGCTTTTTCCAACGTTGCCATGGTAACACTATATCTGGCTGCTAGCTCTGTCGTAAGTTATTGAACTGAGACTGGCTTTTGGTTTAGCAGATAATTAGGTTCTGTCTCACAGGTTCATTTTCCTGTGACTGGGACGTGAATATGACCTACAGCTGGCCTCAATTTCAGTGTCACAGACAAAACTTTAACCCTTCCCAAGCTCCCAAGCACCCTCTTAAGTCTCACTTGTGAGGCGGAAGTGCAATGCAGCTTACTCACACCTCAGAGAGGATTCCCAAGTCCCATTTTATTTTTTATTTTCATCGTAACACCAAGAAAAATATGGACCAGGTTACATACTGGAGACACTTTGAAATTTAAAAATATATCAACAATATTGTGTGTATATTTATGTATTTTATTATTACATATATGAAACTACCGTAAAATGCGTCATTTCTCTGCTTAATTTTTAAGTTACATCAAAGTATTTTTTGTTGCAGTTTATATTCCACAGTATTTAGTTTTCAAAACCCCATTCTCAGGAATATCAGCTTGATACACTTATTCTCAGATTCTCAAGGACCGTTTGCCAATAGATTCATGCCCTCCTCCTTTTTCTAAATCCTAGATTTTTAGCCAACATGTAAAGTTTTCTTTGGTGTCACAAGCAGGTCCATATACAGGGACCAATGTCACCATCCTAAAAACACCCAAACATTTACTCAAGTCTTGAATCTGGCTGGTTTGGAAAACCAGCGAAGATCTGCCCTTTCACTAAGACAAAGAAGGAAGCATAACTTTTGGAACAGATATTGAATTCACAATACTCAGGGCAACACAGAGAACTGTAGGGTTAATATGAGAATGTGTGTCTCTCTATGTCAAACAGTATAAAGGATCAATGAAATCTGTGAAAAGTTTAGTGTATTTCACCTAAAACCTTACCATGAAAGGATAAGAAAGGAATAAGGGAGAGTTGAGGCCATCATAATTAAAACATGAATTAAAGAAACTCCATAGCTTCATTGGCTGGAAAACTGTATCACTATCTCAATAGAGATAGGACAGATTTGTAAAAGGAAAGACTAGAAGATTCAACAGTTGTATACTAAAACCATAATTTACATCTGTCCACGTGTACCACATAGATACCTTCTGTGTTAATCCATCCTTTCCATTCTCAAATTGTAGATGAGAGAGCATCTCGAATGGCAACAGCCTCAAATGTCCTGAATGTGTCCCCTGGATGCAGAGGACTTAGTGGAAAGGGTCGGTAGGAAGGGAGTTTCTATGAATGGAGAGAGAACAGATATGTGAGAAACCAAGTTGTTGCCACTAGACTGAGCTTCTTTTCATCTCTAGTCTAAAGTATGTAATGCCCAGTGCTCCCTTATTAATGATCAATAAGTGCGTGTTGTATGAATGTGCAAATTTGCCTTACCCTTTATGTGGTGAGAACTAAATTAGCACCAGATTTAGGAAGTTTACAAGCATTTTCAATCCAAATTCCTTGTAACTATCTTCTCATGGTTCCTAGTAATCCCTAGGCCCTATACATGTTCATCCTTTCTTCCCTGCATTTTTGAAAGAGCCTCATAACTGGTCTTCTCCCCTCTTATTACCCACTATAGTCTTTATTATGCACAGAATACTAAACACCAATGTGAAATGCAAGTCACTTGAAGTGAGCACCCTCCTCACAAGTTCCCAGTGGTTTCCCATGTAATTAGGACAACACACAAAATCCTGACATTCTTACAAAGCACTGTGTGACCTTGCCCCCACCTACCATGTTGGCATCATCGCTGCCCTCTTTACACTCTCCACCTTGCCTTTCCTCAGTCAGCTGAGCACATGCCCACTGGAGAGCCTTAGCCTTGGCTGGCCACTCTGCCAGGAATGTCTCCTTCACTTTATTTTGGTCTCTCTGCTGAAATGTCACCTCCTTAGAGATGCTTTCCCTAAACATCTTAAAAAGCACCTCATTGATTCCCCAACAATGTTTCCACATTAAGTTTTCCTCATAGTGCTTAATACTTCTTGATACATTAGACAAGCAAACAAGTTTGTGCCTTTCCCACTGAAATGTATGCTTGTATGGGTGGGAGCTTTGATTATTCATGAGTATACCTCTAGTGACCAAACCTAGGGCTGGACCCTAGGAACCATCAGCACATATCTGGTGAATGACTAAGTAAGTGAATGACTAAGTGAAGAGATCTGGACAGAGGGTCTGAATATCCCAACCTACGTGAAACTAGATATGGGTGTTCCTGACATAATGAATGAAGTCTCACCCCACATGATGAAATTGCATGAAAAGATACAATAAAATTTAGGGACAAATTTTGTATTTTTGTGGTTCTCTTCATCAGATTGAACTAAATCAAGGAAACTTAGCTTATTTCTATGTCATCATTGCATGAAAGTAAAAAAAAGTCCAAAATAAAGCCTAATCCATATACACTTCATAACCCCAGTCTTTCATGGAAGACTTTTTCCTGTCAAGGACCATTTAGTATGTAATTTTGGTTATGCAGGCCACACAGACCACGTCACAGCAGCTCAGCACTTCTGGCGAGGCGTAAAAACAACCATTAACAACACACAAATAGGCAAGTGTGGCTGTATTCCAATACAATGGTACTCAAACACAGGAAATCGGCTACATTTAGCCCCTGGGCAGTGCAGAGTGTATTGACCCCTGATGTAGAGTCTTTCCCCCACTTCTCCTCCTGCCAAGTTATTGAAATAATGCTTAAAACGTATGGCTCTCTTACCTAATTCAAGAAATAAAACACATTGGGGATTGTCTAGTGGGTGGAACACTGCTGTGGCCGGTTCCTTCTCTTGTCTCCTCTTATTTGTTTACAATTAGTTCTCAACTCGGAACTGTCACAGCCGTGGCAATAACTGGGCCACGTGAGACCCTCACAGTGTATCCCCTTTTTCATTTTCCTAGGCACCTACAGTGGTATATTGCTAAGTGTCCAACAACTAGCTCTCTGGGAGAAAAAAAAGAAAAAAGACAATTACTAATTTCTGTAGTAAATTCTCCCATCATGGCCATTTTAAACTACTAATGTGATGTCACTTAACTTGGAGTTGAGAAAAATGGACATACTCGTCTCCTGAATCAGCGTGAGCTGGCTCCAGCCCGCAGCAGGGTGCATGTTTAAACGCTTCAATAACTTTGCTCCCTGCCATGACAGAGTCTGGAAGAAAGAGTGGTGGTCTTGATGGGAGCAACTGGCTGGATGGTCTCTTGGAATGCCAAAAAATAATGACAAAGTGTATAAATGCAGTGCTGTAAAGCCTTTAGCTCAGTGTTTGATTAAAACATGTACTCAGTAAACAGTAGCTATCATCTTCCTAGTTTGTTATTATAAGCAGTAAAGCAAAATGTTTAGCTATAGATTTAATCCAATTTTAATGCCTTTGTGTTAATAAGGCCTCTTAACATCGAAGCCAAAAAGATAAAGGAATTTTATGTAGCTATTCAGGACTCTACCCGGCTCAAGGTTAAGATAACAACAACATTCTTCAGCCAGAATAAAAGAAGCCTCCACTTGACTGCGCCTCTTCATAACACTTCACAGGGGTCAAGCGGTGTTATTTTCCTTCAGTGTTAAATGGAATGCATTTTAGGAGCATAGTTCAATTATTGATTGAATAATGGGTTCCGTTTGACGATAATCCAAACAAATACACTCCAGCAAGTTCCAGACCAGGAAAGGGCCAACGAAAGGTAAAGTTTTCACTCAAGCTTCAAGGCAGACACTCAGATTGAATTAGTTACATGGGTGCTTTATATGGCCACAAACAGAACAGTACAGTTTGGTCCCAGTTGGACAAATGAATGAAATAACAGAATATTGACAATAATTTGAGTAACCAGACACCAAAATGGACATCAGTCTGAAAGAAATTAGTGAAAACATGTTTATGGACCCTGGAAGTAATTAATACACAAGTTAGGACTAAGTATTCGGTATTAGGAGAAAACATTGGCTGCTCTTTTGAATATTATAAAATCACTTTTTAAAATTACCCTCTAATCTCCTCTGCTCATTCCCTCCAATCTACAAAGTTGTCTATACTTCTATAAAAGGTACAACTTAGTATTTGTTCTATGAAATAAGGTAAGAAGCGTATTCTATTTAACCATCTAAGTAATCTTAATCATTTTTTCTCTGCTCTTCTGTTAGCACATAATTCAGCTGTATTGATCTCGTAGCAGTTATCCTGCTCTGCTTCCTGAAGGCACTCTTTCCTGGAGGGACTCATTTTAACAGGGAACAACTTCTACCCAAACCCTGGCCAGAACTCCCCTGTCAATCACCAAATATTACTGAGGGAGTTGACTTTTTGGTTGCAGTGAAACCTTCCAGATGCATTTTTTGCTACATTTTCTTTTTGGGTTTCTGATTATACTGATATTAACAAAAATACATTTTAGATAATCATTTTTTAAAACCTTCCATTATGGTAAATTCAAATATATTCAAATCAGAGAATAGCATAATGAACCCCTATGTACTCATCACACATACAGGTTTCACTATTCAACTTATTTTTTTTGTGGGGAAGAGAGATAATTGGCATCTTCTTTCCCAGCTATATTGAGATGTAACCTGACATAATTTAGCTACATATTTTTTTTGAGGGTGAGAATATTTAAGATCTACATCTTAACAACTTTTGGGTAAGTGATACAGTATTGTTAACTACAGTCACCATGTCATACATTATATTCCGTGATCTTGTTCATCTTGTGGCTGGCACTTATTTTCCCCACATCCCTGGCAGCCACCAACTTGTGATTTGTTTCTATGACTTTGGTTTTTGTAAATTCCACATAAATAAGTCCATAGAGTATTTGTCTTCCTCTGTCTGACTTATTTCACTCATCCTAATGCCCTCAATGTGTATGCATGTCACAAATGACAGGATTTCCTTCTTTTATGGCTAAATATTTCATTGTATGAGTATGTGTACCACATTGCCTTAATCTATTCACCCAATGACAAACACTTAAGTTGTTTGCATATCTTGGCTTTGTAGATAATGCTGCAATGAGCTTGGGGATGCAAAAAGCTCTTCAAAGAAGTGACTTCATTTCTTTCCAATATGTACCCTATTATTAAATCTTTATTATTTATGGCCAATTTGGTTTCATTCATGTCTACCTGTCTACATTTCTGCATTATTTTGAAGCAAGCCCATGCAACATATAAAATGCATACATCTATAAATATTTCAGTGTGTATCTCTAAAAGTAGAGTACCATTTTTTAAACCATGGTAGAATTATTATTCTTACAAATATTTATTTTAGCAGTTCTCTAGTATCACCAAATATCCCACACATGTATATATTTTCTTAATTGTATTTTTGCAGTTAATTTGCTTGATGAGGATTTAAACATAGGCAATATACAGCATTTGTTTTACATATTTCTAAAGTCCCTTTCGAGCTATAGGGTTCCTCTTTTTTCACTTCTTTGCAGTTTATTTGGTGATGAAACTAGTGAGAAAGACTACCTTTAGTGTCTTTCTCATTCTGCATTTTTCTGATTGCTTCTCTGTAGTGTCATTAACCATGTATTTCTCTACTGGTATTTCCTGTAAACAGAGACCCAGACTGAAATGTTTCATTTGGGCTGTTTCCTTTTTTTGTTTTAACAAGATTCATCCATAAGTGGTATCACGTACATCACATTAGGAAGCACATGGAAAACCTGTCTCTATTGTGGCAGAGTGGAAGATGTTTGTGATTTTGTATTGGTCCTTGAGGCTAGAGGCACTGAACCCCAGCCTAAAATTTGTGTATAGCTCTTGACTTCCTAAAAATGTAACCAGTCATCCGTCAGTTTCCATGGGTGACTCACTCCAGGACCCCACGGACACCGCAATCTGCAGATGCTCAAGTTCCTCATATACTACTGCATAGAACAACACAGCCAGCTCTCCACATCCTCGGATTCCCGATTGCAGACTGAAAAGCATTTGACCCACAGTTTTTTTAATTCACGGATGCAAACCCCAATGGTATATTTATTTAAAAAACCTGCATATAAATAAATACACAGGGTCAATTGTATATTTATTGAAAAAATGTGCATGTAAGTGGACCCATGCAGTTCAGACCTGTGTTGTTCAAGGGTCGACTGTATATATCCTCGTCACGTCACCTGGGAATCAAATATTTCATGGTAGAACTTAGCGTCATTATTTCATGACATTTCAAAAAGAGTACCTCAATCTCCAGTGATTTCACCAAACAAACAAGTTTGAGCACCATAATAACAATATCAAAATGAATTTTTCCACTCATATGTCTGAAATTGAATTAAAATATGGAAAAAATTCTAGGGGACGTCTCTTTTAACAATTACAATGTTCTAAATATACCTTCTCCATTCCAAAATATCCCTGTTATTTTCAGAAAAGAATGAGTGATGTTATAGTAGTATAGTATTTTGGTGAACCTTACAAGAGAAGAGCAATATGCTCTGGGTTACAGGGGCAACTGAAAGCACCAGAACTGTCATGGGGTGGAGCACATGAACCATTCCTCCCTATTCCAATGAGGTAATGCATCCCTGCCATGCAGAATTGAGCTAAAAATATGAAGGCATGATATGAAATGTCAATTGTCTTTTAAAAGCAGATGTAGGTGTGTATTCTTGAGAATGAAAACGAAAGTATGATTGTTTATGGAGTTTCAGGAATTCATGTCTTTTGATTCCTGTTATTAGATGAGTGGATAAAACAACTATGGGACATTTACACAATGGAATACTACTTGGCTGTAAAAAAAGGAAATTTTACCCTTGGCAGCAGTATGGACGGACCTGGAGAACTAATGCTGAATGAAGTAATCCAGTCAAAGAAAGACAAATACCATATGATCTCACTCATAGGCAGAATCTAAAGAACAAACCAAAGTAACAAAGAAAATGGGGACAGACTCATAGATGGAGAACAGGATGACAGCTAGTGGTGGGGGGACATTAGGGGATGGAGGGATTGAGCAAAAAGGATAAAAAACTCATGGTCATGGACAGCAGTGTGGGGATTGCTGGGGGCAGTGGGCTATAAGTGAAAAAAAGGTAATATAAATAAAAAGATTAAATTAATAGTAAAATAAAAGAAAAATTAGGTGTTATTCCTTTGTAGTTAGGTCTTTATGACAGAACTCTAATCACATGCCCCTTTCCAGATATGAAAAGTACATATCTTTCCATTATATATTTATTGGAAATGAGTAATTATAATTCATTATATATATGGAGGTTTTTAGCTGAAAGCTAGAGTATCATATATAAAATACTCCATTTATTCAATAATACATCATCAAAATTAAACTAAAACCATTGGAGAATATCTTACTTAGACTTTAGAACTATTACTTTTATAAGTTCTCTTTAAATGTTAAGGTTTTTTGAATATCTTCTCATTCCATAGAAGGGATTAAAGACTTTTTTCAAGAAGTTACATAAATCTACAAAATGAAATTTGGGAATCTGTGACTCACTTTTTAGGCTTATATTCTTCCTGCTATGTTTATACCCAAAGTAAGAATATAGACATGTTGCTTCATTATATCTTTGTTACCAATTTGTAAAAGAATATTTTGTTTTAGTTAAGTTCCTTAACCTAACACATAATTTTAAAATTATTATTTCATGTAATATCTTACTTGTCACACGGAGGATCCTGGAGTAGGCTGAGCCTTTAGAGAAAACTGATGGGGTTATTGTGAAAATGGACTAGGGTAGCCCATGATGATCCCAACCTTGTAATCTCTATAGGACAAAACCCATAGGATACTCTGGGCAATGCTGGACCAGGCATTGTTACACTTGTCATATAGTGGGATTCTTATTATTTTATGTTATATGTCATACAGGGCCACAGAATAAGCTCTTTTAAGGTGGTTAGCATTGCTTCCTCTGATAATGGTTTGTGTCGACAAGAATATTTACAGAAGTGTTTGGAATATAACTCACACCAAGGAACAGGTTAGTTTTTATTCATTTAATAAAACCCATACTCTGAGAGTTTGACTCAAGAACTTGTACTTCAGTTGGGTGTAAACAATGGCAATTAATCAAGAAGCCTCAGATGGTTTTGTTTTATGAACTGTTGGTGTGACAATATATAGTGGTATATTAAAATGTGAAAAAAACATTCATTAAATGCAAGTAAATGCATTTTGCACTAAATTGTTATTAAGTACGTAGTTTATGTTATTGTGTGATAATTTTAGATTTTGTTTCTATCTATTTATGATTCATTTGAAAGGTTTTTCTGTAATTAGATTGATTTGTTACAGAATACCAATTTTTATGGCACATCGTTAAAACTCTGTATTTGTGATTGAACAATTTTTTAGAAAAGGTATGCTTTTTAGTAAACATTTGAAAGTATTTCTTAAATGACAAAAGCTTATATGAGATGTTTTCAACCAATGTAAGTATTCTCTCCTGAAGCATGCTTTCTTTTTTTCTGGTATTTGGAAGCAAAAGAAAATTAACAAATATTTGTAGGAGCTGAATCAAAGAATTTGCTCTAAGAAGCATGCAAGCTTGACTTTATTAGTTGCTCTTTTGAAAAAATAGAGGCCATAAAATAGCAGAATCTTCAAGTTTGAAGATCTCTTAAAAATTACCCACCCTCTCCTTTGAGGCTGAAATCCCTTAGCAATACATCTGGCTCACAGCGACACTAGGACTTAGCATTTTCATAGGTGGGGCACGTACTACTTTTACAGAAAGCGAATGACATATTTGACTAGCTGTAATTTTTAGAAAGTTTTTTCTTTTTCGAGCCAAATTTTGTTTCTGGAACAATACCAAATATGTCTACACAGTAATATTTTGAATGTTTGAGGTCAGTTTTTATGCTTCTCTTTCCTACAAACTTTTAATGTGCTATTATACATTTTTAAAGATCTCTAAAATTATTGTATTACTACTATACACCTACACTCAGTGAAGTGTATAGTCTTCCAGGCCATCAAATCTGCCCAAGAATTTTGAGTCCAACTACAAGGAGTTATGGTTCAACTACGAAGTTAAAAGGAAGTATGCATACAAGACCATCTTTATTTCTGACATCAACTGCAAGTTCAGGGTTTCTCAAATGTACCCTCAGATTTGATATATCACTAGACACCTACTATACCTACAGTATCAATTATAGGAAAATGATAGCAAAATTCAACCAAAGGAAGAGACAGTACAAAGTGAGAAAGAGTTCCAAACGTGAAACTTCCGTTGTCCTCAGGATACATTCCCCACTTAATATTGATGTGTGACAATACACATGGACGGCTGCCAAGAGAGGAAGCTCACTTGGGGTTTTATTGGTGCTTTGTTACATAGGCAACACTGATTGATTGATTTAGCAGGTTGTCCAAAGGGTTCACAATGAATAATAGACACTCCTAGCACTAGGGTTACCTCCCAAGAACCAAGTATTAATGCAAAGGCCAGACCTCTCTTCTTTGGGTGGAAGGGCGCAGAATTCCTTCTCATGCAGTATCACTTAATACTTTCTTGCATAAAACACTCTTATTCCTTTACATAAACTACAGTTTTAGAAGCTTAACATATCTTGGCTGCATTTCTCTAGATAATTCCTAATTTATCACTGTCTTCTTTTGGGTCCCAGAATCTTTGGGTAAATTTGGCAACAAAATATGTACCTCATATCACTTGTCTCCAGAAGCTCTGACATGTGGATGTGTGGGACCCCCCACTACAAAGTGTGAAGTGACATACTGGACATGGAGGTCAGAATCCTGACATTTGACAGCCATTCAACCTTGTGAAAGTTGCACACTGTTTCTGATCTTCTATTTCCTCGCAGACACAGAGTTAATAATAACACTCCATATATTGTGGAGACTGAACGAGATCACATGTAAAATCTTTAATGTATCATAGGGGTTTAATAAATATTAGTTCTTTTCTGGAAACAATACTGGATGGTGTGAATTTGTGCTTGCAAGGTATTTTATTCAACATTTGCCTAACAAGCCTTGTAGAATAGAGTTATGCACACATTATTAAAACAAAACAGAATTCATTCAATTCATCAAATATTTATCTAAGTCCAGCTGAAAAGTGTAAAGCATTGTGTCAGTGACTGAGGAAGAAAAAGATAATTCTTGCCTTCTTGGCGTGAGAACACGTTTGTAAATATCTTTGATATAAGTAGGTGTTGAATTAATGTACATATCTGGTACCAGAATGGAAATGAGTGGGAAAAAGAAATCCTGGTTGGGTTATTGTTGAATACCTCTCTAAGGAGGTGATATATCATGGAAGGCCCAGAGGAGTAGGAGGGCTCTGATAGCACTTTCAGGAGTAGTGAATGCCATTTCTCAGAATTTCTAAATGAATTTACTTGGTAGAAAATTGAATTTCATAACACGATGTAAATAAATTCATGAATATAGGAACAAAATGTAAATAAAATGAACTTATTGTCAAAAATGGGTTCTATAGCCCTGGCCAGGTGGCTCAGTTGGTTGGAGTATTGCCCCACAGACTGAAACATCATGGGTTTGATTCCCAGTCAGGCACATACCTGGTTTGCAGATTTGATACCCCGTGGGGCATATACGTGAGGCAACTGATAGATGTTTCTCCCTCACATGATGTCTGTATGTCTGTCTCTCTCTCTTCCACCCCTTATTCTCTCTAAAAATTAATAGCAAATACAAGTGAGGAATTTAAAAAAAAAACTTTTTAAAGAAATGGTTGACTTCCAGTCAAGATGGAGGCATAAATAGACATGCTTTCCTCCTTGTGCAACTATAGAAAGAATTACAACCAGATCTCAAAATTAATAACACCAAGAACCATCAGAAAATCAAGCTGTATGGAAGTCCAACAACCAAGGATTTAAAGAAGACACATTCATCCAGATGGGTAAGGAGAGGCAGAAACGTGGGAATGGGAAGAGAAGCAGAATGGCATGGAAAGGCTGAGGCAGCAGCAGTGACAGTGGTGAAACAGATGGGAAGGATACCTTGGGAGCAACTGGTCCCAGCCCCAGACCAGACCACAGAGCCCAAGGTTCCAGCACCAGGACTAGATCCCCATTACCTCTAGCTGTTAAAACCAGCGGGGGTTGAGGCAGTAGAAGAAACTGTCAGATTTTTGCCTTTTAATGTGTCAGCATGGTCTTAGAACACAAACAAACCCACTCACTCTGGGATTCGCCACCCAGGCAGCAGCTGGAACAGCAACAGTAGCACCCAGGAAGGGGGTGAAGAGACTGGGAATGGGGCAAGCACTGGGCAGACCGCCAGAGGCCAGGAGGCAACACTGTCCCCTCTCTGAGTCCTCCCCCCACAAAGTGGTGAAGTGGTTTGCCCTGCCCTAAGGCTCTGCCCCATGTAATTTATAGGTGCCTTTTCTGCTTAGACCACACTACTAACACAGGGAGTAAAACAGCTCTACCTAATACACAGAAACAAACATAGGTAGGTTGCTAAATTGAAGAAACAAAGAAACATGGCCAAAATGATAGAACAGAACAAAACCCCAGAAAAATTACTAAATGAAATAGAGATAGCCCACATACCAGATGCAGAGTTCAGAACACTGGTTGTCAGGATGCTCAGAGAACTCCTTGAGTATGGGAAAAAAAAGAAAAAAGAAAGAAATGAAGGTTATACTAAGTGAAATAAAGAATAATCCACAGAAAATCATCAGAGAAGGGAAGGAAGCTAGGATTCAAACCAACAATTTAGAATATAAGGACAAGATAAATATTCAACCAGAAAAAAAAGAAGAAACAAAAATTCGAAACATGAGGATAGGCTGAGGAACCTCTGGGACATCTTCAAACATGCTAACATCAGAATCATAGGATTGACACAAGGAGAAGAGGAAGAACAAGAAATTGAAAACTTATTTGAAAAATAATGAAAGAAAACTTCCCTAATTTGACAGAGGAAATAGACACAGAAGTCCAGGAAGCGCAGAGTCCCAGACAAGTTAGACCCAAAGAGGACCGCCCCAAGACACATCATAATCAAAGCGCCAAGGTTAAAGATAAAGAGAGAATCTTAAAAGCAGCAAGAGCAAAACAGAAAATTACAAAAGAGTTCTCATAATACTATTAGTGAATTTCTTAAAAGAAACTTGCAGACAAAAAGTGACTGGCAAGTATTCAAACTGATGAAAAGCAAGGACTTACAACCAAGATTGCTCTCTCCAGAAAAGCTATCATTTAGAACGGAAGGGCAAAGTGCTTCTCAGACAAGATAAAGCTAAAGACGTTCATCGTCAACAAGCCATTATTACAGGAAATGTTAAAGGGACTTATTTAAGAAAAAGAAGATCAGTATCATGACCATTAAAAAGACAACAAATTCACAACTGTCAACAACCGAATCTAAAATAAAAACACACTAAGCAAACAACCAAAGCAGGAACAGTATCATAGATATGTAGATCATCTGGAGGGTTATCAGCTGGAAGGGGGAAGCAGGAGAAAGAGAAAATAGTGCAGGGATTAAGAAGCATAAATGGTAGAAAAAAATAGACAGGGGGAAATTGTATTCATAACAGTTTCCTATGTTAAAAATAGCATAGGAAATGGAGAGCCAAAGAATTTACATGCACAACCCATGAATATGAACTAAGGAGGTGGGAATAGCTGGAGGGAGGGGGCACTGGGCAGAGGGTGGCAAAGGGGGAAAATCCGAACTACTATAATAGCATAATCAACAAAACATACTTAAAAAATAAAGAAATGAGTTCTGTAAAATAAATGGCAATGTTAAAGGAAAAAACTTTTAGTCAAACTTCTAGCTTTGTAGGGAGGGCAGTGGTCAAGGTGGAAGAAAGTATAGAGGTGATAAATGGTGATGGAAAAATAAAATAAAAATATCTATTCATCTTATAGGGATGTAAAGAGATTGATTTTTGTGCTTTGTACTTTTAAAACTCAGAAGACGTTACCCAGTTTCAAAATTCATTATGTTGCTTTTTGAACTCAATGATATTGTAAATATTAATTGAAGAAGGCAGGTCATTTGAGAACTGTAAAGGAATTAAACATAATTTATTGTCCATCAAACAGTTCATTCAGCAAATATTTATTGGATGTATTCCATGTGCCAGGCACTGTTCCAGGCTCTGTTAAGAAAGTGCTAATAAACAGGTTGGTAAATAAATGCATAGTCTGTCTGGAGACGTAAAGACTGTCAAGGAAATGAAGGGGTAAAGCGGGTGGCAGAAAGTGTGGAAGAGTGGAATTTGCTCTTTTACAGAGGTCAGGAAAGACCTCATGACAGACATCCAAGCAGAGACAATTGCTAGTGTGGCAGCAAGTCAGAGAAACACCCTGCGGTGAGGGGTCCAGGCAGAGAAAACAGCAGGAGTGAGGACCCTGAGGCTGGAGCGTGCCTGGCCTTTTGCAAGAACAGCAAGGACTCCTGCTGTTCTCCTGAGGAGACAGAGTGGGGGAAAAGGCAATAGGGAACTGCCCCTGTGTCAGGCTCTGCAAGCCATTGCAGAGACTCTGAATGTTTTTACAAGTGCTATCTGTCTCTCTAACCTGGCCCTTGCTTCTTTTTACACCTCTGTCTTCACTTTCTGTTTGATTTTCCTGTACCTGCGCTGCCCAGGGCGCAGCCACGAGACACATGTGGCTATTGCAGACTTGGCATGCGGTTAATTTGAATGAACAGTATAAAAAAAGAAACTAAAAGCATCAATATCTTTTAAATTGTTTGATATGTTAAAACATTTTGGATATATTTGCATAAATAAAATAAAATAAACTTAATCTCTTTCCTTTCTTTAAAATTTTTTATTTCACGATGACTTTGAGATCCCCATACAACTATAAGACATAGGAGAGAAATTGAGTGTCCCCTTTATCCAGTCTTGCCCAATGATAAGATCTTGCAAATCTACTGTCACGATATTACTACCAGGATATTGACAGTGATGCTCTCTTGTAATGGGGTGCAGCCAAGAACTCAAATAGGGATTTGAAATGGGGCCCAGAACTCAGGGTGTTCAGAAAATATTAGGATGTCCTCACTCCTCTCCTGCACAGGTTTAGGTTGGGGGAAGGGACAAATGGAGCAGGGCCATTGAGAGCTGTTTTGTGTAGCAACAGCTTTGCAGCTAACCTCTGGTGTGGTCATTTAACACATCTATAGCCTTTAACTGGTTGCATAGATACGTCAAATAGCTGTGGCAATGCTCTGAGCCTGGAGAATGGAAGTAACTTCCTCCCAAGATGGAACTGGGAGGCAACTCCCATGAGTTACAGCGCCTGCGTGAAAGCTTGGAGATGATTGGCTCCATGACATGGGGCCACACCTGCCCAGACTCACGGGGGCAGCCCGGTAAAGCCGGAAGGATATGAGAGTGCTGGCAAGTGTAGCCAATTGTGGGAGGAGTCAGAAATGGGGCTGCAGAGGAAGACTGTAGCAGGGATTTAAACCAAGACTCCGCAGCCTGTTGGAGGGAGAACCACGCGGCTTTGCCAGAGTGGGGACCCCTGTAGCTTTAGAAGGGGGAACCACCACCCACCTTTAGCAGAGGTCCTGGCGACACAGCTGATGATGCCAGGAACCGAGGGAGGCTTACCAGCCAAGAAGGATTACTGGGAAGAACTGGGGGCTGCCTAAGACACGGACTTCTGTTTCTTTCCTGAGATACAGTACCCCCGACTGGGCAAAGGGGGAAGAAAGGACTGTGTGAGTTTGTGGGTGTTTTAAGGGACTTTGGGATTTTGATAAAGACATTAGGTCACTACTTTAAGTCTGTATAGCATTAAATAAACATTTCCTTTCCTTTTTACAGATCTGTGGCATTGAGATATGTCTTTCCTATAAGGCGGTGGACATAACGAACCTGGGGGGTTTCTTTTGGTAATAGTATATTGGCTTTGGCCCCCCCTTGTGTTCTGTAACACTCTTAGTTTTCCTTAGTTTTAATTGTACTCATTTGTTTATGTGTGTGTTTAGTCCTATGCAGTTTTATCACGTATATACATACTTGTTTCCACCACTGTGTCGGGAATCAACACAGTTCCTTCACCACAGACATCACTTGTGTTGTATTTTTATAACAATATCCACCCATTCCTGTGCTCCATCCCTCCCTGGTCCTAACCTCCAGCAACCACTAGTCTGTTGTTCATTTATATAATTTTGTCATGTCAAGAATGTTAAGAAATAGAATCACACAGGGTGTGTCTGGTAGGAGCTGGCTTTCTGCCCTCAGCACAATCTCTGGAGACCATTCCACATCACTGTATGTCTCCATAGTTCATTCCTCTTTATTGCTGAATAGCATTCCACGATGTGGATGTACCACCCTTTGTTTAACTACTCATCCCTGGAAGGACACCTGGGTTAGTTCTAGTGTTTGCTGTTAGGAATAAAGCTGGCACAAACATTCCTATACAGGTTTTTGTGTGAACATGTGTTTTCATTTGTCTAGGGTAAATACTTGAGTCCAATTCCTGGGTCATATGGTATTGGCATGTTTAGTTTTATAAGAAACTGCCAAATCATCTTTCCAGAGTACTAAATCCACCTGTTTCTTTTTGCTTTGTGTTGCATGACTACTAAAAAACCTAACATTGCATATGTGGCTCACATTCCGATTGGATTGTGCTGAGCTCATGTAGAGCATTGTGTACTTATCCACCCCAGGTTCTTCCCACAAGCTTTTCTTTCTATCTGCAGTGTGTTTTCATTATCCCTTCACAAATGCACACGAAGTTGTAAAGCAAAGTGGTTAAGAGCAGAGTCTAAAACCAGATGGCCTGGGTCTGAATCTTGGCTCTACTCTTTACTAACTGTATGATTTGTTAAAAAATTTAAGCCTGTTTCCTCAATTTCTTAATCTGTGAGTGGGATAATTATAGGAGTATTGATTTCATTGGGTTGGTATGAGGATATAGTTAGCACGTATGAAGGTACTTCTTATTGAGACCCTTCTGACCCCCTGCCCAACAGCATATATGAATCCTCAATTAGGTATCCATTGCAGTCACCATCCTCATTAAAATTGTAATTGTTTGATCATCTCATATCTTTCTCTACTTTGATACAGGCAGTGTTTGTCTGTCTGATTCAGTGATATTTCCTCAGTGCTGGCACCCAACTGGCCAAGAGAAAGGAGTTACTATATCATTGTAGAATCAGTGAGTGAATGAATGAATAAAAATTTCCTTCAGTGTAAGCATGTACTCATGACTTATTTAAAGTATTATTTGATTTGATTTCTTACTTAATTTTGAAAGTCATACATTATTCGTGTTTTTCTGATTCAGAAGACTAATTCTTTTTCTGTATGTTACATGAAGGGTTTTTACATATGAATCTCATGTATTGTGGAATAAGAAATATTCTGGAGTAGTAAAGAATTCAATGATAAAATCAACATAAAAAATTGAAGATACAGGATTGTGTATTTATTTTTACATGTTTAAACTTCTGTCACCTTCAAAGTACTCTCCATTTGATACAATGCACCTACAGATACCTTTTTTATTTTAGAGGTGCTTTCCCATTCTGAAAAAGGAATTTTATTTTATTTTTAAAAAGATTTTATGTATTTATTTTTAGAGGGAAGGAGAGGAGAGAAACATCAGTGTGTGGTTGCCTCTTGTGCATGCCTTACTAGGGACCAGGCTTGCAACCCAGGCATGTGCCCTACACTGGGAATCGAACTGGTGACCCTTTGGTTCGCAGGCTGGGACTCAATCCATTAAACCGTGCCAGCCTGGGCATATTTTTCAGTTTAAGTAATCATTTCATTGTTATGCTGGATTCCTTTTATGTTGATGGACTTTGTTAAGTAACTGCTTATGTTTAGCAGTTACTTAAATGCTTCCTTTTACTTTATTTGCCTTATGAAGACTGATCTCAAAATATGAGTAGGTGACATTGAGATAAGAGTACTTCTTTCTACTTCTCCAGAAAATGTTGTCTCATATTCCAATTATGTAAGGCCTTAAGTAGATAAGCTGTGTGACATTCTTAGGAAAAATCAGAAAAATAAAACATGGTACGACATGGATGATTATCACTTACCCACTCTGTTTAAAAGCCAAACTGTGCACCAGCTCTCAAGAGCACCTGAATTTTTCACACACACTCACACACACATTTTGTGGTCAAGGGAAGTTACTGCAGTAGAAAGAACACTGACTTATGCTCACTGACTTAAGTTCGGGGAGGCTCTTGCTAGTAATTCTGTGGTCTTAAAGAAGCTAAAGAACTTATGAGACATGGACATGAACTAAAGGGGGGGAATATGGGTGGGAGGGGGTGGGCAGGGTGGAGGGGAGTGAAGGGGGAAAATGAGACAACTGTAATAGCATAATCAATAAAATAAAAAAAGAATTTAAAAAAAGGCAATTAACATGTGCCATCTTTCATTCCATAAAGAACCTACCAAGTAGAATTTCAGTGTTGACTAAAAACTAAGGTTCATCCATAGATCCCTAATAAAAATTATCTGCGTATTGGGATGGTACCGTGCCATGTGCCAAGTTTCACAGACATACACATATGTGTGTTTTCTCCCATTTTACCAGGTGCCCCCAGAGGCAGGTATTATGAGAGCAAAATTACACCTTAGCATGCTGAATGTCAGAAATGAATTCTCTTTAACTTCATATGGTTACATGACAGGACTTTGCCATAAAATTGGCACTCTCAATTCCAAATTAATCAATAGAGGAATAAAATGCCCTGTCTTCCCATTGAAATATTTAAGCTCGAATTTGTATTGTATTTCTATATGCAGGTGTGAAAGAAAGATGATGCTATTTGTGTTCTGGATTAATGATTTTCAACACTGATTACAATAATAGGAAATAACAAAATTTACTATATTGATTGTTTACTTTGTATCCAGAACTCTGTTAAATAATTTACCAGAATTATTTTTTGAGGTACAATTGCCATCTAACATTAAAGTTTACGGTATACAACATGCTGATTTGACACATTTATTATATATTGCAATATGATTGCCACCTTAGCATTAGCTCACACCTCCAGCATGTGTCATAATTATGACTTCTTTTGTGTGTCGAGAGCACTTATGATCTAGTTTCTTAGCACCTTGGAAGTATATAATACAATATTGTCCATATAAGAACAGAGGTAGCACTATAATTATCCCTATTTTGCAGTTGAAGAAATAGGCTAAGAGAGATTAAATTAGTGGCTCAAGGTCAGAGAGCTAGTAATTATCAAAGCCAGAATATGACTTGGTGCCATGTGAGGGTTCAAGGTTTTACCAGTGATGCATATTGCCTCTTATTTCAATAATTTATGTTGGTCACTTGGGTTAATAGTGGATGTTCCCTTTATTTTCATATGCCTTACATTTTTCAACATTTCTATCCATATACAGTCTAGTAAATAAAATCTTGTTCTATCTCCTATGGCCTCACATGTATTATGTTGCCATCGTGTTTATAAATAAAAGAAACAATAACAACAACACACCCTTGCTCACAGCAGAAATTCTAGCTCTTTATCCCATTTTCTTATTGCAACTCAAGGTTCATCATAAATATCCATGTGCTAGCAATATTTCATTTTTATGATCAGGTAATATCAGTGTTGGAGATATGAAAGAGTAAATATATATATATATTTACTCATATATATATGAAAGAATATATATATATATATATATATATATATATATATATATATATATATATATAACTTCTCCTACCACATACAAACTTATAGTTAGTGTCTAGGTAACAGTGCTAAGTGGATTATTTTTCTAATTAAAATCTTAAATCCTTATTTAAAAATTACTCTTTATTTGACTGTCCACCTACATGTTACACACGAGTCTAGGTTTGGAATTTGTTAACCTTCTCTCTACTGTACCTCTGTTCCACACAGCTCTTTTTATGTGAAATTTGTTGCTGTTTTATTATTGCTATATTTAATTGGAATGCTCCTATTGTGTAACAGGAACAGTTCTTTCAACCTGGGAATATTTGCTTCAAATAGTTTAAAGATAGGTACGTATTTATGTATGTACTTTCATTTCCTTAGAATATCAACTTTGATTAATAATTATATACAAGCTTTGTTTTTCTTATCTGGGTGTCAACAGTAATTGGAATCCATATCCATATTCTACCTTGCAATCATGCTGCAAAAGGCCAATAAATTCCCGCTGAGTGTGTTACTTGTTAAATTTAGTGCATTACATTCAGGGTAATGAATAAAAGCAGTGGGCCGTTACCGTCTGGCTGGCTGAGGAAGGCTGGAACAGCCAGACTCCCCTGAGGCCTCCAGCCGGCTCAAAACAGTGACAGGCAGAATCAAGGGAGTCCTGTGCATCCCAGTTCAGTTTGTCTCCCTTCATTCCCTCTTCTGTGCAGACTCAGAAGACTGTAGAAAGGTTAGGCGATCTTAGCCATTAATTCACCACCCTTTTCGTCAAATACTGCATGCTCTGGTTTCATTAGCAAGCAAATACCGTTTAGATAAATAGTTCATATTTATAGGCAGCCCAGGGATGACAATAGTACTGAATGTAAACTAGTGGCTATGCCTCCACGCAGTTCACTTTGCTGTCTTCATATGTCTCTTGTGTATTCGTTTGTCTATATTAACAACGCATGTAGGTATTTTTATGTGAGTGAAAAACCAATGAAGCAGACCTCATAGATATGTATACATACTTATTTCCATCTCATATTTATTGGGCATACATAAGCAGGGACTGAAAAAAATGACTACCACATTCTTAAGCCTGCCTGTAGCTCTTTCTTAATAAATGTATTCTTCAGATGAAAGAGGTTCTTTCTTAAACTATAATATCATAAAAAATTAACAGATGCTATAAATATACAAATGCAGGGATGTTAGAGCAACCTGGTCTATATCTTTGGCTGTTTTTTTTTTTCTTGTTAACAGAGTGAGTCTTTATTTTCCCAGCGAAGAATTGTTATGCACTATGTTTTGTGCCAAACACAGCTGACATCCTTAGTCCTTTGAGTTATTGTGAATGTTAATATCCATCTAGAAACAACGAGATTTTTAATGAAAGAAGGGAAAGATAATCTCTATGAAATGACGAATCATTAATAAATGTCTGTGAAAATTCAGCATGGAGTGTCCTTTCCTATCCATGACAGTGTAACTGGTTCCAAATAACATGGTGTATCTCATTAGAGAGATTTTATATCTAATTATGCAACATATAAGTGAGATCATTATGGTAACTTTATCTCAATGAAGTAAGTAAAGCACATGTGAAATCTAACATTCTGTTGCTTGAAAGAATTTTTGAAAGCAAATATAAGGAATTAATGATCACTTAGGCATACATTGAAAGATGTTGAAAAGCAGTCATGAACCTTTGACAGGTAATGGAAAAAATATATTCAAATGATAGGTACTCTGATTGATTCTACTGTGGATAAAAATGAACTTCCTGGGCAAATATTACTTTTTTCATGTAGAAAAAAATTTCTAAACAAAAGAAAAGAAAAAGGCAGTAAAGGAACCATAGGTTTTATTGTTTTGTGTCTATTCTTTGACCCTTTTGGGGGGTCATAAAAGATCCTCAAACTTTGTTACTATGTTACAGATCCTCAAACTTTGAAAAATTAAATGTATTAGGTTGACATTGATTAATAAAATTACATAGGTGTCAAGTGTGCAGTTCTATAATGTATCATCAGCTTATTGCATTGTGTTTGATCGTCAAACTTTAGGGTGTAATAGAATCACACAGCGGGCTTGTTAAAACTCAGACCTCAACATTTCAGAGTCAGTAGGGCTGAGAGGGGCCTGGGAATTGCATTTCAAAAATTCCCATGGGACACTGATGCTGCTCATTCAGGTCCTATTTGAGAACCACTGAACTATGTGAAAATCACTATACAAAACACTTAACTCACATTATCTTCTTAATTATTCTTAAGATAGAAATCTAAGAATCTTATATTCTGCTAGGCATTTTCAATCAAGTCATATATCTTTGGAAATCCAGATCCTATTATGAAGAAAGCTAACCTGAAAATATAATTAAAGCTATTTGCCTGACAAGTGCATTGGACATATTTTTAAGAATATTTATAATCAAACACAAACAATAAAATGAGTAGATACTGCCTAGCAAAGAAAAGGCCAAATATAAAAAGTTTCAGTGTGTGGACATAATTTAGGTCTCACTTATCTGTACAAACTCTCTCTTTCCTAAGACGTATGAGTAGGTAACTACTAAATTAATTGATTCTAATGTACAGCATAGTGACAATAGTTAACAATACTGTATAGTATACTTGAAATTTGTTATGAGTATGAATTTTTAAAGAGTTCTCAATATATGCACAAAAAAAAGTAAATATGTGAGGAGATAGTTGTGTTAATTAACCAGATAGTGGTTATCATTTCACAAAGTTATTTGTATACAAATCTTCACATTGTACACTTTAAATATGTACAATTTTATTTATCATTTATGCCTTAATAAAGTTGGAAGAAAAATTTAGTTAATTGATGCTATCCAATTATAAATTTTTAAAAATTGCAATTGAGTGAAGATTATCCCATAAGAGAGCTGCCTGGCTTGATTTGTTGTCAAATTATGTTAACTATAGTTTGCATGCTTTTGCTAATGTGTTATCTAACAGCATTTTTAGGAAATGCATATATTATAAAGCCACTTAAAAGTTTTCATATGAGGTTTTTTCTTGACTATTTTCAAGCATCCTTCAAAATCAGATGATCTGATACATAGTCTATGTTTGAGGCTCCACAAAATCACGAAACGTGTAGGTGGTAATAAGCCCCCCCAAAAAAAGAAAAGATTGCAGGACCTCAATATTAGGACTTTAACTGCAAATTTTGTTGTGTCATAGAGCCCAAAGTAAATTTATGAAATGTTTTTAAATTTGGAAAGTTGGATTATAATCCGCTTTTCCATGTTGGTTTTAACTGAGCTGTTTGACGAACTCTGGAAAACCCTCTTGCTTGCTCTACTCTCTCCCCAAACAGAGCAGATTATGAGAGAACCGCTCCCGCAATGACACAAGTGTTTTTCAGTCACTTTGAAGTGGTTGTCCTTGGCTGAAACCTCTGTTTCCCGAAATCAGTTTTTAAATATCCAAAAAGCTCTTTTTCGTGTTCCGTTGTATCCACTGGCACAACTGGACTAAGGGTTCAGACTCCAGAGACTCTCCTGCGTTCTTTGTAACAAGAAAGGGTGCGCTCTGTCGTCACACGAGGAGCTTTAGAAAGGGGGGTTTAAATTTCATTAGTCTGGTGTGTAGTTAGGTCGTTAAGACGTTTGAAAAGTCATCCTGTGTAATTACAATGTGCAGTCAAGTTTGAGAATAATGTTTACAGATACTTAGAGGTGAAACAATTTAAAAAAAACTAATAACAATGTGGTGTGTATACATTTCACGTTCCAAGAGTATTAACATATGGGAAGTAGTGAAGTGTTCACTTCCATTAGTATAAATGTGTGTGTGTGTGTGTGTTTGACCACTGCTGGGATGGGACTATCAAGGTAAAATCTGCGTGATGGGTTTACCATAATCTTGGTGGTAACATGTTTGTGGGAGCATGCATGCACTTACAGAAGCAATACTTAAAATCATCTCCCCACCTACTGCACTGGTTCCTTCACCAGAATTCTCCAGAGTGTATGAACAAACATGAAGGTAAATTTATATAATTGTTGGTGATGGCTTAGTAAACTAAAAGCAAATGTGAAAATCCTTGTCCGTATAAAGACCACGTAAGTGTTTTTCTTAAATATTAGACAACAAAATCTAATTAAAATAAATATTATAATTGACCACAATTAGAAAGAGAGTATCTATGTGGGAGTGGTGAGGAGTGAGAGGAACGTGAAAGGAAATATGCAACAAGATCTTCTTTCCTGAAAGGAGCCAACTGTACCTCAGCATTCTTGGCTTTGATAAGAACACAAGTGGAAAGCATAAAGAAGGTATATGGGCATTTTAGGAGGAAATGTATAGTAATAAAATTGTAAACATGATATATAACTATGGAATCACTGGAGAAGAATCAGATAACATAAATAATTAAAATCAAGACAATAAAAGTGGAAGTTATTCATTGATGTCTATAAAGATTTGTACCCTACAAACAGATGTTACACATATTTTCAAGCATGTGTGGTTTATTTCCAAAAATATATCAGTATTAGGAAAAGACAAACAAATGATAAGTAACAGAAGTTGCAAAAATCATATCTGGTCACAGTGTAACTGTGCTAAAAAATAAATTTTTCATAAAATACCTCCAAAATGTTAAAAACCAATAGTAAAACAAAAGCAACATTAGATATGGAGACCATTTGACTAAATAACCATTGAGACAAATGGAAAAGAAAAACATAATTGGAGACTATTCAGAAATCTACTAACATTATAGCCACACATTTATATTACCAACACTCAAAGACAAATTCATTGGCTTCAGTATTTACACATTGAAAATAAATGTAAATGAATGAGTCTTTATCTCAAGAACTTAAGTAGATTACAATAAATCAAAGAGACAAAAGTTAGGGAAGAATATGCATAAGTTTTACTGAATTAGAGAAATTTAAAATCAACAAATGAATCACAGAACTTAATCTCATTAAAAGGAAAAATATCTTTAATTTTCTGGAAAGAGTAAAAAGCAAAAAAAAAGGATTAAAAATGAGGAAAAAGAATACAGCACATAGGAAATGAGAAAATATAGAAAATAATCTTGTTTAAGAAGATAACTAATTTTCTAGATGAAACACTGGCAAATATAATTTGTACTGGTTATTAAAATAATATCCAATAACCCACCAATACTTTCATTTATTTCAACCATATGTAGATGACTTAAGTGACTAATTTATAATATTTGACCTCATATAATACTATATTTCTCCATGTATTCAAGTTTTCTTATATGGCACATAACTATATTTTAAGAATAATCTTATGTTCTTGTGCAAATTTGAATCAGATGTTTTCATTACATTTTGGCCTGGTAATTGCTGGGTTAGAAGAGTCACAAAACTCCATACACACTATGATTTGGGTGTAAACAGGAAATACAGTACTCATAATCTACTTTTTCTTTCAAATCCATATCTAATGATTGTCAGAAAAGAAAGTTTAGCCTGTTTAAATCTACTCTGATCTACTATGTTGAAAAATACTCTTTCAGTCATATATTTTCCCCGCTTCAAAATCTCTTCCTAAATGTTGTCTAGGAATTGCAAGCCCATTAGAGAGTCAGTTCTTCCACTTTGCAGAATCTGAATTCAAAGTTGGGCTCAGATGAGGGAGCATATTAAAAAATATCAACATTTTTTATTACTGTCATTTAATTGTGTGTAGGTTTTTGACACTTTTTAATTATATAATTTTAATTGTATTATATATATAGATATAGATATATAGATATATATTTTTTAATGCCTGTCTTTAAACTTTTTACTTTTGGCAGATATGATATATTTCTAAGAGATACTTGTTAACTGACTAGAGACCTATCTTTTACTCTCTGTTCCATTTGTTTACCTTATCATGACTGCTTGGATTTTAGTATAACTGGTTTGGGACAGCCTCTTCCCACAGACAATGTCCCTTACCCAGTTGTGGTTTATCCAGTTAATTGATGTGGCAAAAGTGGAGCTAACTTACAGGATCTTTGTAGACTGGACATCAGGATACAGGTTAAATAAACCGTGGGAACAGCAAAGTGGTATCTCGAGCCTCATTGACAAAGATTGATCCAGTCCAAGCCCCTCTCCAGATTTCATGCTCATTTACAGTTCATTCTTCTTATTATAACAACCCGCTTCCTGTAAGAGACAATGAGGACTGTTACGAAGAGCCCTGGGAAGGGCAAGCTTTTGCTGTCTTCTAGGGTCTTGCCCTGTGAACTTACTTTTCTCTTCATATACTGAATACCTAGCACTCACGAGTGGAGAAGATCGATCCACATCAACATTTCCTTAATTTCTTAGCACCAAACACTTCGTTTAAATGCTCCACCCAGACATCTAGCAGAAGCTGTTATATCAGAGATAAGATGAACATAACTGTTCATAGTTAAAAGTTCAACTTTAAATATATTTAATCATAAAAAAAATGTAGAGAGTATTCTAAAAAAAACAGCTGGAATGCAGAACCTACCACAAGTAGTAATATGTATCAATAAAGGTAGGTCTGAAATACCAATTCAAAATAGACTTTAACCATTGATCTAGGCTGTAGTTCCTTCCTTAATTAGGAAGGAAATATACATATTATACATATGGCATTAAGCTTTTCAATGTTCTTTCAGATAGCTTCCATTATTGCCCTTCATTTTTAGGTAAAGAAACTAAAATTTGGAGAGATTAAGAAATTGGTTTTCCATAACACAAATACAAAAAGCAGAATTGTGATCCAAACCCTAATGCACAATGGTATAAGGTTATTATATGTTGCTTTTATTGATTGCAAAGGATTGAAATGAAAAAAAAAAAATCAGAGATCAAAGAAAGGACCTTGAAAGGTTTCATAGAAACCAAAGATAGTAATATAATGGGCCCTCAGGAACATCAAAAACCAGGCACAGAACACTGTCCGAACTCAGTTTCCATCCACTTCTATTCCAACCACCTCACTCACCCCGCCCCAGCACTCCTTACTTGGCCCCACCTCCACTGGTTCACAATGTGGAAAAATCTGCTTCTGCAGGCTTTATATTTATGTCTCCAAGTTCAAGCACTCAATACCCCGAAACCTAAGTTCGACTCTTCTACCTAAGCCCACAAAACATAGGGATGAAAAACTTCAGCCAGGTTTAAGTAATTGCCCATTCTATAACAAACATTAATGCATTTACATAAATCAAACTTATTTTGGAGTGCTGTATGCATCTAACACCATCCCAAGTACTGGGAATACAGTGGTGAACCACACAGACAAGATCCTGGTAGAGAAAGGCAGGCAATAAACAGGTTAAAATATAAATATCTGAGAGGCAAGTACATATACAAAATAAATAAATAGGACAATTTTCAATAGCGATAAATTAGAGCAAAGTAATGTATACAGCATGTGATGGGATGGAGACCAACATTGGATAGAGACATAAGAAGGTATTTTTCTGAGATGATATTTGAGTAGAGACTCAAATGACAAGAAGAAACCATCCATTGAATAATTAAGAGCATTCAAACAGGAGAGCATGAAAGATACAAAAGCAATGACCTGCGAATGACCAGCTAAGGTGGCTAGAACTTAGAGAAATGTAGATGATGTGGGGGTCTGAGAGAGAGAGAGAGAGAGAGAGAGGGAGAGAGAGAAAGAGAGAGAGAGCAAAAAATCTCTATCAGAAGCATTTAATTATTATTCAAAGAGGAGAAAAGTTATAGCCAGAGGGAGGGTGCTTTGATTTGCCCAAGTTGAATCTAGTATCCCTTGGGTTATGTTTTAATTTGGCTGCTGTTGCTACAGCCAGAGGGCTGTAGAAAGAGGAGGTATATTTGCCCAGGGGAACCATGGTTCTGGGCAGATAAAGAAGTGAATAATTCTGCTCTCCTCCCAATTCTGTTCAAGCACCTCTATTATAAATCCCCTTAACAGTTAATCTTCGCATCTCGTATTGTCAAGCACCAGCAGCCACTGTTCTTGCATAGCCAGTTTCACCGAGAAGTATATATTTTCCACTAGTTTTAAATATGTTGTATTTTCTGATCTCCCATACAGTGTTCAGTCTTTTTATTGGAAAATTATCTTTGTTATGCTTATTTGTTGCCTGATTACCTGGTGGATAATATCTACTTGAATGGTGTCTAGTGACTCTACACATTGACTTCCATTTCCATTTCATTGGGCTTTGTGTCTTAAATTTCCTGTCTTCCAACCTCAGGTATCTGCCATGCTTAGGGAAAGTGATGGGATCCTGAGAATGTTTACTGGATATCGGTCATGGAACATCACACAGATATAAAAGCAGTCAAACTAACAGGAAAAGGGAATAAAATGGCAAGGGATGCCAGGAGAAAGGAGAGAATCTGGGAGCAAAGAAAAAGGGGGGACTAACTGTAGACAGCAAAGATAGTAGTCACATCTGAAAACAAAGACATGGCCCAAAGAGTTATGAATCGCTGCAGCAGAATTAATGGGATGGAAAATTTCTCAAGGAAAAGAGCCAAGCATAGATAAAGGAAGAAAAAAAACAGTGTAAAAAGAAGAAGAAAAATAGGAGAAAAGAAAAAACAATGTAAAATCCCAAGTGCTGCGTGCAAGAGTAAAACAAAATAGAGGCTATATTAAGCAATGGCGCACCACATTCAAGTGCATGTATTCTGTTTCTTCATTCTTATCCTCAACTGTCCTTGCATTTCACCAGTAGCAGAGCCAAACTGAAAGGGTAATTTTGTTTATGTACCCAATTTGCATAATTGTGCAATATAAATTACAATGCTAATTAAGGACAGCCCTTGGGCTTCTGGAATTGGGTCAAAGTGGCTCCCCAAGTGTAAGAAGGTTGGGGCATTGGCTCGGTCCCCTCTCCCACCACAGGGAAGCTGGGCAAGAGAAAAGAACCTCTCTGACAGTGTGTGAAAGCTTGTCAGAATTTGTTGAACACCCAGAACTGTACATCTCACTTCAAAACTTGGCTTTTAAAATCATCTTTGTGTAATTCTGCAATGAGGCGCTTAAAAGCTAAAAGTTCTCCTGAAGGCTGGGTTGGTTATCTTTTTATGAGTAACCCCCTTTTTTTTATTCCAAGAAAATTTTTTTCAAACTGTGAGTGACGGACTGTGAACCTGGCATGCAATATTTTCTCACTGGACTACTGCCAGAATTGTCCCAAATCAGCGTACGGCATGTCCTTCTCGGGCTCCTGAGCCTGTGGAAAATGACAAGTTGATTTCTGAGCTTTAGTTAAGTCTACATCCTTAAAAAAACTAAGCTATTTCACCTCAACTACATCAAAAATTCAGTACCAGAGAGTTTACTCCCTGACCATTCATAACGGGGTTGTAAGGCATAGGGGTCATAAAATCTTTAGCTTAGGTTTTTCAAAGAAAGAGCATTTCTGAGTTTCTACAAGGAAGGCTGACTGACTGCCATGGAGGAGGCTCTGTCTCGGGCTGTTCCGAAGGTAGCATTTTTTCAAGCTTCTTTGAATCACTGAATGCTGACCTCAAGCAAAAATTATATGCAAAACAGAAAAAACTGAGCCCAAATCACTGAGAGGGAGGCAGCTGGGCAAAAGCCTTGGGTCCTATCTCAGTCCTCTCTAGCTAGTCTCCCCTTTGTCTTCCACCTTCTGAGAATGTAGAAGCCACTTCCATGAGGTATTTATCATCTGCCTAACTCAGGTAACAGCACAAGAGTCAGGGATGTTGGTTTGATACACCCATTTTCACTTTAAGATAACTAGGGATTCTTTGCACTGGGGTCATTACAGGAATAATTGGACAGTATATGGCTTATTTCCCATAAATGTTACTTTGTCTTCTAGAGCAATGTTTTCCAATCTCTTATGTCCAGACCTATGAAAAAAATGATCATATTTCTATGGAACACTAGATAGTTGGGGACAGTTGGGACTTTGACAAGGCAACACATGCTCCAAATAGCTGGCTCTGGGGTTCTGACCAAGCCAACCCTCCCATTACCTGAGGCCACAGCCATTAGCTTATGGTTGGACATTAGACTAAAATCTGGCAAACGACAGCCTCAGGACCAATTAGGAAAGTTGGCAAAATTTCAGAATATTGTCTGAGTATGTAGACATGATCATGGATATATTTTTCCAACCTACCCCTGGTCTATGAGACAAAATTCTCCCTATTTTGCTAAAGCTAGTCTGAATTGAGGTAGTTTTTCAAGTGTGGGGTGGGGAGGGTGGTCCTGATTAATATATATTTCATTACCTAAAATTTGGATCTAATAGGTCATGTTCCAGTTTAAAAATATTTTGGTCTCACCATTTCACATAGGTAGAGTCCAAATCCTTATCTCACTTTAACTAATATACAGCTATGACTATAATACTCAACATGGGGGTGGTGTTCTCTCCCACTGTTTTATTGATAACAGTGTCAGCCAGAACTGGTCATCATCTCTGGTCTGGTTAGTATCCTTTTTATCATCTTAGCCAAGCAGCCCTCAATAGACAGGTTGCTTAGCTCCTGGATCTAGTATACTTTTGGGTAGATTTTCTTTCTCTTTGTTTTCTGCTATCACTTAAGATTTAGTCATTCTAGCCTTTATATTTAGCATATACTCTGATTCCAATCATAAAGGCATAATGTTACAATATAGATATATTAAAGGATACACCTTCTGATGATTGTAAATACTATATTGAAAGTATTGAAAGTAATTAATGTGGAGCAGTGGTTTTCAAAGTGATGATGTGACAGTGAATAAAAACCATACTACTCTGATTTACTGTGAAATAGAATTAGAATAAAATGTCCTAAAAAAACTTAAGAAAGAACTCACATACTGACAGTTTCTTTATAAGCATATTGCAGGCACCAGCAGTTCCAGTTCCTGCTTGTACAAGAAACAGCCTTGACCACAATTTCGGTGGACACAGACCATGCAGTTGCAGGGATGTGGCTGGCACTGACCATTTCCAGGATTCTGACATTAAAGATCCATATCGGGACCAGCAAGGCCACAGGCTGCAAGTCCACGGTCTCTCCCCTTGATGAGTTTGTTCTGCTTGCCCCTGTCCCTCCTTATAAAAACCTCTGCCTGAGCTGAAATGCTAAGATGGGCTTGGAAACGAAAGTCCCCCATCTTCCAGCTTTCTGTCACCAGAATAAAACCTCCTTCCTTTTTCACCAACACTTCTCTCATGAGTTTTGCTGTCATTGTGGCAGGCTGCTTGAACCTTGGTTTCAGTTATAATGTTATACTAGTAATGCTGACATTACCTGGGAAATTGCCAGCAATGCCAATTCCTGGGTCCAACTTCAGAGCCACCAAATCAGAAAATCTTGGGATGGAGCTCAGAAATCTATGTTTTAACATGATGAATCCTTTGCACTATAAGGTCGATGAACCCTTGTCAGGGATGGTCAGGATTGTGGGATATCTTGGTTGGGGACTTCCCAAAATTCGTTCTCTCGTTATTCCCACACACTTTCCTTATGCCTTTTAAATTTCTAGTTCATTGGAATTTTGTCTTCCAGAAGGAACTCATCCCCTCCAGACCTGAATATTCTCTAATCAACTAGTTTGTAGTTTAACAAATTCATGCCTAGTTGGGTGGGTGGCTATTATTAAGTTCTATAAAAATTTTCTAAAAGATCAGAAAATTAAACTAACTACATTTTTATTAATCACCCACCATCATATCTCCTTCAGGGTAGACTTTTGAAATGATCATATTTAGCCTTCTCGATGATTTCAGGTTAGTATTAAAATTATATTTACTAGGCATGCAAAAACAGGCGACACTGTGACATACAAAACTATTCATATCGGGTGGCAAAAGAACATCATTCTAGACTTACACCTATGTCATTCGAAGTCCACCGAGAAGGCAAAATGCATTTGCAGAAGCTGAACTTTGACCATACCTGCACCATCCGTAATAGATACAGACAAAGGCTGTTTAGAGGTTTAGAGCTCCTGCCCTGGGGCCAGCAGACTTCTGGGCTCAGATGCTCCCCACCACTTCCTGGTTACGGAAGCCAGTGCTCTCTCTGTGCTTCACGTTCTTTATCTTCCTGTCTCAGAGGATGCGTCCAGTAAATGGGAGCTGAAGCTACAGCTGTTGAAGAAACATCCTGCAAAGGATGCTGACTCATTCACAATAGTCAGGTAAGGCCTGTAGAGACTAAGCATCAATCTCTGAAAAACACATAGAGACTAGTATTTGGTGACAGAGAATTGGTCGAGAATGTGAAAAAAATACAATGAAGATTAAATTAAAAAAAAACAAACACATTGAGAGATGAAAGCAATGGCTGCTCTTATAAAACCTGCAGTATGTACTCAGTACCAAATGTCATTTTAACGGGTACACAGTACAATTTAGGATAGTTTCCAATTTACCCAAGCCCAGAAACGTGAACCAATTTTTGCTCAAATAATAGTTCACTTATTTCTAAACTGGTCCCTCTTCAGTTGATTGCACATTATTCATCTTTTCAGTGTTTCATTCCCTTCTAGCATCCCCCTCTTTAGAGCATGTTACATTCATGTTTACAAATGGATTGGGCTGCTGTGTTGTTGCTCTCATTCCTGTAAGCACATACGATTGTTTGTGGAAAATGTTCTAAAATTTGTAAATAGGTCAAAGTTTATGTTAAGATAAGATTCTTGATATAAACATGCCTGAAAGTGGTTTAGCTTTTCTCCACTTTGACTACAAAAGCCTGCCAAGAATTATTAATTACTGCAGAACGTTCCTGATCTCTGTATGCATTCTCTTTGGGTGTCTGGGCTTCTTAGCATTTTACTGTTTTTCTATTTTACCCTCCGTGTATATTGGCGACATTTGTTCCTTCACAGTTACCCCCATCAGATGCTTTCTCATCTTAAAAATTCATTTCACGAATGTATATACTTATTGAAATATATTCAATGCTAGACACTGTTCTAAGCATTAGGATACATTGATTATTAGTGCTATAGCCATTTCAATGCTTATATTAACTTAGGGAAACAAACTGTAATTTTATAGAAGACAGAAGCTGAAGGTTATTATATCTGTCTTATTCTTAGTTGAGTGTTGGCAACATAAATAGATACTCAATAGAAACTCCTGAATTATTAAAATAAATATCATATTTGATGTATCAGGAACTTTGGAGGAGCCTGGTTGAAGCAGGACTTACAGAGTGGGAGGTTATTTAAACTACAAAGTACTTAAAAGGGTACCTTCTGAAAAGGCTTGTTTTTTAAGTGGGGACTTGTGGGAAGTACTGGCAAGCACACTTAGATCTGGTGAGAAAACCTGGGTTGGTTTTGTCACTTTAGACCAGTCTCCCAAATTCACAAAACCTACAAAAAATGACTCATTCAACCTTTCAGGAATGTTGTAAGAATTAAAGGAATAGAATATTTGGGAACACTGTGATACATTTTATAAATGTGAATTATTTTTCTAGGCAGACAGGATTGGATTTGGGGGAAAGTATCTTGAATGGAAAGATAGAGGTGAAATGGGGAGTCATTAGGAGAAGGGGAAACACATACTAGTTCCCAATTATTAAGGACTGCCATGAAATTCCCCTCAGAAGTATGAAATAGGTATATATACCTTTAAGAATATGTAACTTGATCATCAAGAGATTTAGCCAGAGCACACTTAGAGTTTAGACTACTATTGTATGTTAGAGTCAGTTGAAAAATACTTAATCCCTTTTATTCTCAAATATTTAGGACAGGAAATAAATGAGAATTTAAGGATTTCTCAAGCTCGTGAAAATGTCTAGCATATTTGTGGTCAACAATTTCTTGGATTACTAGTTGCTTTGTTATTTTCAGTAGGTGCAAGCATATTGTAAGATGTTCTAAATTTATGAAACTTGTAACTAGCAGTGAAGACAACGTAATGCATTTTGGGTGAGCTAAAGCAATAATCCAAATATTTAATTAAAATTCAAACCAATATTCGGGGTTGTACATTCATAGATAGATTTTTAAATACAGGGTCAGGCAAAAATAACCCCATTCTTATTACAAAATCTTTTACTACAAAATCATAAGCATGTAATTCTGTAACATAGCTATATCACACTCAAGCACATCATATGACATTTTAGGTGAAATGTTCAAATTGCTATCCATCTCAGGCAAACCACTCACATACCCCATGAACCATTCTCAGATAAGCCTTACTTCTGCCATACCCGGTATTGCCGAAGGTGCGTTTCTCATTGGCTGTTTATAATTTCCATTTTTCGGTTGTGGAAAATGCATTAGACTGAAAATCAGCAAACATGAGAACTGATCCTGACATTGACTCACCTAGTTCAGATATCATGTCCTGGAGAACTCTTCCCTCCACCCCTCTCTCAAGAGAGTTAAGCATTCTTGAACTGTACTGCCGTCTAATTGGTGCTCATATCTTCCTCTCTTGTAATTAATGTGTTCAAATGCCTATTCTTTTGTATCAAACTGATGAGAAACATTGTTTTCTTTTTCTTCTTGGTAACTTGAGCATAAGACCTGGCACATTGTTGATGCTCAAGAAATGTTTCTTTACTCAATACAATTGAAATGAGTATTAATCTTTGGTTAACTCTAGAAAAATACTGCAAGTGTTAGTGTGTGGGTGTGTGTGGGTGTGTGATGTGAAGGTTAGGTAGGGAATGGTTGTATAAAGATAGTGAATCTTGTGTGAGATAGTCACTAACAGTGACTGCCACTGCTTACCGGCCATTCAACATAAGCAGAAGTGTGTCCATATAAAAAAAAAAAAAAAAAACAACCTTGCTTTGGCAGCTTCTGGTGCAGATAGCATTGAGCCAACTCTGGCCCATGACAAATGAGCGGAAGTCTCTGGCTGACACTTCCAGGAAAGCTCTATAAGAGAGATAAACTCAATGGATGGTCCTTTATTCCCTTTGCTTTCCTCCCAAACAGATGCCTGGAGAGCAATCATCTTTTAATTATGAGGATTAAATTCACATTTTATGGTTGGTTTCAGAGAAATGCAGAAGAAATCTGGATCCTTGATGACATTGATCCACACAGCTCATCCCATCTTCCTACCCATGGGCTTGTTGCATGAGACAAATAAACCCCTCATTTAATGCATGGTTGAGTTTTCTTGAAACCAAACACAGTATGATATATTTGCTCTTCCAAGCAAAAGGGAAAGACATGAATTTCAAAGTCTAGCGAGACTTATGTGTAGCAAAAACTACTCTACTGAAACAATTCCATCTCTGCCCAGGGTACAAGGGAATTGTCCTGAATGACATATGATGTCTGATCGTTTTATTTGTTTTTTGTTAGTTTTCCTAGAGCCATGAAAGTTGTCTTAGAGGCAAAAATATAATTTCTGTGGACATCAATTGATACATTCAATGAACTGTATGTGTGCCTACATTTGGCAAAAATCAAATTAGTAATATTTTTCCCACAATATTGTTTTAATTAAGCTTTGCTTCCCTTTGGGTGTGATACATATTGTAGAAGCAAAATCAATGAACATTGATAATTCTAATAAATGTTGCTCTTTGTCCTATTTATATAAATATTGTGTCAGTGATTCTCGATTCTACATGTTCCTGCAGCTCATCCTCTGAAAATCCTTCTGAGTTATGCTGAAAATGTTTCACTAGATTTTATATTTTATCCTTGATAAGTAAGTACACATGCTTGTGACTGGAAGAGAAAACACCCTTCTATTAAATCCAGGGGGTTATGTGACTTTGAGAATAACTGATTCATGCACTGCCCACTCTATCCCCATTACAAATAGATATCGTTGAAGCAAACCCTGCCCTATAAATTTAGTTCATCTAAAAAAGGAAGGTAAAATTACTTTATTTTAAAGATTTCTGTAGGGTCTGTGTGTAACTCAGTTTTTTCTGCCATACATCATATGATCATAGAATAGGTTCCATTCCTAAGTATCAAAACTAGAACACAGTTTTAAAATAAAAAAGTGATAACCTTTTGTGGTAGCATTTATTTATGCATGAGGTAATATAATATCTCTTGTTATTGAAGTTTAGGACTAAAAATAAGGACTTCTGTCTCTTAACTTTGCAACAATAGAGGATTAAAACTCTATATATTCACATAAAAAAACTGTTCATAATGGGTAGCTATCATTACATACATTATTTCTCTATAGGAATTGTTGAGTTTGTTCATAGGGGACGTGTGCATATATGTGTATGTGCAAGTGAACATATGCGTGTTTGTTTAATTCATTAGTCCTGACCTACTAAATATCCTGCAAGAATAAGGACAAATACCTTGAAGTGAAGGACCTGACTGACATCACACCTGTACCATCTATTTTCTATTGTCTGGTCTTTTACCGTGAGATGGAACCTAAAGCTAAAATTACATTTGCTAGACTCCTTTGCAGCTTGGTTTCTGGGTGGGGCTACAATCAGGTGTCCTTGCATAACATTTAGGGCCTGAGAGTTGAAGCAAAGGTCTCATGGCTGTCTGATTCTGTTTATTATTAATAAGCTTTCTTGGGCTATACCAATCATTTGCATTTCTTCAGCACTTTCCCCAATTTTATACTCTCTCTTCTCCTTCTTCTCAATCATTTTCTAAAATTATCCCAGGGATTCTACTATCATTTAGATGTGCATGTTTGCAAGTGGGTCATACACAGAAGTAGTACCACCTAATAAGCATTTTCTTCCATGGCAAACCTAGCACCTATTAATATGTTGATTGTACTTCAGGATTCCTTTGATTAATAAGTAAAGTTTCTATGTTTTATGTAGATTCAACTCTACTATAACAAACTCTACTGTAACAAAATACAAAGCAGATTTAAGTTTATATTTAGCAGGGATCTGTTCAAGTTGTGAATGAAAGCCTGTCTGTGTGAGTGAGGACTTCTTGGCATTCACTAGCAATGCTGTGGTCCCCTCTGGCTGCAGTTATTCCCCTCAGCATGCTAAGTGGGGCAGGGGCAAACAACCGGTGAAGGGACAGCTGGTGAAGGGGCAGCAGTTGAAACACACTGCTTTGCCATGGGAATGTTCTCTAAGCTCCAGCACTAGAATATTACTCTATGCAGATTATTATTTTATTAATGTTTTGCACAAGAAAAATACAAATATAAGACATGGACAAATGAGAATTGCATGTCAAGATATCTTTAATTTAGTATTTTCTGGAAATGAAGAAAAATGAAGATTAAAATCTTGTCACAATAACCTTACAAAGACATTTTAATAATACAATGAAAAGAGCTTGATGGCATAATCCATGGAATAAATGGAGGTAAATTGTATATCTCCCTTTTCCTTTCTGAGTCTCTTCCTCCACATATCATGTGACCTCAAGGTATCAAACAGTGCATACATACTTTGTTTTCCAAGCCTCACCCATTTAAGAAAACCCCACATTGTAAAAGCATAGCATAAGCCTCAGACAAAAGAGCACAGTGCTGACTGGTCATAGTAGGAAAATCATTCCAGCTATGATTACTGGAGAAAAGAAACTGTTCAAGAGAAAACAGGCTGAAAATGGCACCACTTGTGCGAAAGCCCATGATACAAAGCTAGATGTAATACCTGATCCAACTGCAGTTTCAAGTTCTCAGAGAAACATTATGTTAATCAACCAGAATTTTCTGCTCAACACCAATGACGTAATATGTCAAGTTAGTCCTCTCCATCCCCATAGAGAGAAGAGGCAATCAGTTTCTTGGGTTTCCCTCCCTCCACCACCCAAAATGATGTCTTAGTATAAAAATAATCCTTTCTCTTCTGTTGGGCCCACCCTTTTTCCTATAAAAAAAATCTTCCATTTTGTACAGTCCCTTGGAGTGGTCCTTTCTTTGCCACATGGGAGGCTGAGCAGTTCATGAATCATTTAATAAAGCCAACGAGATCTTCAAATTTATTCTGTTGAATTTTTAGCAAAATAAAAATTATGTAGACTTGCTAGATAAACTCTTTCAGTAGTATCTCCTCTTCTTTTCCACAACAAAAACCAAACAATGCAGACAAGTTGAAGATTGACCACTAATTCTGAAAAAGAAAGAAGAATGTTTTATCTATGCTTTCCTAGACCGAAAGTCATCTGTTTCTCCTCATTACCCAACACTAACTAGAAAGAAAATGAATACCAGTACCTCCAGTGAGAGTAAGCAGTATCCTAGGTGGCCTCAATTTTCCATTCCTCTCCCACAAATAACGGGAAAGATACCATGGGCCTGAGGGGGAAAAGCCTACAACAGAAGGTAAAAGGTATTGGATTTGCTGAGCCTATGGAAAGGCAGCAAGCTAAGGTGTAAAAATGGTCTTCGAATGTGAAATGGAAAACTGCTTATTCCCATGAGGGTGAGGATTGTGTTTAAATCAATCCCGCCCCTGGCATGAATTGTAGAGATTCAGAGACTTTTGCAAATGTGGCTGTTGCTGTTTTGATTTAACTGATGCAAGCTATGAGACAAAGGCTTGAGGTTAGGCAGCTTGAAATCTTTGCTTATTTTAGGATTTGAAACTGGAGTTTTAATTTTTTTTTAAAGGGAGAAATATTTTTGGCTTTGTGAGTCCAAGCCATACTCTATGACAACTACCGAAATCTGCTATTGGAGAAGGAAGGCATCAATAGACCATGTGTAATGCCATGGGCGTGGCTGTGTTCAGAAAGGCCACAAGTTGCCAACTCCTGTTCTGAACTATTAACATCAGCTACCAGAATGGAGCCAAAGGATGGCTCTTGGGAAGTGGAAATAAAGTGGTTGATGCTGAGCTTTACTGTCAAAGGCGAAGGGGAACCTCCAACTCCCATAGATTCTGTTAACGAACATCTCTCTAAGGAAAAAGTCATGCTGGCAATGCAAAGGAAGCATCAACTGAAGTGTCATAGGCCACCTTCCAGACTATTGCCCTTAGCTCCATTCCATAGCAATGTTGCAACTTGCATGACACAGGAGGATAACAGAGTGTTCCCCTAGCACAGGGGATGAGTTAGGTACCCTACCTGCATATTGGGAATGCAATATATTGTTTCTCCCAGGCAAATTAATTAAATATTTCATCAGTTTAAATAAAATTGAATTCTGATGGTTACACTAGATAAGTGGTTTTCATCTGGGGTGTGACTTGACAATGTCTGGAAACACTTTTGGTTGTCATAACTGGAAGGTGGTTGCTAGCGGCATCTTGTGGCTGGAGGCCAGGTGTTCTACTAAATATTCTATACAGCACAAGAGGGTTTCCCACAACAAAGAATTATCTGGCTCAAAATATCCATTGTGCCAAGGTGGCAAAACCCTGTGCCAATGCTTTAATACATTTTTCCTTTATTGAACATAATTACAGCGCAAAATACATTTTCCAGAAAACTATTGAGAGCCAACAGAACATAAAATGGTTCTCAGAGCAAAAGGCTTTCTGTAGTTTACAGAAGAAATTCTGTGAAAATATTGTGCTCTTTCAAATTAATGCAAGAAGTAAAAAAAAAAAAATTCATATTTTTGGATCTGAATGCAGCGTCTTTCAGAACATGATTTTGAGACCATCTTGCTTTCAGTTCAGGGTGTTTAATTTACTAGTCCAGAGGCTCCTATAAAATATACATATTTTAAGGTTTTCCAGTACCTGCAAGATATAGTCTGGAATTACATTGAGCTTGAACAATAACTTACCTGGCTGAGGCTGAGGATTGGAACTTGGGAAGAGAGAGGGCTTAAAGTACATGATTAGATAGTGGTAGTGCTTTTGTAGCATTGGAAAGAGATGAGTGGGGACTTGGAACTGCCGGGGAACTGAATGTTTCTCCGCCAGGAATGCAGGAGCTAAGATGCAGTTGAGACTGGGGTGACAGAATCAGGTCAAAGTGTTCTGCTTCATTCTGATGTGTCTTAATATGGAGCTCTGTGGATGGAGCTAACCCCATATAACTCTGAGTCTGGAAAAGGAAAACACTCCAGCGTGCACATGGAGTCTCCTCCAGCAGCTAAATTTATTTAGGTATGTTATTCCAAGTTACCTCAAATAGTCAGGAGTTACTGAAACTTATCAAACATTCAGGAGCTATTGAAACTTACCGAGATTTGGACATGTGCACATGTAAATTATTCAATGACTACAGAGTTAGGAAGCAACGACCTTCTCTTCTGAACAAAAATTGAATCAACTGAACTGGTTATTTGCAGCATTAAAAAAAAACCCACTATGAAATAACTAACTTTTAAAAACTTTCTATTTTTGAAAAGCTGTAGGTTTACAGAAAAATTGTAAAGATAGTACAGAGTTCCATTATCTGCCACAGCCACTTTATCCTATTACTGATATCATATATTATACTACTGATACCTAACATTAATATAGCATATTTTCACAATTTTTAAACCAATGTTAATATATTATCATTAACTAAAATCTACCCTTCATTCAGATTTCCCTAGTTTTTTTCCTAATGTCTTTGTTCTATTCTAGGATCCCATATTCTATTTAGTTATCATATCTTCTTAGGCAGTTACATTTCTCACATAGTCCTTGTTTTTGATAGTTTTGAAAATGATTGGTCAGGTATTTTGTAGAATGTTCTTCAGTAGGGACTTTTCTGATGTTTTTCTCATAGTTAGATTGAAGTTGTGAGTTGGAGAGGAAGACCACAAAGATAATGTGCTAATATTCTTAGCAAATCATATCATGATCATATGCTACCACCATGACATATCGCTCTTGACATTAACCTTGATCATCAACTTTAGGTAGTATGCATAATTCAAATTTAAGCTGAATTTTGTTTGAGTATTAAAATTACATGTACTAAGTGACATTTTATATAAAATGATATGAGAGAATGTTCAAGTAACAATTTATTTGCTTTTTTAAAAAAGCATTGTTTTCTTGAAAAGTATTCATTCGAATATTTCTTTATTTGAAACCATTACTATTTACTACTAAGTAACACCTAATCGTAGGCTAACCTAGGTTAAGCTTATTTGTAACAATTTTTGACTGACTTTATCTGTTAAATAATATTGAAGAGCACATCTCCTTTTTTAAAGTGGAATAAGAACACACTGCTAATGATGATATTTTTAGTAAGAGTATCTTGCACTTCTGATAGCATTTTTGCATGCATTCTCTCTTCAGTCTCATGACAAACCCAGAAGTTAGTCAATAGATTTCTTTAGTCCTAGTAACAGTGTCTTGTAGTTTGCTTCCTATATGAAAATTATTTGCAGATTTTATGTCTTCATTGTTTTGTGAATGCAAAGATACATTAATAGATAAGAAGTATGGCCTTTCTTTTCCTAAAAAATTTACATTTGTACTTACATTGTGTGTACATATGAGGTCTGTCCAGAAGGTATCCAGTCATTTACTATGAAAAATAGAGATGTTTATTGAAGAAGACATGAAATACAAGAAACATTGTCCATAGGATAATGATGATTCAGTCCCCTGCAAAGTAGGCACTTTGGGACCTCACACTGTTCTCCCAGTCGCCATTAGCTGCCCCATTGTATTTTCCTGAATCTTACCAATAGTTTGAAATCCCATCCCTTTCAAAGATGATTTTAGTTTTGGGAAAAGCCAGAGGTCACATGGTGCCAAATTTGGGCTGTAGGTGCACTGGTTCACCTGGTTGATTTGAAGTTTCACCAAAAAAACTGCAGGGAATGTGATGCATGAACCGGGGGTTGTCATGCTGAAGCTACCAATTACCAGTTGCCCATAGCTGTGACCTTTCGAATCATCCAAATAGTTTCCATAGAGAAATGTTCAAATTCAATTCAAAATCTGATGCAGATTCATTGCTCTACTCACTCAGTCATTTTGAATGCAACAGTCACACAGTACACATGCTCACTCAATGGTGTATACTGCCCCAGTGACTAGTACAATGAAGTTGTCATTGTTCATGCATGTGCATTCCCGTCCACTCTCATTGGTGGCCAGGTTACATTGATGTCAAACAAATCATTCTTATTATATTAACAATGGCTGGACTTTTCCCAGGCAGACCTCACATATATTTGTAAGAAAAATCTATCCAATGATTTCCATTGAAAAAGAAATATGGGATTTTCCTATTTGTTAGCAGTTAGCAAAATTTTACATTTCACTAAAAATAAGTTTTAAGCCTAGTTTGCTAATAAAGAAAATGATTTCTCATGTAGATGCTAAAATTATATTGGCACCTTTAAGTCAAATTATCAGCTAAATTAAATAAAGTATTATTTTAGAGATAATTCTGAAATTTGATTGCTAGATTCAGAAACATATTTAACACCATGCAAAGTTACTCTCCATAGGAGTAAAAGAATATGAAGATAGAGCTATTATTTTTCCTTTCTTGAAGCAGGGTCTGTTGCCTCTATTATTTGGACATTTCATTGAAGTTTTGACTATTTTTCAAAACTTAAGGCTAATATTTGCTAATGAAAGTATTTATCAAAACAATTTTAAATAAAAAAAACAGACTTTGTCTCAGGACAATTTATACTTAAAATTCTTTGTTAGTAAATGCTTATCTTAACAAATTAACTACCAGACAATATGATGGACTAGATGAGTGAAGAGAACTCTCCCAATACAGAGCATCTAAATATGCTAATAAAATATTTTTAAAAAGCTTTTCAAAAGAACTATTTACCTTGTATAAATTAAAGGGAACAATTGAGGCCACAAGCAAGGAAAAAAGATGGTATTTCAAGGCTAAAAAATCTCTAAAACTACTTTTAACCCAAAAGGCATCTGCTTAATAATTCTCACTCTAACAAAGTCTCAAAAGTTTGTAATCATCTAAACTGGAAAAAACCCAGATGTTTAATAGCAAAATGGGTAAATAAATGTTGGCGTATTCATGTGATAGGATAGCAAACAGCTACAAGAAACAAAATGGACTCAATAACAAGGACGAAACAAACAGATATAATGTTTTGTAAAACTATTCATGCAAAAGAGTACATATCACCTATATTTATTTGTATAAAAATTAAGTACAGGCAAAACTAATTCATGGTAATAAATATCAGAATATTAATTATTGTTAGGAAACATTGATGGGGAAGAGGGAAAGTGAGACCTCTTTCTAATGCTGGCAAATGTTATACATATCTTGATCTTAGTGGTAATGACACAGATATATATTTTCATACTTATTTATCAAG